>OY856186.1:29084132-29119881 GCA_963693315.1 Diogma glabrata | reverse complement strand
ATAACTAAAAAACTGTGCATCGCAGAATTCTTAAAAATGTTGGAATGTTTCTTAAATTAAGTGTTCTTTCAAATGACACCCCACTCGTTTGGTTCCAAAAAAGTTTTTTTTTGCCCTCCCTACACCCATCCCCTAACACACAGAAATATAATTATTTGAGAGTTCGCTATAATTTTCGTTCAAAATATAGCAAACTTCCTGTCTCTATGAGTTTTTTCAATTTTTTCTGTTTATCAGTGTCGAAACGTAGGGGGGGGGGGAACGGTCTGGAATTTACACATTTTTTAGAATAACTCAAAAACTGTGTACCGCAAAATTCTAAAAACAATTGCAATGTTTTGATAATTTGGTGTTCTTTCAAATGATATCCCACTCGCTTGGGTCAAAAAATGTTTTTTTTTTACCCCCCTTACACCCATTCCCTAAACACACAGAAATATAATTATTTGAGAGTTCGCTATAATTTTCGTTCAAAATATAGCAAACTTTCTGTCTCTATGAATTTTTTCAATTTTTTCTGTCTATCAGTGTCGAAACGTAGGGGGGGGGACGGTCTGGAATTTGCACATTTTTTTAGAATAACTCAAAAACTGTGTACCGGAAAATTCTAGAAAAATTGCAATGTTTTGATAATATGGTGCTCTTTCAAATGATACCCCACTCGATTGGGTCAAAAAAATTTTTTTTACCCCCCTTACACCCATCCCTTAAACACACAGAAATATAATTATTTGAGAGTTCGCTATAATTTTCGTTCAAAATATAGCAAACTTCCTGTCTCTATGAATTTTTTCAATTTTTTCTGTCAATCAGTGTCGAAACGTAGGGGAGGGGGGGGGGGGGGGGGTTAACGGTCTGGAATTTGCACATTTTTTAGAATAACTCAAAAACTGTGTACCGGAAAATTCTAGAAAAATTGCAAGTTTTGATAATTTGGTATTCTTTCAAATGATATCCCACTCGCTTTGTCAAACAAAGTTTTTTTTCCCCCCCTTACACCCATCCCCTAAACACACAGAAATATAATTATTTCAGAGATCGCTATAATTTTCTTTCAAAATATAGCAAACTTCCTGTCTATGAATTTTTTCAATTTTTTCTGTCAATCAGTGTCGAAACCTAGGGGGGGGGGGGGAGGGAACGGTCTGGAATTTGCACATTTTTTAGAATAATTCAAAAACTGTGTACCGCAAAATTCTAAAAAAAATTGCAATGTTACGGAAATTTGGTGCTCTTTCAAATAATACCCCACTCGCTTGGGTCAAAAAAAGTTTTTTTTTACCCCCCCTTACACCCATCCCCTAAACACACAGAAATATAATTATTTGAGAGTTCGCTATAATTTTCGTTCAATATATAGTAAATTTCCTGTCTCTATGAATTTATTCAATTGTTTCTGTCAATCAGTGTCGAAACGTAGGGGGGGGGGGGGGGGAAAGTCTGGAATTTGCACATTTCTTAGAATAACTCAAAAACTGTGTACCACAAAATTCTAAAAAAAATTGCAAAGTTTCTGAAATTTTGTGTTCTTTCAAATGACACCCCACTCGCTTGGGTCAAAAAAGATTTTTTTCACCCTTCCCCACCCCAATCCCTTAAAAACACAAAAATATAATTATTTGAGAGTTCGCTATATTTTTCGTTTAGAGTTTATCAAACTTCCTGTCTCTGTGAATTTTTTCCAATTTTTCTGTTAATTAGGCTCGAAATGCAAGGGGGGGGGACAAACTTTTTGTGTCACTTTATAGATAATAATTCAAAAACTATGCGATGCAAAATTCTAAAAAAATGGCAATATTTCTAAAATCAAGTGCTCTTTCAAATGACACCCCACATGACCTGGTTTTAAATGATGTTTTTACCCCTTAACATTCCCACCACTTTAATAAATATAGTTATGAGTGTCTGCCACTTTTCTATATTTTTCATTAAAAACCTACTCAATTTTCTATCATTTCAAATATATTTCAAGATTTTCGATGAAGTAGGGTCGGAGTAATCGGGGCAATAAAACATCCCGAAAACGTCATTTTTCAAAATTATACAAAAAATGGTGAGGTGAAAAATTCCAAAATATATTTTTAAATAATGCTGAAATGAAGCCCTTGCATATGATACCCTACTCGTCTCGCTAAAAAAATGTATGTTTTCAAAGGCTTTACATCGTACCTCCTTAAAACAAACGAACTCAACTTTATTTATTTTTTAACCCGCCATCTTGTGTGGATAGGTTAGTTTTATAAGCACCTCAAATTTTAAGTTCATCGGATTAATGGTTCACGAAATAATCGAAATATAGTGAAAAACACGTTGTACTAACAGTGTTCCGTATAAAAAACGGAACCCTAAAAACAGGAAAAAACAGAACAAAATAAAACTCGATGATGCATGTTAAAATTAAAATGTTTACCGATGAGCACACTACGTGCTTTTGTAAACGATATATAATAAGATTAATAATTAACTTATAATATTATTGTAAATTCTTTGTTTTTCTTAATTTAATAAAGTAAAAAAAAAAATAAAAAAATGAAAAAAAAAAGTATTGACATAAGTAACTTAATAAAGTTTTCTACTCACTTACAGATGTAGACTTTAAAGTATTTTAAATTCCATAGACGTTGCATACCTAGAAGTAATAAAAAACTAATTTATAATTTTACTAAAAAACATTTGACGATGTTTGCTAAATTATTTATTTAATATTTCATCAAATTATTTTTTGGTTGAATTTGAAGAATATAATTTAATAGTACATTATGATGCAAGGACGTAAAGCTAAAGATTTTGGACGTATGTGGAGTTTGCAAATCGAGGCGCTAACCGAGATTTGCACCCACATTAAGTCCAAAATGGCTTACGTCCGTGCGTCATATACGTCAAAAATTGTTTATTCTACATCAAAGTTATAATTTTGCATAAATTTTGAAATGAAAATATGTTGAACAAGTAACCTTTGACAAAATATTTGTTATTTTTTTCAAAATAATTGTATAACTATGACAATAAATAATAACAATAATTTTAATTGGATAATGAAATTTTGATTTTAAAGGTTGTTTTAATAAAAATGTTTGTTTTTTATAGAATTTAAACAAATGCAAATGTTTTTAGGTAGATTTCATATAAAAATCTACCTATTGCAACGTGCTTCATCTCGGAATTTCGGAAAAATTTTGGTGCCAATCGACTATAAATGATAAGCGGAGACGGAAAATCAAAATGAAAAAAAAATTTATATATATATATATATATATATATATATATATATATATATATATATATATATATATATATATATGTATATATATATATATATATATATATATATATATATATATATATATATATATATATATATATATATATATATATATATATATATATATATATATATATATATATATATATATATATTATATATATATATATATATATATATATATATATATATATATATATATATATATATACATATATATATATATATATATATATATATATATATATATATATATATATATATATATATATATATATATATATATATATATATATATATATATATATATATATATATATATTATATATTATATATATATATATATATATATATATATATATATATATATATATATATATATATATATATATATATATATATATATATATATATATATATATATATAACGATATGAGGTATAACGGAATTATCCGGCACTCTCACGGTCGCAATTTTCAACCTACACCAAAAATATTTTCTGTGTATGTTGCGGAAAACAATCTCTTGGACAAGTTTGCGAACTGGCCATATCGGGGTACCGTTTAAGCGGCTAGTGTCTTAAAACTCGAATAATCTAAGGCGTTATAACTTCCGTTTGAAACATAAAGTTTAAATAAAATTGATAAATATTGAGTATTTGAACCTATTTCTATCATTTTTTGTCAGATGGCAACCTTGGCATTTAGGGTTCCTGAAAAATCAGCTGTTTTAAAAATTTACTAAACTTTGTTGTCCTTGATCTAGATGAAAATGACCAAGGTCCAAAATGAAAACGTTTTTTCACGTGGATACCAACTTATATCTATCTAAAACTTAAAAAATAAATTGTTTAAATTCAGAGGTTGAGAACTTGTGGCTATTAAAACAAAAACAAACGCAAACGGGCTTGCTTTCATCATTTTCAAGTCTATTTTGATTAAACTAATACTAGCTTTTAGTTCAACTTTTCAACTATAATATCAGAAATTTTCAGCTTTCTAACCTTAGAAGTTCCAATGCAATTAACATTATACTAACTCAATGCAAGCCACTAGAACGCTATATAATTACAAATAAATCTTAAAAATATCCCATATTTTATTAAAATATTAAAAAAAATTTCTTTTGTTTTTTGGTTTTTATTTTTTTTTTTTCGCAAAATGATATTTTTTATCGTTGTTTTGAATTTTTGTTGTTGTTGTTTTGAAGATTTATTATTGCTTTGATATATTTTAATATTCAAAAACTCCTTATTGAGCCCACTCTTATTAACATAAAATGGATATTGTTTCTTGTAATAAGGAACAGTTAAAACATAAATTAGGATCAACCACAGATAAAATACATGATCATGATAAAGTTGGTATTTATGAACTATCATGTGGTGATTGTAACAAAAAATATTATGGGCAGACACGTAGGGGTTTAAAGAAGCGTTTTAAAGAACATGCTGCATACATCAAAACAAACCAACCAAATAAATCTGCAATAGCAAAACATGTCTTGGAAAATCAACATTTAAATTTTTCAATCAATAATATGAAGTTGAAGAAGGAGGTGCTCGACAACAATAAATTGGATGCTTTTGAATCCCTTTACATTCATAAAGACATCAATGCAATTAACATTGATAAAGGCAACATAAATTCCGATTTATTTAATTTTTTTACAAACCATTTTTAATCTTGTTAGACTTTGTTTTTATATTTTAATTTTTTTCATAACGTTAGCTTTGTTTTTTATATTGTTTTATTGAAAATTCTTTTTTCTTTTAATAAATCGAGTTTGCTGATGATGGGTTGCATATAATAAATAACCTGAAATGTTAACCTCAAAAATATTTTAAAAATAAAAATTAGAAAGAAATTTTATTTTTTATTTAATAAGAGTGGGCTCAATAAGGAGTTTTTGAAAATTAAAATATATATTTACGGAGTTCCACAAGTTCAAGACTTATTTATAAATTATTTATAAAAAATATAATTTATAAATATAATTAAAATAAATATTGTTTTGAATTAGGGAATAGTTTCTTTGGAATATTTGGAAGTGGTTTAGTTGAAATAAATATAAGTATATTGATTACATATTTACAATTGATAGATATTTGTATTATATTTAGAGTGTAAAAGTTGTTTGATGTTGTTGTTGGTTATAAATTATAGTATGGCAGTTGTGATGTAGTTAGAACGTTAATCCATCAAAGGGTTTAATTTGTTATTAAGGAGTTTTAACCATATTAAACAAAACTATTAAATTGCATTGACAAAGTAGTTTCCGTTTATGTATTTAGTTGTGTTGATTTGATAAATTTTTTGGATTATTCTGTTTCTAGTTAAATTTTTTATTTAAACTAATATGACATATCCAATTCTATTTGTACGCAAAGCTGTCTGGTCCTGAAATCTACCTATTTCTAGCGGATACACGCTTGGACTTTTTTAGTTTTTTGGACGTAACTATGACAACAAAATATATGGTTAAAAAGTGACACTTTACTGCCGCAAATCACAGTAATAAATTACCACTTTAATATGTAGGCGAATAAAAAAGAGATTATATTAGATTTTCGTTCTCCTTATCCTCTTTTTCTTATTTAGATTTAAGATCTAATTCAGATTAAAAGTCACATTATCATTAGGAAGGAATTAGTTTCTTGTTTTGTGACAATATGAACTGAGATTTAGTTTTGCGGAATGAATTGTTATTATCATCAGTTAAGCGCATGATTTGTTATGAATGATTTGTTATTATCATCAGTTAAGCGCATGAGGATAGTCAATGTGTTTCCAATAATTATCTCCGTTTTGTAATCTGACTCAAAATATGTCAGTAAATGAGGCCTTTTAAGCCAAATAAGTGTAAAAAAAATTTGTTTTTCTTTAAACTTTGGGAATTACGAGAAAAAAGCTATCAAATTTTTCAGATTGTTTGATTGTCTGACCATGGCCGTCAGTGACGGTCAGAAAGTTCAATTTTTTACCTCAACCACGAACTTGTGAATTTTTTACAGAAGTTGGTGGAACGGAAGAAAAGTACTTTGCTAGAATTTTTCCGTAGATTACGAAAAAAATATTTTAAATTTTTAATCACAATTTTAAATTGTGTAAAGTAATACAATCTATCGAGAAAAAAAAAAATCTTACACACCCCAAATTTTGTTTTTTCTTTTATTTTGAATCAGCCCATCCCCATAGCCAATAAAATTGTTGGTGTAGCTGTGTGCGGGTAGGTTTTGTGGGTGGGTGACATTCCTGCATAGGATCTTTATGAACCTTCGGCAAATGATCCAGGTTCACTTGAAAATGGAAGATCTGGAATTCTGGAATCATTTCAAATTTAGATAATATAGCGGGGGTCTTCCGAAGACCTCTAAGTTTAAATCTTCAATAAATTCTAATTCCAGCTCATAATCTTATGGAAACTTGGTATATAAGTTTGTACTATTTCCAATATTTTTGCATACCAACTTCCGGTTTGACACTTTCGGTTAAAAGTTTTTTTTATCAGATGCTTACCCCTACTGTAGCCTGTAGCCTACAAGTACTGATCGATTTTCATAAAACGTTGGTAAAAGCTTTTAAGTAACATGAGAAAGATTTTATCAGCTTCTGGATGGATACAGGGTTAGGGGGTCCACCAATCACCATACAAAAGGTGGTTTTTTCTACCATTTTTTTGTTTGTTGGGAGCATACAACATTCATTCATAGATGAATTTTGATGACACTTTGGAAAAAGATGCAAATATGTGGGAGCTGATCAGTTTTTGAGCGATATTAAATAAAGTGGTGAGGAGTCCCCGAGCCCCTGTTTTTTTGAAAGCTCAATAACATCTGTACCTGAATCCAATCGAATTAGATGAAACTTAGTGCATAATGATTTAGTACGGTTCACAACAGTTCTGCATCCCAACTTTCGGTTTTTCACTTCCGGTAAATTTTTTTTTTACTTTTGCTCGTACTACAAAATTTATGTTTGTTGCGATACTACAGCTTTCAATAATATTGATACAATTACAACTACGTGAAATCTATAACATTGCTTATTTTTAGCCATTAATTGAAGTTTTTTATGGATAATATAGCTCAATAATGTTCAGAACATTTTGTTTCCAGAGCTGTGGTGAAGTTAGCCTATGCATCAGCGTCGCAATTTTTTTTATTAATTTCTTTATTTTTCAACTTCCGATTAATTTTGTCTCTTAAAGTAGCAGGAATCGGTCTACAAAAAGATCCAAAAGTGAAAAAACGTAGTTCTAGCGTGTTTTCCTATTCTGTGTAGACTTTTTGGATCAGCTTCTCGTCGATCCCTACTTTGATACAAAAATTAATCAGAAGTAGAAAAAAAAAGTTTCATCGCTTCCTAAATTTTAAATATTTTTCCTAGCGTTTAAATGTTATTTTACTTCGGTCTGAAAGACCTAAGTTTTACAAACTCGCACCATTAGTGGAAATCTTACCTCCACTTATTTTGACTTTTCTCGACGGTTTAGGTCCTAATGATCCTAAATATAACAAAAAAACGCTGCCGTCTGTTTGCCAGCCGGCCGGCCGTTACATCCGACGAAAAATAAAATACCACTAAAGCGATATCTCTAAAAATAGGTTTTGCTAATGGCAAGAGCTGCAAGGACGATGTGGTCGATAGCCGTATCGGACGGGAAGTGTGTCCAAAAATGAATAAGTCCATAGTTGAAACCGGGACTTTGATTATTTTATTATAAGAGTATCAAAAAAAAATCATTAAGTGTGGCAAAAGAATGATTTTCAAACATAAAATGGGAAACATTTTGAATTAGAAACATTTCACAAATAATATTTTTTTTAATAAAATGTTTTGTGTTGTAGGAATTACAATAAGCATCACAACAATACATAAAACCTTTTAAGACCAAAGTCCAACAACAACATACGTTCAAGGGTGTTGTTCGACGTTAATCTTTCTTGTTTTGTTTTTTTTTATATTTTTGTCAAAGAATGGATAACTAAATAATAAAACTATCACATATAAAATATGACATAGGCCAATATTTTATGGTAGGATAGAGAAAAAAAAGTAAAATAAAAGGTAAATAGCAAATTTTTAATCAAATTGGCTGGAATAAATGTAGTAACAGGTTTGTCTGGTGGTCAGCGAATGTCCACCAGGTCGTGCACGCAATATACACCCTGCCGATAGCTCAATTGAGCGAAGGTTCTTTCTAACAACCTCTTTACAAGAAATTTAAAATAGTCGGGTGAACCGCCATTCCACACTCCTCCCTAAATTATTATTGTTTTAGAATAACGTCACTATAAAAATAAAATAAAATAAAAAAAAATAAATTAATGATGTAAAACAAAATAAAATAATTTCATGTGTGGTGTCAAAAAATGATTTCATTTATTTTTTTAGCCAATTTTTTGGAAAAAAAAATGTCTGTTTTTATGACGTAAATGTAATTTAACATGAAATTGGACATGGACATTTTTGATTTGTTATAGTTTTTGAAATATTTTTGGAATTTTGAAAAAAGTTTGTATTTTTGATTTAGTAATAATTTTTGCAATATTTTTAGGATTTTAAAAAATTTAAAATTTTTGATTTTATTATAATTTTTGGAATTTTGAAAAAAAATTCAATTTTTGATTTTGTAATAATTTTTGCAATATTTTTAGAATTTTGGAAAAAGTTTGAATTTTTAAGAATTTTTGGAATATTATTGGAATTTTGAAAAAGTTTAAATATTTGATTTTATTCTAATTTTTGGAATATTTTTGGAATTTTGAAAATTGTTTCAATTTTTGATTTTGTAAGATTTTTAGGAATATTTTTAGAATTTTGGAAAAAATTTGAATTTTTAAGAATTTTTGAAATATTATTGGAATTTTGAAAGAGTTTAAATATTTGATTTTATTTTAATTTTTGGAATATTTTTGGAACTTTTCAATTTTTGATTTTGTTATAATTTTTGCAATATTTTTAGAATTTTGAAAAAATAGAATTTTTGAATTTTATATAATTTTTTAGAATTTTGAAAAAAGTTTCAATTTTTGATTAATAATTTTTGCAATATTTTTAAAATTTTGGAAAAAGTTTAAATTTTTAAGAATTTTTGGAATATTATTGGAATTTAGAAAAAGTTTAAATATTTGATTTTATTCTATTTTTTGGAATATTTTTGGAATTATGAAACAAGTTTCAATTTTTGATTTTGTTATAATTTTTGCAATATTTTTAGAATTTTGGAAAAAAATTGAATTTTTGAATTTTATATATATATTTAGAATTTTGAAAAAAGTTTCAATTTTTGATTTTGTAAGATTTTTTGGAATATTTTTGGAATTTTGAAAAATTTTTAATTTTTGATTTTATTATAATTTTTGGAATTTTGAAAATTTTGAATTTTGGATTTTGTAATAATTTTTGCAATATTTTTAGAATTTGGGAAAAGTTTGAATTTTTAAGGAATATTATTGGAATTTAGAAAAAGCTTAAATATTTGATTTTATTCTAATTTATTGAATATTTTTGGAATTTTGAAAAAAGTTTGATTTTATTTAATTGTTAAAATATTTTTGGAATTTTGAAAGAAATATGAATTTGTGATTTTGTAATATTTTCTCAAAACGCTGAATTTAGAGGGTTTTGGAGTAGTTTGCTGAGTGTATCATCTTTTCACTAAATTATGTTAATTTATGATCTGTTATAATTTTCCGGCAACGTATTGATGTTTCATGTTAGTTTTGTAATAAATTTTTAAACAGAGATAACAAAATACTTGTACTTTAACAAAGAGTTATGTTTGATATACATCGCTGCCCAAAACTAAAAACCATGTCCTCATAAAAGTTTTTTTGTCGAAAACTATATCAAAATCCTTAACCCAGACTGAAGTCTTGATATCTCAGAGCTGTGAGATTTCAGCCCCTCCATATTTTAAAAATAAAATACAAGTTGATTTGATTCTGATTTTGAATCAATCTAAAGTGAAACAACAGAGCTTCCACGAATTTTACAAACAAATAAAACAAAACAATCTTGTAACTAACGCATATTAATTTATTGTGTTGCAAAGTCCAGTTTAAGTAGAAATTTTATTATATCATTATTCAAACGAAGGATCAAGAGCTGCCAACTTAGGTTTAGAATCACTGGTATATTGATTTTGCAGAAATATCTGGTAGTCCTGATGCAATTTAACAAATGAATTATGTTTTGAAAAAATTATGGACGTTGAACTTTAAAATTGTTAGGTAGAGTTTCGACTATTTCAAAGCTTCTATAAGCTGTACAAAGAGGCGTCGCATCATAAGGAGCGGCATCGACCATGTTATCGCCATCAATCATCACAGCATTCACCGTACAAGTCAAACATATACCAACACCTTCTTCTTGTTTAGAATTAGCTGCAAGTAGAAATTCTGTGTTGCTACATAACGCATGAGTTATAAAAATCCTAGCCTTCCGGTTTGTTTTATTGTTCATATAGAAGCTAACCGTTGGTTTAACCTCTTCGTCTGAAGATATTTCAGCGCTGGGAAATTAGACGAGCAATAATTATTAGTTGTTGATAATATTCATTTGAATTTAATCACACTTACCCTTCATTTATGTCTCCAGCAACTTCATCAAGGCTGCTTGCATTGAAAAGCACAACAAATAACAAAAATAGAAACAGCTTCATGATATAAATGGTGTAAATCTGCAAATACTCACTCTCACTCACAGTTGTTAGACGAATTAAATTTCTGTACTGCTTCTTTGGCTATTTATACGCTAAATTTTTCGGTGTCTCCCACCATAGTTAAATTGTTGAATTAAAATAAATTAATGTGTTATATAAATATTTGTATAAACTGTGACTAAGAATTAGTTTTCATTCTAGAAACTTATTGCCAAATTAATCATGGTTTTAAGATGATAAAAAAAAAATTTAGTTATGTATAACACAAAAGTGAAAACAGAGAACTACTAGCGTTAGGTCAAACATTAACTCTCAAGTCAAGCTTTTATTTTCAACGGTAAACTTGATATGTTAACGATGAAAATTTAAACTAAATTTGCTTCGAAAAAATTTCGAAAAATATGAAAACGAAACTATTATTCCAAAAAATTTAAAATGAAAGGATAAAATTATCAACAAGGTCAGCAACAGGGCGACAGTGTTGTATACGGAGTCAATATTTTTTATCTAAATTTAAACCCATTTAAGTTGTATAAAGTTTTGAACAAATTCAAAAAGGGTCACAATTAATCCAAATCGCTGTAAAGCGCAGTTAATATTTTTTTCCATACAATCATTGGAATGTATAGGCTAACTCATATAATGGTTTTAGCTAGATAATCGATTTTAAATTAATTCAAGTAGATTTAATAGAACTTGCTAGATTTTATTATATTGTACTCAATGGATATAATATTACAGGAAACCTGCCACACCTGTTGAAAAAATATTCGTTATTTTTTGTTGTATTGAATAGAAAACATTTTGTTGTTTAGCACAGTTTATTACGTTGAAAACTCAAATGACCTAATAATGTTCATGTAATTTAATACGATTATGTGTGTTAAATGTTATGAAAAGTAAACTCAAAATTGCAAAATTCACTGTACTGCCGCTATCAAGAAATTTGTTATTTGCGTACATTAACATTTTCTTCTGAACCATTTTGATGTTCAAGATTTGATCAGTAAGATTATTACTTTATTTCATGTAAAATTATCTAACATTTTGCTGCTAAATAAAAATGATAAAAAATCATTGATATATCACCATATGTAGCTTGTTTTTGATTAGATAACAGCAATTTTTTTAACATTAGAAATTCGTAGATTACAAGATTAATTATATTCGTTCATTAGTTTATTGCATTTAAATGTTTTTTAAGACAACAATATAGAACATAATTGATTTGAGTTAGAAATTATAGTGTTAGATGGGTGATTACATTGAATCGACCTACAGGAAAATTGTTGGTTGGTTTACTTTCGATGAGCAAGGAAACATATTCGATAGTTGCAAAACATATTTTCTTTCTAAACTATCACAAAACAGCAATTTTTTAACAACAAGCGACCCCTTTTTTATGTACGATCTAAACATATCATTTCATTATCCTAAATAATTTTCTTCCTACAAACATTCAAACCTCTTCAAAGCAAAAAAAAGGTCAATGATTATCAAGACAATAACAATTTTCCTACTCAACCTAAACTTTCAAAAAATATGCTTCTTTTAAAAGAACTAAAACGACAATGATGTCAGTAAAAGCAAAAAATAAATGAAAATTACATCAAAAAAATAATAAATTCATTTAAAAGAAGAAAAACAATGTAATCGAAGCAAATAAGGAGGAAGGAAAACTGAAGGTAAAATTAAAAGTCTTCCATTTTAGTTTTTCCTCCTTTTTTGTTGTGGTTGTTGTTGTTGTTGTTGTTGTTATTCGTTGTATATTATAATTGTATTTGGGAAAGCTTCGAAGAAAATTATTATGTACTTTAGTTTATTTTCTGATTTTAGGATCTTCATTAAAAATGGAAATAAAAATTAATTATAGATAGAGAGTGTGTGATCGGTGAAAGTTCTTTTGTTTTGATTGTTTTAGATGACAACAGATTTTTGAAAGGAATTAATATTTAATGAAAGAATTTATGTGAGAATAAGTAGTAGCTGCAGTTGCCTGTGAATGGTAGCTGGATCACGACAGACAGTGCTCAGACATTTAGTAGAACTTCCGCTACATAAATATTCAGTGTTAAGACTATCCATAATTCAATATTGCGACCGTTTCGTCCAAAACCTAAATGTCCATGTTTTGTCCCAAATTGGAAAAAATATACTGGAAGGAAGTTCTTAATATTCAGAAGAACGCAAAACAAGACCATTACTACATAAAAAGTCGACAAAACTCTAGCCGACTCTTTTGAATCCTACAGTAATTTTGATTGCATTTGCATAAATTTATTACCGTTGTCGTTCAAACTAAAGGTACTATCAAATTCCTCTATAACAAGGAGTTCTTCTTTATTATTTTGATTTGCTTTGATTTCCGTTTCTAGGAACAGCTTTTTGCGCACCTCTATCTTTTATATATTGTCGTGTATTTGGTAATGGAGAGTGAAGGTTAAGACTGGCTTCGATTTCATCTCTCACGGAATAGCCTTTCGATTTAGATAGTTTGGCAAATTTAAAATGCTCAGTATTCTATGAAGTATATTCTATATATCTTTTGTGGAGTATTGAATGGCTGTCACTATTAGTCACTAAATTGCTAAGTTTTTTCATAATCATATATTAAGAAATAAATAAAGCCCGAAAAAACAACCCATAATTATCTAATGACGGTACCAGCAATTTGACTTCAGCAACAAAAAATATTTTGATGACGAAGCTTTCAAAACTTGAACATCGAAATTAAAATATAAGTAACCATCGCCTTGGTGTCATAGTGGTTATATGTCTAACACTCAGAACCGAACTGTGTTATTGATGAGGGGAGTTCGATCCTGCCTGAAACACAAAAAAGTTTTAATGAAATAAACTGTAAGGTTAGTTTAGAGAAACTCAAAATGGATTTCGAATTGAAAAAATTCATAGGATTTATAATGTTAATTGAGTTTGATTGCTCACACACTTCCAAAATAACACCATAACTGACCATAGAGACATAAAATTGCTGACCATAGAGTCACAAAAACTTAGGATGTTACAGAGCAATGATATCACATATCCTACTATTTTACATACAGTGAGATTAAAAACTTAACAATTCCCAAAGAAAATCATATTTAACAAAGCTCAGTGTTAAATATTTATACCTCTATACAGCTGCCCCCCCCCCCCACCACGCAAAAATAAAAAAAAAATTTAGCTCAGAATTAGGAGCTATTTAGGAGCTTTCAAAAAACGCAAGAATAAAATTTTGAGCTCGACCCCATAAGCAAAAATCTTCATTTGAAAATGAGGAGGGAGAGGGGGGCTGAGTGAACATTATATACCTTAACCACCATACCTCAAACATAACTCTAGAGGATCGGCTATAGGCTCAGAATTAGGAGCTATTTAGGAGCTCTTAAGGCTGTATAAATTTCATTACTACATGTAATTCTTGCATTAAAAAAAATAAAAACAAGCAATTTTTATTTCTTAATTGCAACCCTTTAGCAGAAAAATAACCCCTTGGGTCAAACACGCATGAAGGAACTATGTTAAGCATAATCGACACAAAAATATATCACGGTGCGGATAAAGTTCCGATTCAGGGGCTTACTAAATGTGTCATTCTATATTTCTGATTTTCAACCCTTTAGTAAGTGCCACCTCATGTATCATGCACGCATAAGGGAACTATGATAAAGCATAGAGATACGGATTGTTTAATGTAGGTAAATGATTTTTCAATTTAGGAGCTTACAAAATATGTCACTCTATATTTCTGATTGCAACCCTTTTAAAAAAGCTACCCCTTGTAGCATACACGCATAAGGGAGCTATGTTAGAGTATAGAAATTTAATTCAAATTCTAAACCAAATTATCCTGCTATGCGCATGTCAAGAAAAGACAAATTGTTTTATCCTTTGTTTTATACAAGAAAAAGATAAAATAGAATTTTATTCTCGGATTTATTTGTTGTTCTATCCTGATTTATACAATACAAATGACGATTTATCCAAGGATTTATCTTCTATCCGCATTCATTTTTCATACTCATCCTTAGGTGCATTTCTGTTTTTTGTTTTCCATTACCAAATTGTAGTATATTATTAGTCTGATTCTACGTACATTTGTTGTGAACTCTATGGACATTTGTTTTTCATACTCTAACTAAGTTAGCATTGATTGAACAACTGCATGGTCTACGAGTTTGGAAGACAATTTTCAACTAGTTAATGTGTGACTAACACTGATTTATACGTTAGTGACTGACACTGATATATACGAAATACAATGTTTTTTGTACATTAAACTGGTTTAAGAATTTTGATTTCACTAGAATTGAATATTGAACAATTTTGAATTATATTAGAGATTTTTTGACCACTTAAACTAAAGCGATTAAGGAAGTTATATGAATTTTTCAATTCGGAAGTATATTTTGGATTTTACTCAGAAAAAAACTCCATTTTCTCCTATACGAAGCTGTTGTTCAGTCAATGCTAACTTAGTTATAGTTTTTCTCATAAATAAAATCCAAAATATACTCTCAAATTGAAAATTTCAAATAATTTCCTCAAGCAATTGAGTTTAAGTGCTCAAAAAATTACTAATATAATTCAAAATTGTTCAATATTCAATTCTAGTGAATTAAGTATTGTTAACACAAAAGTTAGAAAATGTGCATGCTACAAAATATTGCTTTCATATAAACTTTAAAAATTGAATAAACGGAATATTAGTCCAGTAACTTTGTCGCCTGAGTATGGGGTAGTATGCATCAAATCCGGTAGTTCTGATTTTTTGCAGACTTGTTTATGATGTTGGCCTAACGAATAATCCAAGTTTGTGACCTCGAGCGCCGAACGCAACTTTGTCAAAAATAAAAAAAAAACGCGAAAAAATCTTTTTTCAAATTTTGGCGATTATAACCCTAAAGGACTAGTTTTTTCTATATACTTTCTTAGGAAAAGTTAAAGGTTTTAAAGTAGATTAAATTTGCTACAATATGATACTAGAATTGTCTCTGTAGACCCAATAGTTTCCAAAACTGAGCCTTTCAAAGTTTATCATTTTTTTAACTTCGCAATATTTCGCAATATTTTGAAATATTTTAGACATTATTTTAGTCACTCGAAAATTCATTCAGAACGACAGAATTGCAAAAACTTGCGAATTTTGTAAAAAATGATAATCTTTGAACTGCTTAATCTCGAAAACTATTAAGTCAACAGAGACAGTTCTAGTATCATATTGTAGCAAATTTAGTCTCCTTTAAAACCTTTAACTTTTCCTAAGAAAGTATAAACAAAATTAGTCCTTTAGAGTGATAATCACCAAAATTTGAAAAAATAACGATTTTTTCGCGGTTTTTTCGATTTTTGACAAAGTTGCGTTCGGCGCTCGAGGTCACAAACTTGGATTATTCATTAGGCCAACATCATAAACAAGTCTGCAAAAAATCAGAACTACCGGATTTGACGCATACTGTGATGTATAAAGTTACTGGACCATATTTATTTTTTTAAATGCCATTTTGACACAAATTTTTTGTAATGCTGAAAGTCAAAGGAAGGGAACAGGAAAAAATGTTCACATTTTTGAAAATAAGTCGGACGCTGTACTCTTGAAAATTACAAAAACAAATGTTGTAAACTAGAAAAAATTTTACCTTTCATAGACTTGACCCCATTGTCAAGGTCCAAAATAATTTTAAGGGGAGGGCAGGAAAATTTGTTTACATTTTTAAAAATATGTTGAAAACTGTGCTTTCGAAAATTACACGAAAAATTGGTTTGGGCTAGAAAAAAAAATAACCTCGTATGATATCTCCACTCTCAACCCCTTCCGACGGATAAGATAAACCGACCACTATACCTTGTGTTCAAACTACAACATTTTTTATAAATGTCAATTTTTTCTTTTGTAATGTTCGAAGTGAAAGGGTGGGAGGTTAAGAAAACAAACTCACATTTTTGGTAATAACTCAAAATGTAAAAACTAAGCAGTCGATAATTTATTGAATTTTTTTTTTGAAATATTTCAATCTTTTTCGATTTTTCTAAATCAAACAAGAAATTAATTAAATATTTTTAATAATTTTCTGAAAAAATTTTAGTAATTTTATTTTTTAAGGTTGAACTTTAAAAAGACATTCCAAAATTAAATACTAAAATGTTGTACGCATTATGACTTCTATCGACAGTAGTATCTATAAAAAAGCTCTCCAACTTTCGAAAAAACAAAATTTCATAACTCCATTTCAGAACAAAAAAAATTCTGTGTTTATTTTTCCGCTTTCGCCAATACATATTTTGTAAATACCAAACATACCACATGTTTAGGCATTTTTCAAAAGTTCGATAAAACACGTGCATTTGCAAAAGAGTAGTCCTACAGTAATATTCAAAAAATCGTAGGAAAAAATCTGTTTGGAATCCTAAAACTTTTTCTTCAGAATATGATAGCCCATATATTATTTGTAAACCAAAAGAAATGAACAAAAATTCATACCGGAATAACTACATTTCAGAGGAATAAAATAAAAAATTCAAAATATATTATACAGAATTTTGATTTTAAAAAAAATCCACAAATAAATGTACATTTTCAAAAGAATTGCCCAATTAACATATACTGCATTTTAATTTACAATATGATTTTTCGATGTAACGAATCATTCATTACATCGAATATTTTTGATGTTATGACATTTCGATGATATAATTTTTTATTCGATTTGTTATGCCACAATCCGACATGAGTTAGAACCAGTAGCGTTTATAAGAGAATCTACCCCCCTCCAGAACAAGTTCAGGTTCTGTACTGGTGGATTGGAGGAAATGTATGCTTTGGTAATTGAGGTTTAATAACCAACAAACAGTCAAAGATATATTTCCATCCGATCGCCACACTGTTTTATTTTTCTCCCTTATAATATGACTACTTGGTATTTTTAATATCAACATCTGCAAATACGCATAACAACAAACATAATATTATCGACAATGCATCATATTGTTCATTGTCTATACAATTAACAACAGTATAAGGAATCTATTAATCAAGCCCCCCCCCCCCAACAACACGATTCTCCAAAATCGTACTGTTTCAAATTCATCATGACATTGTCAATTTCTTTTGTGTTAACTCTGTTAAAACAAACATAAGAAAAATCTACGTAAATGCATTTGTTACATTTTCGTTAATATTCTCTGATACGATCTGATTTTAATGCTCCAAGTTGAATTGATTTATTGGTTGTATTAGTTTCGTTAAAATCATAAACGGTTAAACGGTTATTTGTTTTTTTTTTAAATTAATAATTAATTCAGTAAATTATTTGTGATATAACATCACCCCGATGGAAAATCTCCCATCAAGAATAATATAAGAACTGAATCTAAAAAATTATGGTGCAAATTATGAAACTTTTTGCAATCCATACAATTTTAGAGCGATCTAGTTTCGAACCAATGAGAAAATTTTTAAACTTTAAGTTTAAAAATTTTCTCATTGGTTCGAAACTAGATCGCTCTAAAATTGTATGGATTGCAAAAAGTTTCATAATTTGCACCATAATTTTTTAGATTCAGTTCTTATATTAAATTAATACCTGAAGCATAAACAAACACAATTTATATGCGGTTGATTCTTTCTTTTTATGACTGATAATAAAAAGATGAAACAGAATGTCAATCCCGAACTAGTTTTCGTATTAAAAGGATAAAATTCCTTTATTTTGGAAAATGAAATGGCAATGTTAATGGATATACGGATGCTTGAACAATCATCTCCCTTACACACTTTTCTTTTAAATTATTTATAGAATGCGTTTTGCATAATCCTGGTCAGTTCGATATGATTCTCATAATGATAAGATTTAAAGTTTGATTTATGATTTTAAAATCGAAAAATGATAAAAAAAAATTTAAAATTAATGTAACAGTTCGATATGATTCTCATAATGATAAAATTTAAAGTTCGATTTATGATTTTAAAATCGGAAAATGATAAAAAATTTGAAATTAATGTAAAAGTTCGATTATGATTTCCAAAATCATAAATTTAATTGTTCAGCAGCCAAATTCTGTAACTGTGAAGCGGTGAAGTGATAAATATTCCTTCGTTTCTTTTCATTAAAAAACTTATCACTTCCCCGCTTCACAATTACAGAATTTGGCTGCAGTTCTGGATTTAATGAATAAGAGTATAGTCCAGTAAATAAAGGTTAAAAGGTCGCAAAAATTCTGTCGCGGACGGGACCTGGCGGAAATTGTTGGTCTTACCGAGTACTTTGACGTGAGCAAAATTACCTTGGGGTTCCGACCCTGTGAGCCTGGAAAATGGCTCTCAAAGTGTCAGAAGTAGTTTCCAGACCATATCTCCGAAAATATGGCAGTTAGGCTATTCTTGTTTAGCTAGAAATGAAGGTGAGCTAATTATCTACAGAAATGGTCCTAGTCATTTTTATCGTAAACCCGATAGTTTCCGAGATAACGAACTCGAACCTTGTTAAATAAAATAATTATTAAATTTGTTGATTTAATAAAAATGTTTTTTTTTTCTAACAACTTTTATAAAATACAAAAATCCGAACCTTGTCCTGCATTTTTCTCTTCATCATGGAGCCAGAACGCCGCTTTACACGTATTTACTAAGGAGCGGCGGACAAATTAGCGGATAACTCGGTCAAAATTCAATATTTTTCGATGATTCAAAATTCATGTGAAAGAAAAAACCCGTACCTGTCACATCCTGTGATAAAATTCCTGTTATCACGTTTGTAAGCCGAGTGCAAACGGCGGTCAAAGTTTCTTTTTATCCGGTTTTCTGACGCTGTTTTAAATTAATTCATATTTTTTTAAAAATTGTGTTTTTATATGTTTCTTTCTTGATTATTGTACCTGTGGGGGTCTTGAAACATCTCAGAAAGTTTGCCACAGTGGCTTTCTCGCACTTTTAAACAAATGGGAATTTATTAATTTCCATTTTGAGGACTTTCATGGAGTTTCGGAAAGTCCGCGGAAAATCATTAATAAAAGATTTATTGTCTATTAAAGTGCCTTATAAGTTACACCAATTTGTAGCTTAAAATGTCTAGTTTCCGATCGTATTTTTCAAATTGTTTAGAAATTTCCAGGGCTCTTTAAAAGTTGATTTTACGCCCACACGGGGAAAAAACTGGCCAAATTTTTCAGAAACTTTTTTTTCTTTCCGAGGAATGTTTTGGGTATTGTTACTTATATAAAAGTAAAGCTGAGGTTCTCAGGTTTCCATTGATATAAATAATGTCATTGTTTTTAATCCACAAAAAAAAAAAATTGAAAAAGTTTCTCTGAAATTATTTATGATAATTTCCTCTTTTTTTCTGCTTCACGTGGCGGCGCGTATATAACGTGTATAATATCGGTCCGCGCAGGCGCGCACACACACACTGGCTTCACGCTTCACGCGTCCCTCGTGGTCTTATATTGTTATTGTTATTGTATTAATCGTCAACAGTAGTACATTATGATGCTAGGACGTAAAGCTAAAGATTTTGGACGGATGTGGAGTCGAGGCGCTAGCCGAGATTTGCACCCACCTTAAGTCCAAAATAGCTTACGTCCGTGCATCATATACTATTTTTTATTCGCCGCAAGCAAAACATTTTAAGAAAATTTGTTTATTCTAAATTAAAATTATAAATTTTCATAAATTTTTAAATAAAAATATGTGGAACAAGTAACCTTTGACAAAATATTAATTATTTTTTTCAAATTATTGTGTAGCTATGACAACAAATGATAACAACTATTTTAATTGGATAATGAAATTTTGAATTTAAGGGTTGCTTTGATAAAAATTTTTATTTTTCATAGAATTTAAACAAATGCAAATGCTTTTTACTTTTTTGGATGTGTCTATGACAACAAAATAAATAGTTAAAAAGTGACACTTTTAGGCCGTAAATCACAGTAATAAAGCAACACTTTAATATGTAGGCGAATAAAAACGTCATTTATTATAAATTATTAAATTAGAAATCGACAACATATAACGCATTTACAGCGACATAACAAATTAGTACATGTATAATTTAAATTTGTGTGTGACTGATCCTTCCTATGCTCCTATATGGCCGCGATAATTTCGCAAATACAACGAGAAAGCCATTGTCATTTGCAGGTCAAATTTTTCAGGCCAAAACATGGAGCTGTGGGTATTTCCAAGCCCTCAGTTCTCAAATTTGATGAGAATCTGGCGTTTTTTCATGGTCTCAAATTTGACAATTTTTCACTACCCGTTTTTGCAAAAAGTATCAATGTTGCGAAAAAAATGATTAGGACCATTTCTGTAGATAATTAGCTCACCTTCATTTTTGGCTAAACAGGAATGCCCTAACTGCCATATTTCCGGAGATATGGCCCGGAAACTACTTCTGACACTTTGAGGGCCATTTTCCAGGCTCACAGGGTCGGAACCCCAAGGTAATTTTTCTCACGTCAAAGTACTCGGTAAGACCAACAATTTCCGCCAGGTCCCGTCCGTGACAGGATTTTTGCGAGCTTTTGATCTTTTTCGACCTTTATTTACTGGACTAGTAGCGATTTGTAATAAAATGTAAATTGATATTTATATTTCGAAGTTGGGATTTTAATATAAAAATATGGAAGGGCTGAAATCTCACAGCTCTGAGATGTCAAGATTTCGGTCTGGGTTAAGGATTTTGATATAGTTTCAGGCAAACAAATTTTATGAGGACATGGTTTTTAGTTTTGGGCAGCGATGTATATCAAACATAACTCTTTGTTAAAGTACAAGTATTTTTTATCTCTGTTTAAAAATTTATTACAAAACTAACACGAAACATCAATACGTTGCCGGAAGATTATAATCAAAATTCCAAAAATATTGCTAGAATTTCACTTTTGACTCATGAATGTAATACTTAGGTCTTTCAGACCGAAGTAATATCCTCAATATACGCCAGCATTCCAAAGCCCATTATTAAATTTGGCTTATGCTTCAGCACGCTACATTTTAATAACACGGTACCTCTTGCAGTTGATATTCTCACTCATCACTGGCAAACTTGGTGTTTTAATGTTTGGTACTGCAATTTGCTAGATGTTGTTTAAAATCCAATACGAACTAGTTCGCTGTTTATAATTTTAAAAACCTTTTGTTAAGGTTTTTTTTCTCAGAGGGTTAACGCTATGGAAATTGAGATTATGCTATATATGGAACTTATTTTTCAATTTCCAACTGTATGTGTGACTCTTATTATAATTCTATTTTAGGAATATGTTTTCTCGGGTAAATATCGAGAACAAGTTACTTTGTCATAACTGTGATTAAATAAACCTAGAGTGTGAATTACCCATCAGGATTCTATGGAAACGTGATTGTCTTCGTTTACAAAGGAAATTTTATAAAAGAAATCCTAAGAATATACTACATAATTGGAAAAGTAAAAGCAACAGTTTGAAGATTTGAAGATTTGAAAGAAAGCAGAAATTGGTCGACCTATGACAGACGATTGAAAGTAAAGAAACTGATAAAACTTTGAAATCAGGCAACACCTCAACGATCTGGATTTAATCGGCTGTATCTACTCCACTAGGATTGCTCAATTTGGGCATATTTTGCGGTCGTTCTCTAGTAATTTTTTAGGCAAAATAATTATTCACTTTTTATGCAACTTTTGTGAAAAGATGAAACGCAAAGGGTTGCCACTTTAGAAGATATAAGCTTACCAAATGTATAACATTTACATGAGGCTTTTTATTTGGTCTTAGGGACTTTATGACCTTTATAACACACAAACTCGGGGCTTATAAATTATAATATGTAGATAGAACCATTTATATTTTTTGTTTAGGTCTCTTGTTTTAACTAAGATTCTTCGGTGCATCCGAGTGGTTGTTTCTCATCATTCCAAGTAGTTTTTTTATCAGAACGATTTTCCGTTATCATAATATCGTTTAGTTTAAAAACCTTATTGTTGTGGCATACGTATAGTGGATGGTAGTTTGATGGTTTTGCTATAGGGTTAACAATGAGGTCATATCACTTGATTTGTAATATGAGTTAAAGCACGATGCATTTTCATGTTTGTTTCTAAAGGTGAGCATGGTCCTTGAGAGAAATGAAATTCTTTATACCAAATTTCTCTCTCCTAAAAAATTTTGACATAGTTCACTATGACTGAGAAACTTTCAACCATACCTTTGAATTGAAAAAATTGCAATTACATCCTTGCTTAATTATTCTCAAAAATTCCCAATTAGTCCAGTAACTTTGTCGCCTGAGTGTATGGGGTAGTATGCGTCAAATCCGGTAGTTCTGATTTTTTGCAGACTTGTTTATGATGTTGGCCTAATGAATAATCCAAGTTTGTGACCTCGAGCGCCGAACGCAACTTCGTCAAAAATCGCAAAAACCGCGAAAAAATCGTTATTTTTTCAAATTTTGGCGATTATAACCCTAAAGGACTAGTTTTTTCTTTTGCCTTTTCTTAGGCCGTTTTTAAAGTAGACTAAATTTGCTACAATATGATACTAGAACTGTCTCTGTAGACTCACTAGTTTCCGAGATTAAGCCTTTCAAAGTTTATCATTTTTTTCGAACTTCGCATTTGCTTGCAATATACCTTTGTAGAGTTTTCTACATCCCTGTCCTAATAATTGTATTAATAGATATAAGTGTGTGGTGGCCGATGAGAAAAGAAGATTATGTAACTGTACCTGATCATTTTTGTAGTTGCAGTAGCAGATATCCCAGAAGGTGACGATCTCTCCGATGTCGAAATGGAGGCTGACTTGTGGGCACACGACGTCGACGATTCATCACCATTCCCTGATGGAGATATACCATCCCAATACGTCGATCCAGATATGGACGAACCTCAAGCGGAACCTTCCAAGAGGGCTAAATTAATTTAATTTTTTGATGTAGTCCAGTAACTTTGTCGCCTGAGAGTATGGGGTCTAATCCGGTAGTTCTCATAGTATGCGTCAAATCCGGTAGTTCTGATTTTTTGCAGATTTGTTTATGATGTTGGCCTAGTGAATAACCCAAGTTTGTGACCTCGAGCGCTAAACACAACTTTGTCGAAAATCGAAAAATCGAAAAAACCGCGAAAAAATCGTTTTTTTTTTCAAATTTTGGCGATTATAACCCTAAAGGTCTAGATTTTTCTTTAAAATTTTTTTAAATGTTTTTAAAGTAGATTAAATTTGCTACAATATGATACCAAAATTGTCTCTGTAGACCCAATAGTTTCCGAGATTAAGCCTTTCAAAGTTAATCATTTTTTTCGAACTTCGCAATTTTTTGTAATTTATACCTTTGTAGAGTTTTGTACATCCCTGTCCTAAGAATTGTATTAATAAATACATGTGTGTGGTGCTCAATGAGAAATAGTAGATTGTATTACTAGTGCGAATGTGTTTTCCAAACAAGAGTTAGTTTGCAGCATGACCGTAGGGAGTGCTGCAATAACTCACGTTTGGAAAACGCATTCGCACTAGTTATACACACCATTTTTTGTAACCAATGGAAAAAAATTATTAAATACTGATTTAATTGTTAATTTAATCATTTATTTACTTTTGCTGAACAACTGTTTGGAGAATATCAGTGTGGTTTCCGGCGGGGCCGAGGTACTACCGATGCACTTTTCTCGATAAGGATGATTTTGGAAAAGTATCGAGAGTTCAACATACCTGTGCACACTGTTCACACTTCTCATTTTCTTTATTAACATCCCATCATAAAAGTACAGGGCTTCGATAGTATATTCAGGGTCAAAGTTCATTTAGAACGACAGAATTGCAAAAAATTGCGAAGCTCGAAAAAAATGATAAACTTTGAAAGGCTTAATCTTGGAAACTAGTGGGTCTGCAGAGACAGTTCTAGTATCATATTGTAGCAAATTTAGTCTACTTTAAAAACGGCCTAAGAAAGGCTAAAGAAAAAACTAGTCCTTTAGGGTTATAATCGCCAAAATTTGAAAAAATAACGATTTTTTCGCGGTTTTTGCGACTTTTGACGAAGTTGCGTTCGGCGCTCGAGGTCACAAACTTGGATTATTCATTAGGCCAACATCATAAACAAGTCTGCAAAAAATCAGAACTACCGGATTTGACGCTTACGGTAATATATAAAGTTACTGGACTAAATATATTTCATTATATTTTGTCCAAGTTGTACGGTTCATTTTCCATCTTTTGGGATAGAGTTTGTCAAGAAAAAGTTTTAAAACCATGTTGTTTGTTTTTATATTTCAGAGATGGCACACAAAAGTAATTATATCAACGGAAGGTCGTGAAAAATGATAAAAAAATCACATTATTTCGTCAAACTTTTTTTTTTGCTAACTGCACTTCGTTGAATATTACGTCAAACCAGATCGAACAGCAAAAAGAAAATAAAAATAAATTATTTTGGTTTTATACTTCCAACTTTAATAAATAGCTTTTTAAACAACTTATAACTGCCATGCCATACAATCGAAATTTATTTTCTTTTTATCTTTAACTAGCAGGACCCGGCGTGCTTTGCTACGCTTATAAATAAAGTTTGTGCACAGACATTTTGTTGACGTAGTAGCAATGATTTCAAAAAGTGGTAATGAGAAATGATAGCGTAATTTTTAATTTTTGTTTTTAAAAATATGAATCAAAAATAATCAATACTTTAGCTCATCAGCTCGGATATATGAAAAATTGGCGATCAAATAAGTTTTCGAGCAAGCTATAAAAAAATTTAAATGACTTGTTGAGTTAGTAGAAGTGTGTCATCACTCATCTCTATATAGAACATTATGCAGAACAAAAATAGATTTGTGGATTTGAGGTTGAACTCCACAACGAATCTTATTACTCCTTTATTAGGTTGATTCTGTTCACCACAAAATTAATAGACTCTTACAAATTTTTGGTAGAGCACACCAACTATCACAACTCCATTGACGAAATGCCAAATGTAATTTTTGCTTATTTATTAATATATAAACAGTATTATTTATAATACAAAAATAAATGTGAAAATTTATATACTATTCGATTTAAATTCAATTTTTAATTTTAATTTCCGTACAGACAAAATCCAAAACCAACTTATATTTTTTGTAATGGCGGAAGAAGAAATTTAATATTTTTTTTAATTGCTTCTTCTTAGAAATAAAGGCGCGTTCATACTTGTTAGTGAAAATTAACAAAACAAGCATGCACGCTGGTCTCTTACTTTTCTTCCCTTTGTTGAAGTGTTTAAGAAGAATATATATGATAGGATCATCAAGGAAAATATATGAAAAGGATAAAACCGAATAGGAATGAATAATTTGGACGAAGAGTCGCCACAGTACCCCCCTTCCTGGGAACAGCTAAACAGATAGGTTTTAGATGTACCTGCTGGGCTTTATGATTTTACGGCCCGTTCTCGTTGTCGGTGGCTGTTCAATTGAAATTCTCACTTTCTTTGTGGATGTTATTTTTGTACAGTTCGGCACGACCAATGTATGGTCTGTTGGAAGTTTATTATTCTTAATCTCCGGTAAGCTACACGTATGGACCTGAGTGTCGTTGTCAGATGTAAAGCATGGCTTTAATCGGTCAATACTTACATTCACATCACGGTCGTTGATTTGTAGAACGAAGTTTTTTGGATGGCGACTAATGACAGGAAAAGGTCCAGTATAAGGTGGCTGTAGTGCAGCTTTCACGCGATCTGTTCTTACGAAAACGTTTGAACAGTTTTGTAATTCTTTAAAAATAAAGATAGACTGTTTTGCGTGATTTGATGGTGGGACAGGACGGAGTTTGTTGAAATGTGCTTTTAGGCTCTGAAGAAATTCGGATTGAGGGTTAAGAGTATCTGAAGGTTCTAGAAATTCGCCAGGAAGTTTGATGTTGACACCGTATACTAATTCAGCACTGGAGGCGCCTAAGTCCTCTTTGTGTGTTGCGCGTAACCCTAGAAGAACTGTTGGTAACAATTTAGACCAGGAAATGTTATCATGACACATGATGGCTGCTTTCAAAGTGCGGTGAAATCTTTCGATCATACCGTTGGCTTTGGTATTGTATGCTGTAGTGCGGTGGTGCTTGAAACCAGAGATTTTAGCAAGTTCTTGGAACAATTCTGATTCAAATTGCCGACCCTGGTCAGTGTAGATTACTGTTGGTACTCCAAATCGTGAGATCCAATTAGCGTAAATACTCGAAGCTATTGTTTCGGCAGTAATATCACTAGTTGGGATTACCTCAGGCCATCGAGTGTATCGGTCCGTTAAGGCGATACAATAACGATAATTTTCGGACACTGGAAGTGGTCCAATGATGTCTACGTGGACTTCGTCAAACCTTTGAGAGACTGGAGGAAAGGTACCGCAATGGCTTTTAACATGTCGAGAAACTTTACTTCTCTGACAATGTATGCAAGCTTGAGTCCAGTTACGAACATCTTTGTTGAGGGCTTGCCATATGAATTTTTTACGAATAACTTTCGTAGTGGAACGAATGCTTGGATGGTTGAAATTGTGAAAGTGGTCAAAGATTTGCTTTCGAAACTTATGCGGTACATGTGGACGATGTGTACCTGTGGATATGTCACATTGAATTAATTTTTCAGATCCAAATATAGGCTGAAGTTTGAAAGAAAGGGATGGATTTGCAAATAGCTGTTGCAATTCCGAATCATTAACTTGTTCTTCAGCTATAGTTGCATAATCAATTGGTCCTGAGAACTGGATTTCGTCGATTCTTGAAAGTGAATTGGCTACGACATTATCCTTGCCAGTGACGTGGCGGATATCTGTAGTAAATTGAGAAATGAAATCAAGGTGCCTCGCTTGGCGAGGCGAAGCCTTGTCTAATTTTTGAGAAAAAGCATACGTAAGAGGTTTGTAATCTGTGAATATGATAAATTGCCTGCCTTCGAGTAAATATTTGAAATATTTAACAGCGGAGTAGGTCGCTAGCAATTCACGGTCGTATGCGCTGTATTTGGTTTCTGCACTGTCAAGTTTCTTTGTAAAAAAACTTAGCGGTTTCCAAGTACCTTGAACATTTTGTTGGACGACCCCACCGATGGCAATATCTGATGCGTCTACCATCACGGATATTTCGGCGGTTGGGTCGTAATGATGAAGTAGCGTAGCTTGGGTAAGTTGTTGCTTACAAGCGTTAAAAGCGGCTATTGTGGTATCAGACCAGTCAATAGGCCTTTTATCATTTTTAATACTAGCCTTTAGGTATTCTGTAAGGGAAGCTTGCTCGTGTGCAGCGTTTGGAATGAATCTACGGTAAAAATTGATCATACCGAGAAACCTGCGCAATTCTTTTACCGTTTTGGGCAGTGGAAATTCTGAAATAGCAGCAACTTTAGCAGAAGTTGGCTGAATTCCAAAGGCACTGACTGTGTGGGCTAAGAAATTGACTCCTTTTTGCCCGAAAATGCACTTATCAATATTTATGATAAGCCCGAAATCCCGCAGACGTTCGAAGATGAGTTTGAGATGAACGTAATGCTGTTCCTCGTCTTTCGAAGCGATAAGTATATCATCGATATACGCAAAGCAAAAGTCGAAACCACGTAAAACTGTGTGAAGAAATCTTTGAAAGGATTGGGCGGCGTTCCTTAATCCAAAAGTCATGCGAGTAAACTCAAAGAGGCCAAAAGGCGTGCATATTGCGGTTTTAGGGATATCATTTTCGGCGATAGGGATTTGATGGTATGCTCGAGTAAGGTCTATGATTGAAAAGATAGTGCAACCATTTAGTTGGTTGCTGAAGTCCATTATATGTGGAATAGGATAGCTATCGGGCTTGGTAACGTTGTTTAGCGCACGATAGGGATCTGTCAAACCCTCAGGTTGTGGTTGAACTTGTTGGTTGGATGGGCTAGCGATAGATACTATTTGGTGATGATTGGAATACGTTTCCATCATCAAATCAGCCTGCTGTGCGAGTTGATCGAGCGGTACTGTACCGATCGAGAGAACCATTTGCATATAATGAGGGAGGCGGTCCATCCAAAGTTTTTTAATAACTTTTTCCGAAAAGTTATCTTTCGCCAAAGATTTCATCTTTCTAAGCATCTCGCTTGGTTTGCTGTCACCGAGCGTAATATTATAAATCAAATTATTAATTTGTGAACTTGCTGTTTCCGCAAAACTAGCAAGTATGATCTCTTTTGATCGAGTATATTTAGTGTTGAGAATACGATTGTCAAAAACTTCATCCAATTTTTCAACTGTTTCCTCATCGAGGCAAGAAAGAAGGTGGTCAAATTTTGTATCGTCACGTGTCACCTTTGCGGATTTGAGGTTGAACTCCACAACGAATCTTATTACTCCTTTATTAGGTTGATTCTGTTCACCACAGAATTAATAGACTTTTACAAATTTTTGGTAGAGCACACCAACTATCACAACTCCATTGACGAAATGCCAAATGTAATTTTTGCTTATTACAGTATTATTTATAATACAAAAATAAATGTGAAAATTTATATGCTATTCGATTTAAATTCAATTTTTAATTTTAATTTCCGTACAGACAAAATCCAAAACCAACTTATATTTTTTGTAATGGCGGAAGAAGAAATTTATTATTTTTTTTAATTGCTTCTTCTTAGAAATAAAGGCGCGTTCATATTTGTTAGTGAAAATTAACAAAACAAGCATGCACGCTGGTCTCTTACTTTTCTTCCCTTTGTTGAAGTGTTTAAGAAGAATATATATGATAGGATCATCAAGGAAAATATATGAAAGGGATAAAACAGAATAGGAATGAATAATTTGGACGAAGAGTCGCCACAGATTCAGAAATGTTTACAGTGCTCATGCATTGTATTTGTACCCGACACAAAACACACAAAAACTGTTCTAAAGAAGTTTTTCTGAGAGAAAATGAAAATTGCTGTCAATCATCTAGTGAATTACAATAATTACTTTGATCTTGATCACTCACAAAATCTCTCAAAACTTTGTTCTTACACCAAATAATGTAAAAGTTTTGTTTATTTAACATTATGCCCGTCGCGTATTGCCGCTATCTCATAAGAAAAAAAATTCAACAAAACTCGTAAAGATAACATTCAATTTACATTGTGTCATTTTTATTGCAACTTATTTATTTTAATATGGAACAAATTTCAATAATATCGTTTTAATTCTATTTATTTATTCGAGTACTTGTGGGTACTCTATATTTTTTGTTTTTCCGTCTGGTGCATACACGAATAAATCAGAAGGTTTTTCTAACGCGCCAGCCACATACAGTTGTCCATGTGAGAAGAACGTAACTGTCCGTGTGCTTTGGTGATGGTAATTGCAAAAGAGAGTTGCACTGGAAACTAAACGTTTGAATCTGTTGGGATCATTGAAATATGTTGCCTGTCTGTCGTGGCAACACTACATCTTCCTCTTCGAATTTTCGACTCAAAATTGTAGCTTCAATGACATTGTTATTCATCTTTTTCACCGAAGTTCAAAAAAGTTTGCAATTTCAAAATATGTGACATATTTGGAATTACAATACATACAACACATAAAAACCTTTTAAGACATAGGTTCTACAACATAATGCTTTTTAAGACGTTGATGGACGCAAATTTCTTTTTTTATATTCTTCTTAAGGAATGGAAAACTTAATAATAAATCCTTTCACATAATAATGTACGACATAGGCAATATTTCATTATAGGATGGAGGAAATAAAAACAATATACTTTTTTTCAAATTTGCAGGAACAAAGCTAAAATTAGGTTCCTAATCATCCTAGTGCTAGAAGCATATACCAAGATCATGTTACGCATTGTTTACCTAAAGCCAGTATATATAATAGTTATATGGAAGCTCATTTGTTCGAGCAAGCAAAAAGCTCATTCTTTTGAAAAACAAAAAAATTAGGTCCATTAACACCTTAGAAAGCATGTTGTTATGGGACCTTTTTCTTAAAAGGTTCTTATGTGTTGTTGTGACACACATTGTTATTCCTACTACCCAACACATTTTATTTAAAAACAAATAGACCGCTATCGTGAAAGAATATCCCATCACTAAGACTAAGCCAGCACCCCTAAAATTTCACTTATCCCCTTAATATAAGTGATATCTTACTGCCATTGTCAGTAGTATACGATATCTCACTTTAACTGATTTGCCAATAGCAGGTACTAAAGTACGCGGCTTTGTCACATCCATAGATCTAAAATTTTAAATTTTACATATGTTCCTGCGGGCGGGCAGATTTGTAAAGTCATTGGTATTAATGCATTATAACTGTTTGCAAATCACTATTGCTAACGTGTTGCCTTCTAAGGGCCACATTTTTAATTAGTTTGTTTATCATACTTGCTATCCATGTTTGATTATACAAAAGCTATGCTTCTTTGTATAGTATTTGTGCGAATTCCATTTCATAATTTTGAGCTTTTAATCGATGTTATCAATTATCTTTCTTAGTTGAAGAAACATGTATTACAATTTACATACAATTGCAAACAAATAACATATTTAGTATAGATGATAAAATATGTAACATCATTATGTGTTTAATTCAAATACATATAGTTTTGATATACAAATGTTATTGTTTCAGATTATACTTTCATTTTTCAATTTCATTAAATTATGTTCAACAAAAAAATTGATCAAAGGAATCTAACCGTATAAAACGATATTTAAAGAATAATCAAATTAAATTATTATCAACATTTAGGCAGAACCCCTTAAGATAATTATAATGGCCCTGGGGTTCCATTCAAAAAAAAAAATTTACCTGTTACCTATGCGCAAGTGAACACAACAGCTTCCCAAAGTTTCATGATGATCGGATGAATGGTTTATTAATGCATAAACGACAAACATACATACTTTCAATTTTATATATATAGAAGAAGAAGAAGAAGATTAGACCAGTCAAAATAGCTTTTTGTGAGGAAGAAAAAAATTAGTAACAGCATGAAAACTATTGAATAAGGAAAAAAATTTTGCTCAAATAATGGGAAACATAAATAAAAGGTGATTCGAGCTACGAAGGTGAAATAGGGTGAGTTTTTAGGGGTAGAAAATGGTTTTTCATGATATTCAGCGAAACTAGACCTTCAATTAAAAAAAATTTAAGGTAATAGTTGTAGGTAATAAATAGGTCTATAACTTTTACATAAGCCATTTTTGCACCTAACCTAAAATTTGCCGTGAAAATAGGAAAAACCGAGAAAAAAAGTCTTTTTGTTATTAATTTCTATCAACCGCAATAATTTTTTTTCCCCACAGTTTGGTGAAAACGTACCTTATTATGCCCTTATACGCTGTAATTTGTTGAAATAAAAATATTTATTTTTACGTTTGATTTTGATATTAAACCAAAAAAGTGACCTCAATTTCACACGAAAATTCTCCTTAGAAACAATTTAAAAAAAAAATTTGTAATCTTTATTTTCGTTGGAACGTTTACTCTCAGATGGTGTAAAAAAATTAAACATTAACATAGCATATACACGGAAAAAATTTCCAGGAAATGCGAAAAACTGAGTAAATTTGATTTTAAATAGTTAGTTTTCAATGATTGTTTAAAATATTCATTATTTGTTCAAATTTACCGTTGAAATCCTTAAAAAATATAAATTTTTCCATGGTAATGTTCATTTTTTTACACCATATAAAAGTAGACATTTCAACAAAAATAAAGATAACTGATTTTTTTGAAAAAACTGTTTCCAGCACAGGAGAATTTTCGTGTGAAAATGAAGTCTCTTTTTAGGTTTAAAATCAAAATTAAACGTAACAATACATATTTTGATTCCAAAGCGTATTAGGGACATAATAAGGTAAGTTTTCACCAAATTATGTGAAAAAAATTTTTTTGTGGCAAATAAAAATTAAAAACGAAAAGGCCTTTTTTTCTCGGATTTTTCCTATTTTCACGGCAAATTTTAGATAATGTGAAAAAATGGCTTTTGTAAAAATTATAGACCTTTATATTAACTACAACTTTTACCTTAAAGTTTTTTTGATAAAAGGTCTAGTTTCGACGAAAATCGTGAAAAGCCATTTGCTATCCCTAAAAGCTCACCCCATTTCACGCTCGTAACTCGGATCACCTTTAATTTATGTTTCCCATCATTTGTATAATATTTTCTTCCTTATCCAAAAGTTTTCATGCTGCGTTAATAACTGTACTTTCAGTTATGCCAGGATATGAAAAAAAAGAACCGATAATGATATGGTCTTCACCCAGAAAAAATCTCCAATTATTAACTACGATTTCAATATATCATGTTTAAAATTGTAACGTCAAAAAATATGAGATATATATACATATAGAAAGCAGATATAATTATAATAAGTAATAGAAATTCATGCACTTTTCTTAAAAATGTGTTGATTGATGCTTTCTGTTTTCTGATTTCACCACCCCTTAACTCCATTCCACAACGAGTTCTTATAACTTGAGGTATTTTGTTGTTCCCAACAAAAGCTGGTTCACTACCAATACAAAGTGTTGATACCACTCCAATTCTATACCGATGTAGCCAAACCCATTACAAACAGAGTAATCCAATATTATTTGTGAGTTTAACTTTTTTTCTTTTCTTTATCATTCGTATTAAAACGCTCACGCCGTGGTAACCATGCACGTTTCAATTCATCTGTTAAGCTCAATTTACTATCCCAATGAAATTCTTGTATTTTGTTGTTTTCACTTAGAATGAATCTTCGCCATCTCTATTATTAGCCCAATTTTATAAATCAGATTAAATAGCGGTTCCCACAAATGAACTTAATGTAAACTACCGTAGTGCCTTAACGCCGGTTTAATTATCCTCAAGGCCGTTTTCCACTTTTTTCCAATTAAAACAAACTCGAACTTCGATAATCATTTTTTTTTCGTTTTATTATTATTATTAATTTCCTTTTTCTTTTTATATTGGCTTAACAAATATATTATGGTAAAAAGCAAAAGTTAACACTATAACTTAAATTGGAGTTAGTTTTCAATAAAAAAAAAATCTAACAAGTATATACACAGTTTCTTTTTTAACCAAATTAATTTTTCTTTCATGTTAATTAATTTAATTTTTTCTTAAAAACTCAAGTTATGTTTCATTAATTATAAAATTCTCAAAAACCGAAAAATACGTTTCATCGAACAAACAAAGAATTTTAAACAAATATAAATTCCTACTCCCGATAATTTTAATTTTTCAATTTAGAATATCAATCACGACGCGAACTGCCTGATATTTCAAAACATCCAGCTATAAATAGCATTTTTTTTAACTTAAACGAGGGAGAAAAAAGTTGATTGCCTAACCATCCTCTCTTTTTGTAGCTTTCGATATTATTAATACAATTACAGAAATAATAACACAAACCACAGAATGATTCATCAAAAGCATATTTTCTTTGTTTTCAACTAATTGAGAGATATAAACAAAAATAGGGGTCTTCTTTTACAAACTACAATCTTATCATCATCTAATTTGTTGTCAACAGAAATTCATGCATCGAAAAAAATTTAACACGATCATAAATATTTAGAGTTTTCAGGTTTTCCATATAGAACGAAAAGAGTTCATAACTTCGCATTTCTTTTGTTTCGTTTTTAAAATTAAAACAAAAGAAATAACAATAAAAAAATGAAAATATTCATGTAAAGATGATGTAAATACATAATAACAATAAATTTATAAAATCATACATTTGATGATTCGTGGGCGATCAAAAAGTTCTTTGTATTGCTATTACATTAACGATAAATTAGGTTAATACAAAACATGCAACGTAGTAGAATCACAGATAGAAAATGGAAAAAATGTTTCACTCCCGAGTTAGTCTTTACTGTTAGACGTAACTGTCAAGCCTTAACTCCTTTGTTAATACCTTTACTCAGAACTCAAATTGTTCTGTATTTGATTGTAGATTTTTCCAAACGCTACATGTTGGACATCACACATTTGGTTGGCATAAGATCTGTTACTAATTTTTTCCATTTTTTGCCTGTTTTAAGGTAGGTATCTGCACTAGTCTAAATATAATAAGTTAACAGCTAGTTAGTTAGTATTTCATTTTAAACAAAATAAAATACTTTTTAGACAACAAAAATTGAAATCATAATTGAGTTTTTCCATGATAAATGAACGTACCCATACTATATGCAACTGACAAAAAATAATGATTGTTTTTAGTGCATTTGCTTGACCAAACACTAGCAATATACCACTGCAGAATTTTGACATTTAATTTGTTTTACATTATTTTGTTTTCCAACAATTTTATTGATTTGGAAAAAAATCCCAAGAACTAATAAATAATTAATTTCAGCTGGTATAATTCAATTAAAAATGTTTGCAAAACTACAGATGTGTGATTATTTCTCTCCAATTACTGACCCCTACTGTTTCATGGCTGTTTCACCAGGTAATTAGTCAATTCAAACTTTTATTAAGAAACATAGGGATTAACATTTTGACTGGGTAGGTTTCAGTAGTTTAGTCCTCAAGAAGTGGATATATAGTGCCTTAGTTTTGAGAATTTTTTTTCATAAGATAAAACATAATTTTAAAACATAAGTATAAATTGTAAATGTACTACATTCACAACAAATTATTTTGCAGTGAAAAAATTATGTGGAATTTGTCTAGAATTTTCAAAAAATTATCTCCTAGTTTTAGCTTCAAGGCCATGCCTTACTTTCATGGGTATTTCCTGATAGCTTTAATCCTTAAAGTTTCAATGTTAGCATCCATAAATTTCTTTATGAAAACTTAAGTTATTCAAACTTAATCCCAACCCCTAGTTGGCATGATATCTGCGGATATTCAGAGACGTTAAAATTAATAATTTATTA
>OY856186.1:28891932-29078932 GCA_963693315.1 Diogma glabrata | reverse complement strand
ATTGCACAGGTCATTCGTTCCTCTATCTTCAAAGGTAAAATGAATAAAAAAATAAATTTCGCCAGGAGAAACGTTGTTATAAATGTAAACGAGGACCTTGAAGAAGAAAAGAACCGAGGACCGAAAAAGTCGCCGATTGGGGTAAAAAAAATTTCGTCAATTCTAATTCCATCAAAACACAGCTATTGATTGTTTTCAGATCATAGACGCATGCTTTACGAATTGTTGGCCACCGACATTTAACATCAAATCTTGATTTCCTACAACTTTGTCGCACTGTTGATCTCTGATTTAGTTTTTGTTTTTTTATCAAACAAACTGTGCATAGATGCACAAAAATTTATTTTGGCTTTTATATAGACTCTTAATAGTTTTTTTGTACAAATCATTTTATTTTACCTATTTTTTACAAAAATAATGGGTATGGAACCAATCCCCTTTTTTCTATGTGCTGCATGTCTTTTTATGCACGGTTTTTTTTTACACGTCTTTTCCTGGAACGTATCTACCGTGTAAAAACAGAATTGGGTGTATATTGTTATGTTTATATAGAACCCCTAAAAAAATTTTCAGCTGAATCAAAAATGCCTTAGTCACATTTTGTCCTAATCTGTTCGGTATGTAAAAGAATGACCCATATATGGAATTTTTTGTCGTCCCGCGCTCGATAAATTAATTTATTTCTAACAGTAAATATCATTTCTCTATTAAAAAAAAATATTTTTTTTATAGGAAATTGAACGATAAATACGATGATTATATCAAAAACTAATTTCATGGGTGGGGCAATGGTTAAAATTTAGTTTTAACATTTTATTTGTTTATAACAATAGGAATTTGTTAATAAATTTAGTTGAAAATATTTATTTTTAAAAAATTTCATTTTTTATCTTTCAAATAAAGAAAAGAAAAACCTTCTATCTTCTATAAAACCGAAGTTATGAATTTTTGAAAATAAGTCTTCAAGCCGAAAATCACGAAATTCTCGAAATTTAGAACAGCTCTAATTCCAAAAAAAAAAAAAAAATCCTCGAACACGTATATCTTTTTTTTCGATAAAAAACCCCTAAAAAAAATTTCAGCCAAATCAAAAATGGGTCGGTCAGAAAGGTGTTCGGTTTATAAAAGAATTAGGCCATATATATATATATATATATATATATATATATATATATATATATATATATATATATATATATATATATATATATATATATATATATATATATATATATATATATATATATATATATATATATATATATATATATATATATATATATATATATATATATATATATATATATATATATATATATATATATATATATATATATATATATATATATATATATATATATATATATATATATATATATATATATATATATATATATATATATATATATATATATATATATATATATATATATATATATATATATATATTAGACTGGTCGTTAAAAACTAAATTTTCCGAGACGCCCCCCAGAAAAATTCTTTGTGGTCAAAAAATCATAACAGCTTCATTTATTTTTTTTTTAAGTGAAAAGAACACGTGCCGCAAAATCATCAAAGTTTATTTTTTGATAAAATTGTTAATATCTCATAAAATATGCAGATGTCAAAAAAAATCATTCAATCATTTTTGCAGGAAATTTAATTCTCTACAAAAAAGGTCCAAGTCATTTTTTTCCTAAAACCTATATTTCTGATGATATTTTGAAATAAAACATGAAATTCTTCGAAACTCGTAAAACCAAATGATGAAAATTTCGACGAAAAAGTACTAATTTTGATTGTTTTTGTCACGATTATTTTTTTATACATTTCATTCTATAGCATAAGAAGAAAATTAGGAGTTTTTCGTCATCTTTATTTTTATGTTTTTTAAAAATTACGAAAACTTACAAGTTCATTTTCAAAATATCATGAGAACTATACGTTTTCGGGAAAAAATGACATGCACCTTTTTTGTAGAAAATTAAATTTCCTACAAAAATTGTTATGTGATTTTTTTTGACATCTGCATATTTTATGAGATATTTGAAAAAATCTACGAATTTTTCAAAAAATCAACTTCAACGATTTTGCGGCACGTGTTCTTTTGATTTAAAAAAAAAAAAAATAATGCCGTTGTGGTTTTTTGACCCCAAAGAATTTTTCTAGGGGGCGTCTCGGAAAATTTAGTTTTTAACGACCAGTCTAATATATATATATATATATATATATATATATATATATATATATATATATATATATATATATATATATATATATATATATATATATATATATATATATATATATATATATATATATATATATATATGTATATATAATATTATGTGATTTTTGGCTTGTATTATATAAATAATAAGTTTTTTGGTTAAAGCCAATAAATAAAACAATATTTTTAAAATTGTTTATCCGACAATTGTTTCGGTTTTAATAAACCATCTTCGGGGATAATTTTCATTCAATAAAAAATCTTATACAAAAAATAAACAATAATTAACATCAATATGAAAAACTTATTATGAAAAACTAACAATCAAAAAAGAAAAGGCTAACTATATAAAAAAAAAAATTTGAAAGAAAATCGAAAACAACAATACAATGAAAAAAATTAGAAAATAGAAAATGTTAAGTAGTAAAGAGTTCAATAAGTTTAATTTTGGTTAAAACTTTTTTAACTTTGTAAAACAAAATCGTAAGCGTTATGCAGAAAATCTGTATCAGTTTGTATATTAATACAATTTTTATGTTGTTTTATACGAATCATTTCTAAAATTCTCCTTTTGCTTAAATTTTTTTCCTTTGTCCAAAATTTTAAAATTTTGAAGTGGTAAATTTTTACGACAGCTTCTTTTATGATTGGATAATGCACTCATATTATCATTACTATGTTTTTTTGCGTCGTTTAGATGTTGCTTTATTCGTTTCCCTAAATATTGCTGTGTTTGGCCTATATAAGATTTACCACATCCGCAATCTGCTTGATAAACCAAATTAGATTCAATATTGATGGGTGTTTTATCTTTTAGTTTTGAAAAAATTGTATTATATAAACTGTTATTAGCTGTTCCAACTACTTCGAAATTAAAGTTTTTCAACAAATGTTTTATTTGTTCAAAAAGACTTCTCACATAAGGTATAGTCATGTACATTTTGTTGTTGTTCTTTAAAGATGGTTTTTCTAAGATAGTTTTTTTATTACAATAAATTTGTTGATTTACTAATTTGCGTATAAAATTTTCTGGATAATTGTTTTTTTGGAGAGTCTCAAAAAGTAATTTAAAATTTTTAGTATGGAATTTTGGATCAGATAGGCTCAAAATTTTTTTAACCATTAAGGTAACGGTGTTTCTCTTATAAGATTGTGGTAGCCACGAATCAAAGTGCAAATATCTACCAGACCATGTTTTTTTATGGAACCAATCAGTAATTAATTTTCCATTACTTTGACGATGTATGATAAGATCCAAAAATGGTAGACAGCAATCAATTTCTGTTTCAAGCGTGAACTGAATATTGTTGTTAAAATTATTAAATTTATTAAGAAATTCTTGTATTTTGTTTTTGGGACAAGCAGTTAGAATGTCATCAACATATCGAAAGAAAAAAGGTGGTTTGAAGTTCATATCTTTTAAAACAGCTTCCTCAACATATTCCATTATTAAATTAGCACAAGATGGACTAACAGGTGAGCCCATTGGACTACCAAATATTTGTTTATATGCTTGTTGATTATATGTGAATTCACAATTGTTTAAAACCATTTCTAATCCTTCTATAAATTGTACCTTTGTTAATTTTAGTTTGTTCAGTTTTTTGATTTCCATCCAATTTTGTTTTACAATTTGAACAACAAGATTACTATCCACGTTTGTAAATAATGACACGACATCTAAAGAAATTAAAATGTAATCATCAGGAAGTTGATATTCACCTAATTTTTCTTTCAAATCTTCCGCATTTTTGATAAACGTGTTAGTTCTTCCCACAAATTTATTTAAAATGTTAGATAAAAAAGACGACAAATTATAAAGGTGTTCCTATAGAACTTACAATCGGACGAAGAGGCGTACCAGCCTTATGAACTTTGGGTAACCCATATAAATTAGCTGGGACACCGTAATAAGATTTCAGCCATTTTCCTTCATGTATAGATATTCGTTCTTCAGTTTCCCAAATCATTACCATTTTATTAAGATGTTTTTGAATACTGGCGGTTGGTACTTTAGCGATTTTTAAATAAGTAGTGTCATCTTGTAGCAATGTTTGTATTTTAATGTTATGTTATGTTTATGTTTAAAATTCGTCAATGACAAAACGATTCCGTAAATTTGACTTTGTTAAATCGTCAAATTGATCTTCACAATTCAGAAGAACACTTTCAACACCACACACTATTTTATCAAAAGGTATTCTTTTTGGAGTAACAGGAGGAGCAAATTTTTCTCCGAGTTTCAAAACATTTTCCACATTTTCTGGTATTGTTGTTTCGGAAAGATTCTCAAGACAATTCTCAGACGATTTTCAGCTACAGTTGCGTTGTCACGGTCTATTTCAACAACGATGTTTTCTTGGTGATCTACTAAATTTATTGGTTGTGGTCTTAAAAGGTTATCAATTTTACGACGATGATTAATTTTTATTTCTTCAAAAACATTTTTAAATTGTTCTTCTGCGCGATCAAAAATTAAAGAAGATAGATCAGGTGGTAGATTTTCAAAAATATAAATTCTATAATTTTCAATTTGTTTCTCATGTTTTCTAATAGTTCCAAAAATTTCAGTAATTTCACGACTGAGGATTGTGAACAAAAAACGTTGTTCTGCATTTTCAAAAATTTTTTTTTTGTCTATTTTAGATGTATTATTTATTTTTTGTATAAGATTTTTTATTGAATGAAAATTATCCCCGAAGATGGTTTATTAAAACCGAAACAATTGTCGGATAAACAATTTTAAAAATATTGTTTTATTTATTGGCTTTAACCAAAAAACTTATTATTTATATATATATATATATATATATATATATATATATATATATATATATATATATATATATATATATATATATATATATATATATATATATATATATATATATATATATATATATATATATATATATATATATATATATAAATTTTTTTTTTTTTATTTTTTAGTCTCCGCTTATCATATATAGTCGTTTGGCACAAAAGTTTTTCTGAAATTCCGAGATGAAGCCCATTGCAATTGGTAGATTTTTATATGAAATCTACCTAAAAAAAATACTAAGATGAAAAAGTAATAAGATATGTCAAACTTCTTTAACTGAGAGAAATTTTTTATGAAGAATTTCATTTTTTTGAGGTCCAGAATCATCTTTAGTCGAAGGTGAAAGTTTAATCCTATATTATATCATCGGTATAGCTCTGAAGTTCTATTATGGTTAAGTTTAAGTAGTACAGCTTAGAATGTTATTACTCTTTGCTATCCTTTACCAATTGTAAATAACACATTCTTGCTGTCCTCGCAATGACGTTAACCTTAATCAATTTCCCTCGGAAACTAGCCCGATTATTACTATGTTTGAAATTGAAAAAAAAAATGTACTTTTAAGTCTCTCGCTTACCAACTGAACTGTGTTGGGCCGTAGCGCTAAGTTTATCAGTCCTGTGGGCAAACTGGTATTTCCATGAATTGAAATATAACTGCAGGTTACTCATTCACTCTCTAGCAATATTTTATATATTTATAACCACCCAGACGTTTTGAAAATCCATAAAATTTTTTTGTGAACTAGTTCATAACATCAATAGTTTTTCATACCTTTCCGACAAATTTTCCTTCTCCATAAAAAAACAAACAAACAAAAAATAATCGACAAACTTTTTTCTCGAAACATTTACTTTTTCAATAAAACATACAACATATTATTTTATACTCTTACGCTGTATACTCTTTTATTCGACCCTCTTAACAGTATCTGCATTTATATTCTTTCAAGGCAAACAAAAGAAAATAACATTAAAAGAAGAAAACTTAAAGTCATCAATTCCATTTTGAATGTTTTGAAATAAAACAAATATATGTATGTACGTACATATATATTTTTATCCTCCCATTCTATAAAGCAAAAATAAAAAAAGCTTTTGGAAACATGAACTCATAAATGGGGTTTTCAAAATAAAAAATATACGAGAGTGACTTGATATATTTTAGGAATATAATATCTGGTATGCTTAAGCACTTGAAATTATTGAATGGTTTCATCAGAAAGATAAAGTCTAACATATTCTCAGATTTAAATTGGTTACCAGGAGATTTAACCGAAAATTTAAATCTTATAACGACTACAAGCTCTAAGGGGAAAGTAGTTACGAATGACACTGCTTCAAAGGTTGTTTTATATGTCAGTATCATGTATATCAAATAAGCAACAACTCCATACGTATAAAACTGTTAACTTTACAACCCGTCTAATCTAAACTTTACATTTGTTTCATGTTTAATTCAGTTTTCAACAAAACTGTTATCATATTTTAAAAAGAGGAATAAAATAAGTATAAACATCAAAATGTACCACCATTAAAGTCATATATTTTTTGTATACAAAATAATAATACATCTCGTATAAAAATAAGAATACACTCTTGTAGATAGATAAACAAATTCATTCTTATTTCCCAACTCAACACAACACCGCCCAAAAAAATATTACAAAACTTAACTTCAGCAAACCACCTTCAACTCAAATCAACTATGTATACATATAATAAAATTTTTGTTGTTGTTATTATTGTTCAACTCATTTCATTTTCCACAACAACAAAAAGAAAAAAGGAAAATAAAAAAATGTATCCATTCATCCATATATGTGTTTTTTTACTAAACAGAACCCCGTCAACCAAATAAATATAAAAGAAAATGGGAAAAAATAAAATAAGGATAAAAAAAAGATAAATAAAAGAAAAATCCCCAATATATTTTCCACCCCAATTTCCATCAAACAATACAAACTCAACCAACTCCATATTTTCCGTTTTATAAGCAAAATAATGATCCATCGAAATATATATACAATTTTTTTTTTTGGTTTTTCATACAAAATCGTTGGATTAAAAAAATGAAATAGGGAAAAGCAAAAAGAAAATGGTTGGTTGGTAGAATGAAGAGGAAAACTTTGGCAAGTTGATGGTTTTTATTGAAATTTTATTTTTGTTCTTAATATTATTGTTAATGTATTCTAGATGCGAACAAATTTCAAAGTAGATTATTATTTGGGATTGATAATTTCATTACAAAACAAGAGGTTTTTGGAAGAAATGTTTGAGTTGAGATACTCAAACTGACAGGAATTTAAATTGTGACACTTCGTAGGTTAAAGACACGGTTGAACACGGTTTAGAAGCAAAAAAACGACTGAAGTTAAATTTACGCAAAAAAAGTGCAAACATAAATAAATTTCAAATCCGATCGAAATATTGTGTGTGAATGCTAATTTTTTTACTGGCCTTCCTTTTTTAATGATAGTTAAGTTTTGTGTTCGATATAAAAATTTATAAATTAACCTCTCTGAGTACTAACAAACATACAAGGAAACTGGATTTAATGATAATAAATTAAATTCAGTAATACATGAACGATTTTTTTTTTTATAACCATTAGAAAACTTATATAGCTTAGTTTTAGAACAGGGTGTTCCGAAAGATATCTGGAAATTTTAATTCACAGTCAATTTGAAATCAAATTGGAAGAGAACGACTCACATGATATCTACTGTGCTATGTGCGACGGTGAAAGTGGAATGATATATGACAGATCTATTGAAAAAACACTGTAAACTTTTCGTTTACACTGTTAAACATACTAAGAAATCAAATTTTTAAAGATGGTGTAGAATATGCCGCAGGCATTTTTGAATTTCTGTTTATCAATACAAAATTACATACCTTACTCTACAAAATAAACCAAAATTTAAGAGATGTATTTTTTGTTCTAAATATTGTTAGTTTTAAAAATGTGGATCTCAGGTTAAAAATTAAGGACGTTACACTAAAACAATTGAGCTGAGATGCACATAAAAATAAAAATTAATATCTTTAGAACAAAATAAATTCTTACTTTAAATTTTATCATGTTTAAGAGAAAAGCTGAAATTTTCATATTGTGAAAAAACTCAAAAACTGCTTGACCGCCATGGTATTAGCAAGCACTATCTTTAAAAAATTTATTTCTTAATACTGTTACAACTGCGCTTTGTCATTTTTTTCTGAATGAAATTGAACAGTTAAAATAACCTGTACTTTCTTGTTAAAGGGAAGCAACGACAAAAAATAAATAAATATCGTCGTATAAATGGCCGATGTTACAAAATATATTGTTCGGCCCATAAAAATTAATTTGCCTAAACAACTTTATTATATATGAATCGACACGTTCAATACCACTTATCGTTTTTTTCTCTTATTTTTTTTTTGTTCAAGCCCGCTCACAATATTATTTTATCGATTGCTGTCTCATTTTGTGATGTTGTTTGCTCATGAAATTTGTTTATATATTTATATGAACATTTGTTTTTTGGAGTTAGTAGGTGAATACCAAGGAAAACTCAGGGTTTAAAATTTGAAAAATTAACTTTTAAGATAAATTAGTAAAATTATACATAGAAATTCTTTAAAAATTTAAAAAACGAAATTATTAATTGTTTGTTTTGTGATTAATTGTGTATAAATTCTGGAGAAAAAATTGTTACAAATTGTGTAAGCCTTAAATCTAAAACTAGAATCGTTATGTATTCGGATAAATAACATAATCTATAAAATTTTATGTTTTTTTGTTTAAACGTTGATTTCCTTTAAAAGGAAAACAAAAAGAAAAGATCAGAATTCTGCCGTTATCAAAGATAAAATAAATCTATGTGTTAACTTTCGTGTTGTGGTTGTGCATATAATGTGACTATTTTAATAAAAGTATATACATAGAATTTTTTTTTTGTAATTCAAATATTTGTAAGAATAATAATTCCTTAATTATTTACAAGAAAATTGATGTTATAATAAAATGCTTTTAAAAAGTAGCTGTAACTATTTTTTGTTTTTATTACTATTTTTTACAACAGAAAAAATGGATAGACTACAATTTATTGGATGGCTTATTGTTCAACACCGTCAATAATTTCATATGACAATTTATTGGAAAATTTAGTGGTCAAGTCAACACCATCAACAACTTGTTATAACAATTTATTGGAATAAATTTGAATGTTCGCGTCATCAAGTTTTATATGCATTTTTGAAGAACAAAAATATATTTTTTAAATCATTTCTATCCATATTCTAATACCAATGAATTGGCTTAGCTTTCCGCAGAAAGATTTGTAAAATTTAAACTTGTTGATCTATGGGGGTGACAACCACGCGTACTTTAGTCCCTGCTATTTTCATATGAGTTATCAAGAGATATCGTATACCACTGGTAATAGCAATGCTATCTCATTAGCCAAAGTGATATCTTAGGGGTGCTGGTGGTTGAAGTATTTTCAATCAACGATACCATCCCTTACTCTAAGTTATGGAATATTCTTTGATGAAACACTATTTTTTTAAAATAAAATGTGTTTGGTAGTAGAAATTACAAGGTGAGTCACAACAACACATGAAAAACTTTTAAGAACAAGGTCCCACAACAACATGCTTTCTAAGGTGTTGATAGACGCAAATTTTTATATGATGTTTTGATTATTTTAAATATAAAAATGTATATAATAGTTGCTTGAAATACTGATAGATGTGAAACCCAGAATAATTTTAATGATTTTAATTTAAACATTCTGAAATTTTAATTTGCGATGCTACAATAATTGGGAGATACAAAAAAACACAGCTATTTCACAGATTTAAGTTTTCACTTCTGTCGGCAGTCCTTAACACTACCTTTTTTTTTGTCTTCGTTTGTTTAATTCTGTTTACACAGTCTCCTTTGCGTGAATATCTGATCATTTGTACTGAACTGAGGGAAAATACTTCTCGGACACACATGGAAGAAGCTCATCGGAATGAAAACTCTGCCAGGCTCGTAGTCCTTCATTTCACTTTTCGTAAATTAATTTTCTCGTCAATGCACCATTACAATTTCAGTCAATTTTTCAATAAATCTAGATTATCTTATCACTCACATCAGCATTTTTTGTTGTTCGAATCACAACTTTCAAATTTAAGAAAAATTCAGTTTTTTTCCATTTTTTACATCAATGAAATTTTGCAGTACAATTTATTTACAATTTACATTGATCAATTTTTATCTGCACATTTCAAAATTGAAAACTTTATTGATTACAAATTACTCAATAATCTTTTTTGTTTTAATTTAAATTAAAATCAATGTTAACCATTTGATCGAAATTTATATAATCTCCTCTATCGAACAAATGATCGAGTATAAATAGTCAAATTCTCTTCTCTTGTTTCTTTCATAATTATATTCTCCATCGCGCACAAATTTATAATTTCTCGATTATTTCAAATATACTGCAACTCTACCATTTCCATATATCTTCTCATCAAACAATTTATCTAGAACTACATAACTTTTAACAACCGTATTACATCTATATGTAATATTATGACTAAGCTTTATGAAAAAAAAAATGTATCATTCATGTAGACAGAAATTTGTAAAATGTAAAAAAAACAATGGTTGATTGATCTATAGCACATATAAATTGTTTTATGTTTGTTGTAATTTAGAGGCCGGAACCGAAACAAATTAGAAAATTATTAACCAATTTCTTTAAATATGAATATTCTTATTTTACAGTAAAACTCAAAATAGTCCTTCGTTGCACAATACATGTGTTAAGTCAGTAATTCTGCAATGATATGAAACAAAGAAACATACAAGAAAGATTACAAACCAATACAGGTGTTTGTGAACAAATTCTGGAGACAACTGATCAAATGATTTTGTACAAAGACCCTCAGGAGTCAAAAACTTCTACTTCAAACAGAGTAGTTGAACATTAAGGCCGAAATAAAACAAAGAAAATCAAGATGGAAAGGACATACAATGGACATGAAAAATAAGTTGGATGTTGGATATATTGTTTTGAAGAGAATCAAAACATCAAGGCATCGTCAGCAATCGGATATAGTTGTAAGTTATTTTTAATTATTTAATTTTTTTTGTGTTAATTGAAAATGATAATAAAATAATAAACGCCTTATTCTTGTTAAATTGAGTTTTTTTCACTAAATATTTATTTCGAAAGCTATGCTTTCATCGACAGTAGTATCTAAAAACTCAGTTTTTTAGATACTACTGTCGATGAAAGTATAGCTTTCGAAATATTTTATTATTATTTAAATATCTTGTTACAGTTTAGAGCTTTTAAATTAAAATGTTTGTTGATTGAACATTAATATATGAAACCGTAATTTTTTTCTTAAATAAGAGATTACCATGCGGGATTCGCTTGTTTGGAACTAACAGGAAGTCATTGATTGTTTTACTATCCAAAAAGTCCTACATTTTTGGCGCTGAAACTATACCGTTTTTTAATGTTTTTTACGGCAGAGGAAACGACTGGTGAAGCTTCTGCCAATAAAGGAGTAGCTCAACCCCTGCTCTCGGAGGACGTTTAAATTAACGATTATAATTTGTTTTTGCGATTGTAGGTCTAAGAAGCCATCCATGCGGTTTCATCCCTTAACATTACAGATGGTTAAAAATCGTCTTTGTCCTTTTTGATAAGCGATCAACCGACAATTGGCTGCCACCTTCGCTGCGAAGAAGTTTTTTGGTGAAGAAGAATGGTTATCACTGTGAAAGCGATTTTTGTGCTCACGTAAGTGGAGGCCCAATTCAATATTTTCTGGTTGAGGTTTCACCCTGTTCAATATTCTATGCATTGGTCTTATTTTTCATTAAATTTCTCGACTTCCAACGCATTCACCTCTGTCAGCCTACAGGTGAATCAGAACACATGCAACCCCTGAGAAAAATTTTACTTGATCTGGAACAACAACGGCAATCACAAAATTACAAAATTCTTTAAGAATGCCGCAGCAACCAAGTTCAAGGGTGGTGGATATTGCTAGGGTGAATTTGAGTCTAACTATTCGAGTCCTTAGCTGTTGATCACTCCAACGATGGCTCCACCACCAAACAACCAGTTTCCATAGGTTCAAAATAATGCCACACCAACTTTGCTTTTCATGGGATACAGTGAGAATTGCAGGAATAATTTAAGTTTTCATGACTAATATTGGGGTCCCTCACTTGATGTGCATGAGTTTATACATCGAGTGGAACAGGCTACCAGGAGGGATCGGGTAAACTGGGACGACCTTAGGTCAATAGTCTCCGATATCTTAAAATGGCCGCAGACCGTTATTATCTAAACTCTAAAATGAGCATCAAGGAGTTACTTCCTACGTATTAAGAGATAGCTGCCTGAGCACATTCGGCACCCTCACAGGTGACACAACTGTTTTACGTGTTCTTCTGAACGGTAGACAAAAGCCAAAGGAATGTGCTTACGAATACTTGATGGAGATTTGGGGTCTGAATCGTCATTTGTTACACACCCTTTTTCATAAAAATAAATGGTTAGGACAGGGATTGAGTTTGTTGATACCTCAACAGATAAAAATATATCAACCAACCCTGCTCAAATCAATAATGCATAATAATGGAAAATTGCATTATTACATTTAATAAATTTTTTATAATAACTTTATATAATTGTTAACGAAGCAAAAATTGCTTATTTAAAGAAAATGAATTACCATAAATAAGTAAGAATTATTTTAACATTAAAACTTTAACGTTATTTTTCTTCATCATACAAATCTTCAAGTAAAGCTAACTGTCCAAACCCCACCAGTGAAAGGGGTTAGTTATTATTGAAAGATTGTACATGGTCCTTCGAGTCTTCGAGTAAAATAAAGTGACCAGAGAGAACAACAGTCATTAAGATCAGTTAAACATAAACAACAATGGATACAAAAGCTCTGTTAGACCAACAAGCAGAGACAGCTGAAAATCTTAAACAACTGGTTACAAACTACGAGAAGGATGGGAAAGAAAGAAAAGATATGACTATTGCGAGAGAAAAAAGCTTACAGTACAAAGGCTGTATCTGGAGTATCAACGGGTGGACGGATACTAAGAACCACCAAAGGAGTTGATACGAAGCATCCTTACTTCAAGGAACATCGGCTGAAGGTTCACCAATCATATGAATACATAATGGCTGAGCTACAACAACAACAATCAGTGCCAACAGTCGTAGTAACCAACAACCTAGATGAAGATCAGCAGAATGCCGGTGCCCGTTAGTAATCCAGAAAACTCTGTTCCAGATAAACTACCAGCATCAACAAATTTTTTAAATGGTTTATCAACAGAAACAAAAGATTTACCAGAATCATTATTAGCAAGAAAACAAGAGATAATGAACACAAAACTTATTAGAAATCTAAGAGGAATTCGAGACGCTATTAATTTACAAAAACCAAAAGAACTTTTATCAATAAAACAAAAACAGATCGAATCTACCATGGAAAAACTTGAATTTATTCACCATGAAATTATTATGTCTTTAGAAAAAGAAGACAATGCAGGATATGTTAACCAACAAGCTATCTACGAATCTGTTACTGATGAAGCAGAAGAAACATTAACTCATCTGCAGCAAAACATTAGTAGAAATAAGGTGGATATAGAAATAAACGAACCGAAAATCGATATTTAGCTTCCACAAATCGGTTTTCCTCGTTTTTATGGAGAATACAGCAAGTGGTCATCATTTTACGATCATTTTAAAAGATTCATTCATGAAAATCCTAAATTGACTACAACTTATAAGATGTCTTTACCGAAATCCTACGTAGGTGGTGATGCAGCCAAAATTATAAGTCATTTGGAAACAACTGAGCAAAACTACAACACAGCTTGGGAAATTCTGGTAGCGAGATATAACAACAAAAGGTTACTGATAACAAAATACGTAAACACAATTTTATCTCTACCAGCTATTAACACAGAATCGGCTGCAGCTATCATTAAATCTGCATGATACATTAAGAGAATGTTTACATGCAATAAACAACTTTGGAACAGATATTAGTTCTTGGAATGCAATTATCATTCCAATAATCATAAAAAAAATGGATTCCGAAACTCTTAGATTATATGAAACAACACTCGCTAATCCTAGAGAAATTCAAACATTGGACGAATTTCTGAAATTTCTAGAAGGACGATTTCAATCACTTGAAGCTATCTCCAACTCTAGAATAGCCGGCAAAAGTATCATCCAAAGCAGCAACAACCGCAACACTGGCTATTCAAACGCTTCAAATAATAATACCAATTCATCGACTAACAGTAAAGTAAAAGGGTTTCATACAGTAAATTCAAACGTAAACAATTGCCAACAATGCAGTGGAAGTCACCATATTGGGCAATGTCCAGCTTTTAATAAACTATCAACAATTGAAAGAACACAGCTGCTGAATTTATTGAAATTATGCAGAAAATGTCTTTTCGTGCACCAGAACAATGGCTACTGTAAATCTGTAATAAAATGTACGAAATGCATGGGAAATCATCACATACTTCTACACACAGATTAATCACAAAATGATATAAAGTCATCCAATTACCAAACCGTTAGTGCATCTAACTTAAAAACGTTTATGTCACTTCGTCAGAATGAACAACAGTTCGGTACTAGCTACTAGGAACGGCACTTGTTCAAGTTTGTAATCAAAATAATATTCAACCCAAATATCTTCGAGTATCAATAAATCCTGGGTCTCAAGCAACGTTTATAACAACAAAAGCGACAAATGAATTGAAGATACAAGGAGACCAAACGTTTGTTGAAGTAACTGGAGTGGTGAATATTCAAAGCTGATTAGCCTGGCAACGCTCCTTCATGGAGCATGAACGCCGAAAACATCAAGGCATCATCAGCAAACGGATATATGTAGTTGTAAGTTATTTTTAATTAATTAATTTTTTTGTGTTAATTGAACATTAATATATGACACCGTAATTTTTTTCATAAATAAGAGATTGCCATGCGGGATTCGCTTGTTTAGAACTCCCAGTCAGTCATTATTTTTTTTTAATATCCAAAAAGTGCTACATTTTCGCCCTTGAAACTATACTGGTAGCAGAGTAAATGACTAATGAAGCTCCTGCCAATCAAGGCGTAGCTCAAAAACCTGCTCTCGGCAGCTATACCATGTGTTCAGACTTGTAAAGCCCCGATGATACTAATGAAGAACATGGTCACTCAGGTCGAATTCACCCTTCCTTAGCAGAAGGGAAAATAGACACAGCTTTAGGTAAATCGTTTCAAATCTCTTTAAGCCGTGAATTGAAGTTGGAAAGTATTCTTACTAAGTTTAATCGTTTGTTGTTTGAACATTTTTCTGCAGAGAATGATAAGATTTTAATTGGTTAGTTTGTATCAAATTTTTGATAAATTTAATTGTATTTTGTTAGTTTTAATATTGAATTGAACGAATATTAGCTATGTAAAAATATTAAAGATTAATCTTGTGGTATTTATTATTCAATAACTTGTCTCGTTGTATTAATTCAAGTAATTGTATAATGTATAATGATTGGAAATCTAACTTTCGAATTAGTTTTTTTGTAACTTATAAACTTATTATTTAGTTAAGAAATGCTTATCTTTTGTGTACATGAGAAAATTTATCTGTTATGTACAGAACAATTACAAAAAGGCTTTGCCTTATTTGTACTTATTCTTGTTAAATAAACTAAATTAAAAAAAAAAAAAATTAAGAGAACTTTATATTGGCGTCTTCAAAGCTTTCGTCGTTATTGGAGGTTGCGTAAACTTCTCCCATAAGCTTGTATCTTCCCTATTATTTCAAGCTTTAGGAATCCTCAGTCGCATCTTTCAATTAACATCTTCAATAAAACATTCTGGGACTTCTATAGTGGAGCCACTATTAGCATATTGTGAAGAAATTCTTTTGAGTTATTAAAATATTCCGAGCATTTTTAATTGTAAATCCACATCATTGATGCACAATTATAAATTTATAATCTTCTTATCTCAAGTTTCTTTATTGTGATATTTCTATGTAGTAATATCATTGATAAGGGAGTGTGTGTGGGCTAACTAAAAGCTAAGATTAAAAACAAATCGGGAAAAAAATGAAAGCTCGAAACTTTTTTTTTCATATAGATTTTAAAAAAAACATTTATTTGTTAAGAGAACATCATAAAATCATTATTTTAATTTATGATTATCACCAAGAAATACTGCATAACCGTTAGACCAACCCATTTTTGTATGGAAATGCAAAATGTTGTTTTTTTTTTGGTGCTCAAGGCTTGATTCGTTTATTGGTCCAATTCAAAAATAAAAAAGTTTTAGAACAAAAGTTTCATTATTTTAAGTATTTCTTCAAATTTTCAGTTTAGCTTTACAGTGTATTTCTAAAAATATACAAAATTTATTAAAATTAATTAAACACAATATCATATTAATAAAAAAATTATTTGCCTTTAAAAATATTTGCAGAGTTACATAGGAAAAACAACTATTATGGCAAGTGTCAGAATATGAGTATCGATCAATGCCTTCCTGACAGTGTAGTTTATCGAGAAAAATTTTTGAAAGCCCAACTTCTACGGTTTTTTGTTAATTCAATAGTATTCTCAAAATATGGATGCAAAAACCAATTTTTTAAGAAGCAGTTCAAAAAATTTTAGTTATAAACTGTTAGAAGGTCTTGAAATTTGCATTTGCCTGTAGAGAACATTATTCAATAATTCACTAAAATGTCCATATCTTTTGATTTACTTAACCGAATTCCATGATTTTATACTTGTTTAAAAGGTATTGAGCTAAGTAATTTTAGTAAATTATTTTTGCACGTTTCAAATTTAGAAGCACACAAAGATGACCTGAAAATTAAATATAATATTTTAAAATAGGCAAAAGGTGATATTCTAGTACCTCTAGAATTTTTTGACCGAGGTTTGAGTAACAACATCAAAACAGCAATGGAGAAAAAGTTACAATTTCATAATCAAACCAACATGACATCTAGGAAAGCAAATATTTTCAAACTAGTACCGAATAAAATATATTTAAATTTTTTCGTGTCTGACAAATCCTAGATATTTTTTCAAGTAGCCTTCAAAAAATTCCAAAATTTTTGTATGAAAACCCAGATTCTTGGATAGCAAATGAAGAATATTTGAACACTTAACAGCAAATTAAAGGAATTATGGTCGTAATACATAAATGACGTTGCAGAACAGGGAGTAAAGTTAATGACGGACTACAATAGACATTTTAAGTAAAGATGAAGAACAGAAACCGCTCATCCTTCAAGATGTAGAGAATTATCGACAAAAAATCCTTAAACCAACAAAAAATTCTGTTGCAGAAATCTTGCGTGAATATTGGATAAATAAGTGCAACCAATAACTAAGTGAAAAATGTGTTGAATTATCATTTAACACATCAATTTATAACAAAGTATGGAGTAATCAGCTAAATAGCATGTCGATTTATTACCTTGAATTTTCATTTCAACACTATTTCATATTTTGTCTAAACATTCTTACATTATATTTCGTTTTACCTATTTCAAAATATTATATTTAATTTTCAGGTTACCCTATTATGCTACTAGATTTGAAACGTGTAAAAATAATTTACTGATATTACTTAGTTCAATACCTTTTAAACAAGTATAAAGTCACGAAATTCGGGTAAGTAAATCAAAAGATATGGACATTCTAGTGAATTATTAAATAATGTTCTCTACAGGCAAATGCAAATTTCAAGACCTTCTAACAGTTTAGAACTAAATTTTTTTGAACTGCTTCTTAAAAAATTAGTTTTTGCATCCAAATTTTGAGAATACTAACGAATTAATACAAAACCGTAGAAATCCGATTTTCAAAAATTTTTCTCGATAAACTACACTGTCAGGAATGCATTGATTGATACTCATATTCTGACACTTGCCATAATAGTTGTTGTTTCTATGTGACTCTGCAAATATTTTTAAAGGCAAATAATTTTTTTATTAATATGATATTATGTTTGATTAATTTTAATAAATTTTATATATTTTTAGAAATACACTGTTAAGCTAAACTGAAAATTTGAAGAAATACTTAAAATAATGAAACTTTTGTTCTAAAACTTTTTTATTTTTGAATAAAAAATATAAGTATGTTCTAAATAAATGTTAGTTTAGTAAAAATATTAATATTTTGTTTGAAACTTTTTTTTCTGAAATGTCACTGGAGGCAATGAGGCCTTTTTGAAAAATTGACCTCAAACGTATAAAGTTCCAGTAAAACTTTTTTGTTGTAATTCCGAGAAAAAAAATTTGTTCAAAGAAAGTTAGACAATTGCGATATAACGTGGGTTCGCTTTAACTTTTTTTTCATATCACTACGCGTTTTCGAGATATAAGTATTTATAGCCGTCAAATCTCGAATCTTGTTTTACTATATGCAAAAGCGCTGGCTCTTGGATGCACCAATTGGCCCAATTTTTTGTGTGGATATTCAGTATGGACCAATAAACGAATATAGCCCTGAGCACCAAAAAAGAATCAACATGTGGTTTTTGGGTCGGTCTAATAACCGTATTCGCGATCCTGTATTGTATCCGCGATGTTTAAATTAAATCATACTTGGGGATTCCTGTGCATTTGCCCAAAATATTTTTTCATAAATTAATAAAATTAAACTAATTAAGCACACCCCTGTTTGCAACGTCTAGTTCAATCAAAGAATAAATTGAAACTGAAATGAAAATAAAATTTGGAGAAATTTTAAAATTTCGTTTATTTGTTCCGTTTTTGATTTTTCTTCTTTCCCTTCCGTATTCTCTTTTTTCCTTTCCTATGTCTACGCTTTTTCGTGGCTTGTGTACTATATATATGATTTCATCTAATTTTACATCTTCCACAACTCTTGATTAGGGCTTCTGGAAATACTGATAAAAGTATTACCGTTAATGAAATGCCCGTAATGATCCTTAAATCTTATTTCGGTACTACCAGCATTATGCCTCGCTATTAACGAATTAAAAAAATTTACATTTACCAACAAAAATAGCGCCACTTTAAATAAAATCCATAATACAACTAAAAAATGTTAACTACAAAACTTTAACTTATTCTGGGGTCCTATTCCCGAACAAATGTACATTTTTTGCAATATTGGAAAGTTCGCATTGCATAACATTAAACGGTTTTCACAATATTATCTAATTTGAATTCGACCTTCACAATATGGTCCAAATTCGCATATATCTGTTCAGCCTCCATAGAAATAAGCAATTATAATCCAGAAACTTTGAATATTACATAGTCCGAAATAGTTGACGTAATACATTATTCCACAGTATATCCCACATTATCCCAGTATATAAAATATAAAATTAGTTTAAAATTTTTTTCTAGCAAAAAATACAAATTTATCGAGGAGAACCAGTAAATAAATTAATTCAAAAACAGTTTCATTATTAATTAATTTCCAACAAACCTTTCTAATCAAACTCAATAATCACTGAACACAAAAGTCTTCAAGAATATAATCCTCATAACCACAATTATTCCTATTTTTCCTTCCTTCCCTATACAATTTTACATTAGACAAAACGTATAAATCAACGAAAGATTTATATTATGTGCGTTCGATTTGACTGAAAAAACTGAAAAAACAACAAAAATTGCATACAATTTTTCAGATAATTCAGTTGTTTCAGTCAAATCGAACACGGCTATTATGAAATGAATTGTTTCTTTAATTTCTAATCAATAGAAAATATTTAAAAACAAAGAAAATTATGACTAAAATAAAAGTTAAGATTCCGAAGAAACGAAACTTAAAATAATTTTTTTAAATCTTTCCCTACGCATGAATTTTATTTTTAATTTTCCGAAAAAAAGAAAGTGAAAAATGAATTTAAACACAACTGAAATTTTAAAATAAATATTTTTTAAGCCTGAAATAAATTAAATCCAAAATAATACGTTTATCCACTCCGCAAGCAAAGCATAAACTGAAATTGAAATTTGAAGAAAAGAAATTTAAAAAATTTCGTTTATTTGTTTCTTTTTTGATTTTCTTCTTTCCCTTTCGTATTCTCTTTTTTCCTGTGATATGGCAACGCTTTTTCTATATGATGTCATTTTTATTATTATTTTCATAAATAACGCGTTAAGTTTTGGAACCCCGAGACATTTTTAACATCATACAAACCTAGCAGACTATGGCACTTCAAGAACAAAGGACACCATCGATAAAGATAAAAAGGAATTTATAAGCCGATTTTAATGAAACTCATGATAAGTATACAGGAATAAAATATATCTGGTTAGAGGTAACTTTATTTTGTTCAACATTGCTGATTTATAAAACGCTATCTGTTTCATGCAGCCGAGGAACAACTATAAACCGAAAGTTTTTTTTACCTTTCGTAATAAATAACAACTATGACCTTCTTAGCTACTCTGAGACCGAAAACTACAATCATTGAAATGTCAATGAATTAAAATAAACATAAAGCAAAACGAAATATTCTAGTTTCCCCTTTAAACGCTAATTGTAAAATAATAATACACAAAGGGACATATGTCTTCATACATTTATTGAAGTAACACTTTATTGTTCGATCACAATCTCTTGATGTGATTTTGTTGTTGTTTAGGTTTTCTTTTTATATGTCCTTTTTCCGATTTTTCATGTATGTAGTTAAATATTTAAAACAAAGTAATTATATAGTTTCTAAAAACAGTAATAATGTGTTGCGCCGTTTTGTCACATGATGTCATTATTATTAAAAACTTGAATGCAACAATCTTTTATTTAAATAATTCTTTTTGCGTTTATAAAATCAAACAAAACAAAATCTAATCCTAAAGAGCTTCCGTGTCTTTTCTGTCAAACCTCTTATTTTGCATTAACCAAAATAAAGTAAATAAAATCTCATCTCTAAAATTTTATTTTAATTTCAGTAATTGAAATACTTCAAAAAATTAATCCATCAATCAATGAGAACAAATCTCTTTTATCCTTGCCACGTGAACGTAAATGTTATTTTCATATAATTTCTTACAAGTCAGCCCTTTATAACCGTTTATTGTACTTTTAGTGATCACCGATTGTTATCATATAGAGAAATATTATTCATCATCGAGTCCCCACACGTGACAATAATTTGATTTCAACAACGAATTTTATTTAAAAATATTTTGTTGCAAAATTATAATAATTTTGATAATGACAACTGCTCATGCTTTTCAGATATGGTTTGGAAACGGTCACGCCTTGTTCGTTTATGGTTTTTTTATTTACTGTAATTATATAGACTATGGTTTGTTGGTTCATGAAGTAGTATGATGTTTTGTGGGAATTTGGTTTATAAAGATACCGATTTTGACTCAACAACCGATTTTATACTATTAAGATTTATTGATTGAATCGAGTTTCCACTCCAGCAATCATAACAAAAAACATCATATGCAAGTCATTGTTTAATGCAGATGCAATTGATTTTTGTCTAATTATTTTAGTATTAATAGAAAATTGGTTTCAAAACATTTTATTCAAAAATCTATAATTTATAGAAAATTTAATAAAAATTTGTTTATTGTTATTTAGAACAATGTTTGTGTTAATGTGTATGATAAATAAACAAAATTTGTCATAATAGAATTTATTTGTTATTCTAAAAGTTGGTCACATTTGTGCAAAGTCATTGTAAAACGTTGATTTCTTGTTTTTGGCTTACAATAAAAATAAAGGATTTTGAGTCTAGAAAATGTAAACTTTAAATGTTATTTGTTATCGGTATTACAGGATATGTTTTAACCGATAGGATATATACGTTAAAGATACTTGGCGGATTTGACTTAGAGGGATTTTTTAGTTATTACAATTTCGAAAAAGTTATTACTCTAAAGATACAACATACATAATTTTGTTGTTTGTAACGATCGGCCCTATTTCGATTTTTGCTCTGAATTCAGAATCAAAACCAATTAAAAAGCAACTCCCTAAAAAACGAGTTACTATCCAAATTTCAGTACTATATATACCAACATGAAAATCCAAAAACACAAATCGTGAACCTGCATCAATAATGATAATTGCGTCACACAGTAGTACAAAATTTATTAAATATCTAATTGCAGTTTCTGATTTTCGAGTTGGTACGTGTATTTATTTTTTGTGATATATGAATAGAAATAACGATATAAAGGAACATTAAGACTTTAAACGAGTATAAAAACTTATGTGAGACAACAAATCAATAAACTTACAATTGCATGAGCAAACAACAAATTTTGTATACCAAATGTATGAGCTCACACAAAATGATTAAAATATTTTATAAGAAAATGTTTAAAATTTGTTGTCTGACTTGTTGCACCAATACATATTTCTTAATCTGAACGCACCTTAAATGGCCTTGTTTTTATAAAGAAAATACATAATTAATATATTGTTTTTATGCGCATTCAATTGATATCGTAAATTGAAATCATGTGTTGGGCTAATATATCCTTATAAAAAAACAAAAATATAGGAAATTCTCGCATTTGCATTTTTTATTATGATCGTGTTTGTTGTTTTACCATACCGGTTATTACAAACAAATTAAACCGCCGGTGGCTGAAAAATATTAAAGGTGAATTTTTCTCTAGTCCAAAACAATCTTTTGAAAGCACAGTCTTTGACTTATTTTCAAAAATGTGAACATTTTTTACTGTCTCTCCCTTAACTTCGAACATTACAAATGAAAAAATTGAAAAAAATTGACATTTATAGCAAATTTTGTAAAAAGCGAATGAAACTTATGGCGGTTGGCTCAATGGCACATCATTTAAAATTATTTGGAGGGGTTGAGAGTATATATCTTGAAAAAAAGAATAATTTTTAAATAAATAAAATTTGTCCGACCTTTTAAAGAACGAATCAGTTTTGCATTTAGATCGATCGTTCTTTTTTATCAGTCGTTATTTTCGTATCGCTCATTTATTTTATAAAAGAACTGAGCAATCAGTTTTCCATTGTTGGTTCTGTTCATTTGCATCGTTTATTTTGCATCGTTATTTAACTCGATTTATTTCAACTCAATTCATTTTTTTATTTAAGATTAGTCGTTCATTTTAAGGTCAAGCAAAACGTTTCAGTTTTTTTTGTTTGATTTATTTTTTGTCTTTTTTTTTTATATGAAGTTTTTTGATTTTTGCAATTTATTCAATTAATTGTTTTACAACACCGAAAGAAAAATTCTTGGTTGATTCAAACATGCTGCATTGTTAATCGAGCATTAAGTGAAAATTGGGGAATTAAATACGTTTGCGATAGAATCAACCAACGCTCCGGATTTAAATTAACAATTTAACCGTTGTTGATATATTTTTTTATAAGTATCACAAACATATTTGATTCAACCATGTTTGTAGTTGAGTCAAATATGACTTAATTTTCAATTGACTACAAACGTGGTAAATAAAAAATTAGACTAAAAATAGTAATATCAAAACCCCCGGTATAGAAGCCATCTACATTTTTTAGCACAATAAAAATCGTGAACTTGTAGCGCCATTTTGAAATTAAAACTCAATATAAAAAAATTCAAAAAATCGCCATAACGCTATCTGGAAAAATAAAACTCCATATAAAAAAAATTCAAAAATATTTAATCAAAAATACTAATCCAATTTTTTGTATATGGCAATGTTCATTGTTTATTGCAAATGGCGTGAATGGGAATGGCTATGATATATCGGGGGTTTTGGTAATATTTAATACGTTTGTGATAGAATCAAGCAATACTCCGTATTAAATCTATTGGTTTGGTACATCTTTGTTTTGTTTTTGCTGCTATAGATGCTTGTATGGGTTCGTTATTTTCGTAAATATAATATTTGAAATTTTTTATATTAGAAATATGTATTTCAAATCAAATCCGACAAACATATTCATGCATAAAGATAGCGTTCGTATATTTACGTTCTAAATAGGAAATGTATGAGTTTGATTTTGTTTGTAAAGGATGCGTCCATTTTTTCGCCATATTTTCAATGATACAATTTAAAAGACCGAAATTCAGAAATCAAAAAATTTGAATATTTGAATTATGTGTAGAAAATAATACTAATTTTCCATAATTTTCTCATTATTATGAAAAATTAAATTAAAATATCGATAAATCGACATGAAACAAGACAAATAAAAAATATAAGAATATTTTTAAATCACTAAAATTAATTATGGAAAGGGCCTATTAATTTAACAAGATTGTTGATATTATATTCACAAAAAACTTTCTTCCGCACATAATTTTATGTGCAGATAATATTAAAATTATTCAATTCAATTAAACGCATGTAAATTATTTCCTAAAATGTAAAATAAAACCAGCCATGTTAGAATATATAAAAAACTTTTTATTTTTCTATTCTTTTGTTTTATTATTATTATCATTGAACGAATTTTGTTTTTCCTCGTTTTTTATTTTAACAAACACAATAATTTTCAAACAAAAACATGAACAAACTACTTAATTCAACTATGATTTGTGAATGTTTGAACACGAAATTGATCACGCCGTTGTTGATTTAAATAATGAAAATTGTTACGTTTTTTAAAATAAATTGACAATCTACATTGGTTGAAATAACCACGTTCATATTAGACGCAAAATCAAACAAGCTTTGTAGTTGATCCTACCCACGTTGTTTTTTCAGTGAATTATTAACCGTGTGAGTCAAGTTGGGGTTCGAATACCATCTACTTCAAAGTGTTTTAAGCAAAACATTAACAACAAATAACACACTGGTTCTCCAATTAACCGATTGTCAACTAATATAGTTGATAAGTTGGAAAGACTATATGTGCTCATCAACCATATAAAAACGATTCCATACTAAATCAATTAAAATTAAGTTTTCAAGTGCAAACTCAACCAGTAAAATTGATGGAATTTATGAAATGAATAAATATGAGAGACACTTGTTGACCAGCCTACGTACCTACTTAAAACAGTGCGGGTTATTTTTTGGGTACGTTGTAATAAAAATCTGTGATAGATCAGTGACCAACGAACGATATTTCTATTACTATTTGAACGATTCCTGATATGATTCGTTCAATTTGCATTGACTGTTCATCTGCATGGGAAATCTAGAATTTCGTTTTGTAATTTTTTGATCAACGGATATAGAAAACCTACGTACTCCAGTTCCTGTATTTGAAATGCAAGTTAACGTAAGATAGTCAAGTCTCCCTTGAATAATGAATACTAAATTGAATCGATTAGTTTTATACTGGTGATCCTCCATCGAATGGATTTGGCAATTTCACGCAGTGATAAGGCTCAGTGGACTCAGTGATTTTAGGAACTACAACGGTAAGATCACCATTGCCGTTAGGTCCTCGGTAAGAATCGAAGCTAAGATCAAGTCCAAAGCCCAAAGCTAAGGTAGACACGTACGCTGATAGCTTAGTACTGTCGAGGGGGTGCTTGATTACTATAGTATGGAACTCTAGATAACGGGCGTCCTCCAGTTTCCATATAGCCTTACCACAGCTCAGGGCTCTGTTTTGGCGTACGTTTTTACTCCCTAATTTTCATCCAACCACTGTATGGATAACTTTTTACTTAAAAATAAAGACGAGAGCGATGCTTCTCTAAACGCATCACCTAACCCATTAAATGCACACTCGTGTTCGCCAGACTCAAAGATCGTGGCTGATTTTTCAGCACATCTTCATTCCGGCAACACAAACACAAGTGTTTAGATCGACGATAGTAAATCTATCTCACCAAGTACTAAAGTTATGTCAGACAGAAATGACAAACAGTGAGCCAACCACAAAGAGTGCTCTGGCACGTCACACCTGTCGGAAGAGAAAGATCCCCAATTCGCAAACGATTCTGAGAGCTTTTTGGAATCGGCAATCGGGACCGCATGTGACTCAGAATCCGACAGTAACTCTGACATGTCAGCAGTAACCATCTCGACAGATATACACCGAATGGTATCCCAGTGTCCAATACAGTCGGATTGGGTGACCCAAAACCGGATGTCCCTTGATACGAAAATCAGCCCCAATATCTTCTTGCCACAACCAGAGAGCGCAAGAGAGCACTAATAGAGAAATACCTCTCTGAAAAGGAAGCCATACCAGTCTGTGCCCTTCCCAAATCCTTTGACCTGGGTACCCTTGTTGAAGGTGGGATAACTAAAGAGCCAGCTCTTAATGGTAGTAGATAGAAGGAAAGACACAGGTACCAAGAGTGGCAAGAGGGTTCTATCCGTGGCATCGTCGTGGTACCAAAAGTAGCAAGATGGTCCGATCCGTGGCAAGACTCCACATTCAGCTACCTCTGGTGTTAAACGGCACAAGACATCTGCCAGCGACCGACCACAGCATGGGCTAAAGGACACTGAAAGTAATATTGCTAGTACAATTGTACATCCAACATTCAACGATGTCAAAAGGCGCATCACGGTCTACATCGCTGCTGAATACTTTCCAACCACACTCCTGAGTTCTGATCAACTCAACAAGCTAAAAATGAAACTAATGTTAACCTCACTTTAAAAGCTGCTACCAAAAAATGGTTGGTTACTTTTTAACTGTGCTGATACTGACAGGCACGTACCCTAAAAGAGAACGAGTTACCCCGACCTCCTAGGCTCAAAGCCTACCTTCCAGACTGTGCCAAAGAATCAACAAAGAAGTTCTAAGGCGACTCGGAGGCCAAAATTTGGATATTAAACCGAGATCATTGACCCTCCTGAAACACCTGTGGAGAGGGATCTCGCGATGTTGGTTTTCATTCCTGACTCAACATCCGAGAAACATCTTAAAAGTTGCACATTCAGGTTAAACTGGATGTTCGGTGCGACTAATGCAAGAATCGCAAAGTTCAGAAAGCCGAACTAACCTAACACTGTGATACCGAAAGAAGTAGTACCCAGTTCTACAGAGAATGCGCCAGTAACTGGTAGCACTACTTCGGGACTTTCAGTCACCATTGAAGGACCATGCATATCTGCTTTTGTGAGGAGTGTTTCTAGCTCGGTGTCTGCTAACCTGCAAACATCGATATCCAAATCCTCCATAATCAGAGTAAAACAATAACGTACCAAAACCACCAACCTAGTCCCAAACGAGCAAACTGTTGCGTACAAAGAAACTAAGACAGGCCTAGGCCTAAAGAAACTAAGAAACTAAGGCCACCGTTGGACCACCCTAGCCGTCTGGAGAAAAAAAAAGTGTCAAAATAAGTGGCGATCAAATTAACCTGCACCGATCAGCAATCTCAGCTTATTTGAACCGCTTTAGCTGACAGAATGCTCACGATATTGTGTTCATCCAGGAACCATGGCCAAATAGTAAAAAAATAAAAAGTCAATCGACCAACAAAAATATATAACTGATATACTTTTCAGGTCAGGAGAGACCAAGAACTGCGCTGCTCTTCAACAATCGCTTGAAAGTATTTATCTTAACAGAATTCATTTGCAGAGATCTAACAGCTGTGAAGATTGATATCCACAGTGGAGTTTGCAAGTTCATCTTAGCATCTGCGTACTTTCCAGGAGATGAGGAGGTTATACCACCTGACAATGCAATACCAATGCTCATCACACCGTGTGGGGTAGTAATAACATCGACACAAAAAGCGAACCTCCAATTTCTATATACAAAAAAGCATTTTTATAGCTAACAGAGGCAGCAAACTCACCTTTATAAACGCAATCAAAAACGAGGTCCTGGACCAAACTCTGAACAACAACATTACCGAGAATTTTATCAGTAACTGGCATGTCTCGGATGTGGCTTCTATGTCGGACCACGCATGCATATGTTTCAACATAGAACACTAACTGAAGAGTAATCTCCATTTTAAGAACCCCCAGAAGTCCGGCTGGGATCTCCCTAAAGTACATCTTCAGGATAATATTGGTGATTGTGACAGGATAAACTCCACAATGGAGACTATGCGCAAACTACCTGAAGGATGTTATAACCGAAGCTTACCACCAGAGTTCCCCAATTACCAAGTCTAAAAGGCCCAGAGATGTGCCTTGGTGGAATGGAAATTTAGAGAGGATGAGGAATAAGGCTCAGAAGCTCTTTAACAAAGCAAAATTAACAAACACCTAGATGGAGTATTAATTGGCTCTTATAAACTACAACAAAGAACTCAGACGATCAAAAAAGAATAGTTGGAGAGAGCTATGCGGAACGACTGACAGTCTACCGACTACAGCTTCACTCCAAAAATTGTTAGCGTCTGATCACACAAACCCTTTGGTTTCAATCTGCAGACTGGACGGTACCTACACTACCAGCTGCAGTGAGACTCTGAAAATTCTATTACAGACCCACTTTCTGCGTTCTACATGTGTGAGCTCGGAAAACGAAAATATAAGAAAATATTGGATTCAACTCGTTGGATCCTGAAACTAGAAAGGTTTCAGACTAACTAGTCAACATAATTTTTTCCCTCAACAGAACGATTTGGGGAATCCAATTGCTTGGACCATTCAAGTCCCCAGGAGGCGACGGAATATTCCCGATTTTTCTGCTTAATTCCCCTGATCATCTCCTGATCGAAACATGAAATAATAAATTTATAAAATAAAATTTTGCATCAAGATAATAATAAAAAAAATATTTTATAGTTGTACGATTAACGGAGTTAGAGTTTAAGTGGTAAGCACGTCTTTACCCAGACCTAGTAATTGAAGTTTTTGGTTGTGAATAAACTCGTTTAAATTTTGATTGGATTGCTCGGTCCTATCTTGTTGAACAATCAATCGATCACTCCTAAAAATTGGTTAGAGTTGGTGTTATTCTGATAACTGGGTTCAAGTCTGTAAAAATGAGTTATAACCATACTGAGTCTGATACCGATAGTTGAAAAAGAAACTTTATTTGTAGAATGACGATAAGATATTGTTGAACGATTTGGATATTGTTGAAATAAAGTCCGACTATAGTTAAAAATAAGCTGAATATGTAATGCAAATTGCTACACATATAGGTCCTACGGAAGTTTCCATTATAAAACAACGCAAAACTTGCTTTAAAAATAAATTTAATGATCTTTGCATTGGTAAATTGTTTTCAAACTTCAACCGTAGCAAGTTGCTTCCAAACTTCTACCATTGGTATAAAAATAAATTATGATGGTAGAGTTGTTCTAAAATTTGTAGTTTTGTATTAGAACTAGTTTTGATGCGACATTTGCTTTACAATTTAATAATAACTTGCTATACATAATCCATATTGCAAGGCTTGTATCAAAAATTGCAGTAACTTTTTTTAACTGTGCAATATCGTTTGTTCTAATCAGAAATGTCCAGGAAAGCATCATGTAAAACCAAACACTATTTTTACGGGGTTGGATATGAAATCGTCGGCAGAGTATATCTAGTCGATTTTGACACATCAGTATTCTATGAAAACTTTTGTTATGCCAGGACTATAAACTGTGGTTCTTTGAAGTTCAAATGATGAACCTCAATCGATCATAATGAAATTACAAACCCACAAACGAGATATTCACCCAGAATAACAGCGCATTGGTTACATATAGGATCAATTTCAAATAAATTTCAACTTAAAGAACTTTCAACTGCTAAAAGAACAGTCCTATACCTGTGTACAGTACCCATCAATCTCTCTTTCAAAATATGCAATACTGCAACTATTTACATACACTTGCACTGCATCATTAAACTAATAACCTTGACAAACCGAATTCAGTTAACATAAATTCTAACAGATTTCCACAATTTATTTCAATCAATTGAGCCCAACCTAAACCAAACAAAAAAATAAATAAATAATTTATTTTATTACAAAAGCATTTATACAGTTCAGTCACTAAATTTTATTAAAATAATTCGCTAAAGCAAAATCCTTGTCGCCTAAGATAATTCACATTAGAAGAATTAAATATTATTTCATTTATTTATTTATGCGTCGGGATCCTCGATTTAGTCACCCTAATTTTCTCCTATCACATATTAACCCTATGAAATTGAATTAATTCACACTTTTGTTGATATTGTTGTTGTTGTTGTATATATAACTCGATGAGGAATATGTATCATGTAAAGAGGATGTTAAATGTTTTGTCTGACTGAATTACAATAAGTTTTTATTATATTGTATCCTATCGAGACCACTTTTGCATACACATATCATTCGCCTGAAATCAATACTTACAATAGTTTTCTTTTCAATTAACTTAAAAACTAAACACCATTTAAGGTCTTCTTGAGCATGTTAGGAGAAAACAAATTTACCCTTACACAATTTTAATAACTCAACTAAATAAAACACAACCCCACCATTAGATTATAGCCTTAAAAGCTATAATAATAAAAATGAATAAATATTACGTGGGTCATTTTCCATTTGACGGATTAATTTTACAACGAAAAAAAAAATTATAAAAATTTGACAAAGTGGAATTATTGATTGTTATGAGACGATGACGACGAATTATGGTGATTAAAGCTACAAACAATATATATTTGTGTTTATGAACACAATATTACATTCTTTGTTTATATATTAATGTTAAATGAACGATGAAACGTTAATTATTTATTTATCAAAAAATTAGTTACGATAATGTAGATAAACCATTAATTTGTATGAAATCGTTTTATTATTTAAAATATATATTTCTGAGCTTGGGTAAAATTTTATTATTATTACTGAAAATTGTTTACAGTTTCGAAATGCCGAGTGCTTCAATAAACTCGAAAAGTGTCGATTTCGAAGTATCTGCTCTATTCCGACGCATTATGTTTTTATGTTGAATTTATTATTTGTCCTATTGAAATTGGAATTTAACACTAAAAGAAGCCGTTGCAAACCTATTTAACGCACCCAGTTGCTGGTATGTTTATCTAGCCGACCAGCCCTGATGAGAAATGATAAACTATGAATAGTTTAAATTTTCTTGGTAGCCCAAAACTGACAAACCACACATTTGTGGAAGAAACCAGACATTTGTAGAATTATAGAAATGATAATAAAAAGTATGGAGTTGTGTACAAACCATATCTGCCTGTTTCCATATAGCAAAAGAATATATGAATGGAAGGGATTAGATTTGTGTGAATGATTTCATTTTCTAAAGATATAGAGGGGCTAAAATCTCAAGGCTCTGAGATATCAAGACTTCGGTCTAGGTTAAGGATTTTGATACAGTTTTCGGCAAAAAGCTTTTATAAGGACATTGTTTTTAGTTTTGACCAACGATGTATATCAAATATAAAACTCTTTGTTAAAGTACAAGTTTTTTTTTATTTCATGTTTGGAAATTTATTACAAAACTAACACGAAACATCAATAGCTTTATTTTTTTCCAAAAAAATGGGTTAAATAATAAATAAAAATCTTTCTTTTGACACACTTAATCTAGTTTTTGGTCTCACATACCAATCTCGACCATCAAGATTACTTCAAATTCAATGTTTTTGTTATCACTTAAAATGAACGTTTTTAAGTAAAAATTATGCAAATTTCCTTGTTTTGACACACTTGACGATTTTTTTGACACACTTCTGGTGCAGTTATCGAACACCTCGGCCTTTCGGCCGTTCCCATTGTGTAAACCTATTTCTATAAAAAAATGTTTGAAATCCGTTCAGCGGTTTTCTAGATTTCGTAGTTCGAACAGAATAATGTTTATTGAAACTTACAAACTACACACTTTTCGATTCTCCTCTCAGATACTTGTGCTCATCAGAATCGCCTGTCATTTTTTTTTCTACGCTACAATAAATGAGCTAAATCGGATAAAAATTTCAAGCTTACAGGAAAAAGTTTTTTTTAAATTTTTTACACTTTCAAAAATATAGGGAATGATGACTGCTAGGTGGTGGTTACCGTACTTCGCATAACATGAATTATCACTAAAAAACCTTCTAGCCTTACAGAACGACCGTTACCCGTGTAATGAAGTTACTTGCTCCGTTAGCGTTTAGCCTTCCTATATCAGGCATGCGAGATGATAATTTCGAAGATTATGCGTACCCTTTATAAATCACTTTCAAAAACACCAAAAACACCACGGATTTATTAATTTAAAACTTTAAACATTTATTTCAATAATAAATTTATGTATGATCAACAATGACCCATCTACTATTTTACACAACACAGCAACTAGTATTAGCTAACTATATTTTGGTTTGCATTGCCTTTTATTATGTTCTCCTCTTCTATTACAATTTTTTAAAGATCAAATAAACATAATAAGAAAATGTAATAGAAGAATTAACAAAATTAAAAAGTAATAGCTAATTTTAGGCGAGTGTTCTACATTACATCTCACCCCTCAAAGAAAAGATAAATTATTAAAGATAATTTATCTGTAAATTTATATTTTAATTGTAATCCAGTGAAATTTTTAGATTTTAATTTTAATGTGAATTTTTTGTTAATTTATGTTTTATTTACTTTTCAAAATGAATTCAAATTTTTTATTTATTAAAGTGGAACTTATTTAAATAAATTTTAGTTTTCATATTTTTTCAAATTTATATTTTTAATTTTTATTTACTTATTTGTTTACTTTTTGATATAATGAGAGTGGACAAAATCTTAATTTTATTTCAAACAATTTCAAAATTTTTTTTTTTTAATTACTAGCTTAAATATTGTTAAATTTTTTTTTTTTTTTTTTTTATTTCATCATATTAATTTAACTGATAATTGCTTATATATATATTTTACAAGATTCTAATTTAATGCATTATTTGATTTAATTTTTTATCTTAATCAATTTTATACTTTTATTTTTCAAAATTTTTATTTTTAAATAAAAATTTTATTTGCTAATATAAATAAATACATAAAATAAATAAGGAATCAAAATTATTTTAATTTTACAGAAGAAAAAGCAGGCTAGATAAACCTCCCCAAAACATAAATTTTCTGCAAAATTGAATAAATGTTGGTGTTCTTGTGAAAATGTGTTTTTATTTGTATTAATCATGATTTCAATATATCCTAATAACTTACTATTTTATGAATTTTATAAAACTTATAATTTTATTTTTATATTTTTCATTTTCTTATTTTTTTTTTTTTTTTTTTTTTTTATTTTTAATTTTATGATTCATCTATGATAGAGACGTAAACGATTATTATGGACAGTTACTGATTTATTTCCAACTTTTATAATTGAATTAACATCAGATAATTTTTTCTCTACAACAAAAGGACCAGTTCTTAAAGGTTTCGTTTTTGACGGTGATGAAGGATCGTCTAAAAGGACTTCATCGCCTTCATTTATGATATCAAAGTTAACATTTGAGTCGTAAATAGATTTTGTTTTTTCTTTTTGTAAAATAAGATTTTTTTTAGCTAATTTCCATGAAGTTTGTAAACGGTATAAAAGTTCGTTGCAGTAGTTATCATAATTATAAATTGGTTTAGGTTCAGAGTTAACAGAAGTAGGAATATTTGGTTTAAAACCAAATAAAAGTTCGAATGGCATTTTTCCTGTAGATGTATGTGGGGTTGAATTATACGAAAATATTGCAAACGAAATAAATTGATCCCAATTTGATGGATCAGCTGAAACGAAAGTTCTCAAGTATTCACCTAACGTTCTATGTGAACGCTCAAGTGCTCCTTGAGACTGTGGATGATATGCTGTGCTATTAATTTTTTTAATTTTAAGAATTTTACACATTTCTTTAAAAACGTGACTCATGAAATTTCCACCTTGATCTGTAAGAATAGAGTGGGGACAACCAAATTGACATATAAAATTTGCTGAAAAAATTTGTGCAACCGTTGATGCTTCCTGATTGACAATAGGATAAGCTTGAGAATATTTGGTTAAATCATCCTGAACTGTTAAGATGTACTTGTTACCAGAGTGTGAAATTGGTGAAATTGGACCGAAAATATCTAATGTAATTTTCTCAAAAGGATAATCTGATGTTGATGTTATGCACATAGGATTTTTTTGGTTTTTTGTAAATTTATTTCGTTGACAATGATCACATGTTTTAATATACTTTTTAATTTTTTGAAACATGTTTTTGAAATTGTAGTACGATTTTAATCTTTTGTACGTTCTAGAAACTCCTTGATGTCCCCCAATTGGACTTAAATGAAATTCTTCAATGACTCTGTTAATTTCATCATCTGTTTTCAACTCAGTAATTTTATCATTCAAGTTAGAATTTTGATTTTGTGATTGCAAATCGATTGAGTTAGATGAGTTTAGTCTTATTTGAGATTCATCATTTTGAGTAGACACCGAATTTAAATTATTCAACAAATCATCACGTTTTGAACCTGCACGAGTGACCACATTAATTTGTGTTTCATCTACTTGATCATGGTTTATTCGAGATAACGCATCGACATTTTGCAAAAATTTTCCTGGACAATATTCAATTTCATACGGATATTCTTCTAGCTCAACATACCATCTATACAACAAAGAAGATGATTTATACATCGAACGTAAGTAAATTAGGGGTTTGTGATCCGTAATTATTGTAAATTTTCTACCGTATAGATAGGGACGAAATCTTCGAACAGCCCAAATTATGGCTAAAAGTTCTCTTTTTATTGTAGGATAATTTCTTTCTGCTATATTTAGAGCCCGACTAGCATATGCCAATGGTAAATTTTTTGAATCAGTCATTTGAGAAAGCACCGCACCAATAGCAATATTTGATGCGTCTGTAGACACATAAAACATTTTTGAAAAATTTGGAAATTGCAAAATTGGTGGAGTAGTGAGTGCTTCCTTAAGCTTATTAAAAGAATTTTCAGTAAATGCATCCCATTTAAATTTCGAATTTCTCCGTTTCAAAGCTGTCAATGGTTCAGCAATATCTGCAAATTTTTTTTATATATTGACGATAAAAACCAGCTAAACCCAAAAACGACATGACATACTTAATTGATTTTGGAACAGGATAGTTTTGGATTGAATTTGTCAAATTTGGATCTGGTTTTATACCAGCACTTGTGATAATGTGTCCCAAATAACGAATTTCCCGGCGCAAAAAACAACATTTGGACGGTTGCAATTTTAATTTATATTGACGCAAACGATTCAAAACAGCAATTAACTTTTTATTGTGATCTTCCAAACTACTACCATAAACAACAATATCATCCAAATAGACCAGACACTTAATACCATTCAACCCACTCAAGACATGATTCATCAGTCGCTGAAACGTTGCAGGACCACCTTTACAATTAAAGTGATAATGACCCGTTGACGTACTAAACGCAGTTTTCATTTTATCTTGATTTGGTAATAACCGCTTGCTAAATCTAACGTACTGAAGTATATTGATTGACCAAGTTGATCCAATATTTCAGTAATATTTGGAATAGGAAATACATCGTCTACATTTATTTTGTTTAGTTTTCGAAAATCTACTACTAAGCGCCATTTTTTTTCATTTGAATTTGATTTTTTTGGGACTAAAATAATTGGAGAATTCCAAGGACTAATACTCTTTTCAATAATATTATTTTCTAGCATTTCGTTAATTTTTTCGTTAACTTCATTTTTAGCTGCCTCTGGCAAACGATATGGTTTTTGATTAACAATATTAGAATTTGATTGGAGTGTTATATTATGCTCAATCGCATCGGTGGTTGTTAATTTATCACCTTCTAGGTGAAACAAGTCATTAAAATCGTAAATAATTTTTTGTACTGATTTTTTCTCTTCAGTGTTCAGTAAAGTTAAATCTAACTCCGAATCTAATTTTTTGAATCGATTTTTCAAATTATCTGACCAATCATTCACAAAAAATACATTATAGTCGTTTAAATTGTCAAACTTAATATCAATATTATTAAAAGAAACTGGGTAATCATTAATATTAAGGACAGAAAAAATCGCTTCGTTATTAATCGGTTCAGCAATTGAGTCAGCTAGAAACACTCCTGAGCTTATTTCTTGAGAATAACAAAAAATTTTATTGCTTTCAGAAACTACCGGTAATTTTATAACTTTTTCAGAACGAGCTGGAAATTGGAACTTAAAATCTTTGATTGAATTATTTTTTGAAATATCGAAAGTAAATAGATGATCTAAATATTTAAACTGTAGAGTCATAAGCTCATAGTTTAAGAGACATTTATTATTAACTATAAAATCATTACCAATGATTCCAGCACCTTGAATTGGGAAATCATCTGGAACTATATGAAATCGAATTGAAAGTTTTTTTTTTGAAAAAGGAAGTAACAAATAACAATCAACAGCAGCTAGAGTCGATAAACGATCTTTAGTAATTCCCTGAATTTTATATTTTGTATCAGGAAAACATAACACATCATTTTTTATAAATGATTTTTTTATAAGACATATGTCTGCACCTGTATCTAAAATAAATGACTGAGAAGGCTTTTTAAGAATATCTAAATTAAGTGACAAAAAACTAGGATTATTTTTAGAATTATTAATGCAAAATAAATTTATTACACTGTCATTTTGCACTAAATTATTTGTGTTAGAAGAATGAAAATAAGATTGAGTTTTGTTCAATAAAGCGTTTGTGACTGAAAATTCAACGTTTGATACATTATTATTTTCAGATGAATTTTCTAATTGGCACTCAAGTTCTGAACTCTCACGGGGGTGCCGTGGATTTGTGGGGTTCGATTGAAGTTTTCCGAATTGGAATTCTGTGGTGTATTATCATCAGAAGTTGAAACTTGATGAACATTTGTTGCTTGAGTTGTCGAAGAATTTGAATTGTCCTTTTTTAAATCATTGAACTTTTTTTTATAACAATATTCAATTGAATGAATTTTTTGTTTGCAATAATTGCAAAACAATTTTTTTCTATTTTGCGTCTAAAATAAAGCCATTTCGATACCCAAATGCGTATCGAAATGGCCTTCATTACGATACGCAAAGTTTTGTCTTTCAAGGGTGGTCACATTGGTCATACAAACGTCAGTGAACATTAAAACGAATAATTATGTAAATAAAATTAATAAGAATATCTAAATTAGTGTTAAGCATTTTAATTAATTAAAATAATTAGTAATAATAACAAAATTTCATATTGACTGTTTTTGAATAAAATACATATTTTTTAAAATTTCAAGACAAAAAATGCAAAATAGAAAAAATAGTATAAAAAACTCGTTTCATAAGACGTTTTATCGCACTTATCCTTTAAAAAACTCCCCGCTGCGCGGGTCGTTTTCTAAACAGATTGCGTGCGATAAAATCGTCGATTATGAAACTAGTTTCTTAATATACTATTTAGACGGTTCAATTTGATTTTGATTTGAACTAGGATTAGCATTTTTTGAATGAACGGTGGAATTATTATTTGAATTATTGTTTGTATTAAAATTTTTATTTTTACGTTTAAAACAATTTTCATACGAATGGTTATTTTTCTTACAAAAAGAGCATTTAAAACAATTGGATTGAAAAAGTACCGAACTTTTGGCTGTTTCCTTCTCTATTGCTTTCGCAATCGCAGAAGATAAATCGTCAAAATCGTGAGAATCTACAATAGTTCTAATAGGCTCTTTTAAACCATTAACAAATGCATTTAAAGCCGTTTTTTCGTTGAGAGTTTGAATAATTTCAACATGTTCTACACCCTGCTCATGAATACATATTTCATTGAGTTCACCTAATAAATTTTCAATTTTATTTCCAAAGGTTAACACGTCACTAGTTTGCGTAGCAGAAATCATTTCATGAGAAACAGTTCCATTTGATCTTCTTTTGATAAATTTTGCCTCTAGAGCTTTTCTAAGATCTTTCCATTCTACAAAATCAGTGTAGCGTACTACGTTATAAGCATTACCTTCCAGCTTAGAAATTATGATGTTCATACAATATTTTTTACTAGACTTCATTACGGTTTTGTCAATAATATCTTCTAAGGGATTCCAAACTATTTCAACACATTTACAAAATTTATGAATATCTTCTTTATTTTTAAAAACTGGAATAATTTTAATCGCAAAATCTTTATCAAAAGCCATTTTTTTTAAATTATTACCCGTTTGACTATTCAATTCTAAATTAATATTTTTTTCTTTTTCTAAATTATTCACAACTGGATTTTCAAAATTATTTATTTTTATATCTTTATTCGTTTCGAAACTTTCATCAGCTGAATCAATATTTATAATTTCTTGATCATGATTATTCGAATTAATTTCGCTCATTAAATTAGTAATATTATCATTTTGAATTAACCGTTTATCCAAAATATCAGAGAATGATTTTGAGCGACGTAAAATTTTTCTGTTTCTCAATTGTACATAAGTAATATTATTATTCATAAGTAAATATAAAAATAATGAAAAATGATTTTAATGTGTAAGAGTTTAAATGTATATGTAAACGATGTATTTTGAGAGAAATATGTTTCAAGAATAATTTAAAAAGCTTACCTATTTTTTCATGCAACAACTTTTGAGCACATACACAATTTCTTGTTATATATTATTATCAATTGTGTTATGCTAAGAAGGAATATGTGTAACGGAAATTATACGAAAATATGACTACAGACTATGGATGAACGAGAAACTATTATGAACTACGCGTGGTAAGCAAAATTGTGATTTATGAGAAAACAGACATTATATGAATCTGGAACTTTACTGCTCTACGTTATCATACTCCAGTCTACATAGCATAATTTAAAGTCACTGGCCCCTGGTCGTTCAGTAGGTTCCGAAAAATTCCGATTGCCCGGGATTTTGTAAATTTGCTACCCCAATTTTTTTTTACTATAATCTAAATTTGTTTTAGAACACGAGGGTAACCTTGTTCGACCAAAATGTGTCTGCAGCTATCGTCGAGTCCGACAGTTAACCTTTTGGCATTTTTGGGTATGTCGGACTCGACAATAGCAGACAAGATTTTGTCGGACAAGGTTACCTTCGTGTTCTAAAACAAATTTTCACCCCCCATAGCTAAAAAATTGTGGTAGTAAAATTACATAATTCCGGAAAATCGGCATTTTTCGGAGCTTACCGAACGAACAAGTGGCAGAATCTAGGAAAATGGCAGAACAAAAGTTTTCGGACTCGTCAAGGACAGGTGCCTCACGAAGTACAAAATATGTGGTACTCATCAAATGAAATCGGTGTGGTCCCAAGGACAATTATAGTCTGAGAGCTAGTGAACCCTTCGGGTGTAGTGTAGAACACTCGCCTAAAATTATCTATTGCTTTTTAATTTTGTTAATTCTTCTATTACATTTTCTTATTATGTTTATTTGATCTTTAAAAATTGTAATAGAAGAGGAGAACATAATAAAAGGCAATGCAAACCAAAATATAGTGAGCTAATACTAGTTGCTGTGTTGTGTAAAATAGTAGTAAAGTACTTATAGTAGTAAAATAGTACTTATATTATTCATCAATTTATTTACTCACAGAACAATTTTTTTTGAATATTTTTTATGCATTTTTTTTTTTACTCTAAATTTAAACAATACATTTTTTTTTTTACTTATTTTTTAATTTATAACTGATTATCTTTATCAGTTAAGATGCACATTGCACTTATTGATTATTTTATGAGATTTTTTAATATGATTTTTGATTCTTTATTTTATTTATTTTTCTAACAAATAATATTTTTTGTCGCAAACATTTTTTTTTTGTTACTTTTTTCCACTTACTTAAATCATATATTATTTTTGCATGCAAATTCAATTTAATATATTTTTTTTTCTATTTTTAATAATTCACAATTTCAACTAAGATGAACACGTTGTCGAGTCGATGAAGATGAATGATGATGTTTGTGATGAAACGTTCCAAATTGCAATTTCGGTCGATTTTAATAATACATAGACGAAAATTTTGTCAGTTTTTCTCTCAATTTGACCGATAATGTGGACAACCTCTTGAATGAATGACCTCCAAAATGACGACATCAATGATGAAACATACGGTTTTAAACGAAGTTAAATGATGTGGATTTTTGCCGCATTTTATACTTCAATTGAATAATTGACAATTATGACGATATAGTTTGATTAAGACGATATTTTTGTTGTATGGTTTTGCTGATTATTATATACATTCTAATTAGGCAAAAATGTGAATGAAAGCTAAAATTTATAATTATTTATGTTCACGAAAATAATTATTTGAATTTCAATACTGTATATGTTGACGGAAACAGTATTCTTTTGATGCAAAAAATATTTTAAGCGCGAATGTGTTGTGTAAATACCGTAGAGCGTAAATTCCGTTTTGAGTTGTTAGCATGGTTTTTTGATTAAATGTAATTTTAAGTGTTTTATGCTGTCACCATTGTAATGAAGTTACTTGCTCCGTTAGCGTTTAGCCTTCCTATATCAGGCATGCGAGATGATAATTTCGAAGATTATGCGTACCCTTTATAAATCACTTTCAAAAACACCAAAAACACCACGGATTTATTAATTTAAAACTTTAAACATTTATTTCAATAATAAATTTATGTATGATCAACAATGACCCATCTACTATTTTACACAACACAGCAACTAGTATTAGCTAACTATATTTTGGTTTGCATTGCCTTTTATTATGTTCTCCTCTTCTATTACAATTTTTAAAGATCAAATAAACATAATAAGAAAATGTAATAGAAGAATTAACAAAATTAAAAAGCAATAGATAATTTTAGGCGAGTGTTCTACACTACACCCGAAGGGTTCACTAGCTCTCAGACTATAATTGTCCTTGGGACCACACCGATTTCATTTGATGAGTACCACATATTTTGTACTTCGTGAGGCACCTGTCCTTGACGAGTCCGAAAACTTTTGTTCTGCCATTTTCCTAGATTCTGCCACTTGTTCGTTCGGTAAGCTCCGAAAAATGCCGATTTTCCGGAATTATGTAATTTTACTACCACAATTTTTTAGCTATGGGGGGTGAAAATTTGTTTTAGAACACGAAGGTAACCTTGTCCGACAAAATCTTGTCTGCTATTGTCGAGTCCGACATACCCAAAAATGCCAAAAGGTTAACTGTCGGACTCGACGATAGCTGCAGACACATTTTGGTCGAACAAGGTTACCCTCGTGTTCTAAAACAAATTTAGATTATAGTAAAAAAAAATTGGGGTAGCAAATTTACAAAATCCCGGGCAATCGGAATTTTTCGGAACCTACTGAACGACCAGGGGCCAGTGACTTTAAATTATGCTATGTAGACTGGAGTATGATAACGTAGAGCAGTAAAGTTCCAGATTCATATAATGTCTGTTTTCTCATAAATCACAATTTTGCTTATAATTTCCGTTACACATATTCCTTCTTAGCATTACACAATTGATAATAATATTTTAATTCATAATCCCCTATTATTGGTTCACACTGCGTTTCCACCAGCGTTGCTTTACCATACTACATGGATTTAAATTCTCCGGACATTTAACCGTGATTGCTCTGAATCTTTTCAAACCTCGAATAGCTGTGCATATTTGTCCAGTCGTCTTAATATCTAACAATTATTATCCTACAATCAGTTTTGCAATTGCCTTCAAAACATATTATATTTCTTATATAGGTGTTTGTATCAATTTCTCTTTCCGTTATAAATCTAAATTTTACTGTAATACGGTTGTAAGCTGTTATGTCATAATACGTAATCATCATAAAATCGGTTGAACATACGTTTAATCCATTCTAATATCGCAGTATAATAATATTTCTTCCAAATGCGTTGTAAATAGCTTATTTCGTGAAATTATCTTACAATTTTATGTATTACAAAATTAACAATCAGTATTTTTTTTAAAACGGAAAATGTACTAACATTGTTCTGCAAGTTTCATTTTCGAAAAACTTTGTAGCTCAATTTTCGATATTCAATAACTATATAAGAAATGAAAATATCTCGTTTTCTCTCTCTTAGTCTGATATTTTCATTTTTACATATTATCTGATTGGAATCGGAGTTTGTTTTTTTTTTAACTGTGAGTTGCCGGAAAAATGTCAGTGAGGTGGCAATAAACATGTGATTTTGTTATTTTCTTTTCTGTTTAAAGATTATTCAGTTCCGATGTGTTCTGGTTTTTCTATTAAATTAAATATTTAGCTTAAATTTATATCTATAATGTATTTTTTTTTGTGGAGTTAGCTAAAAACTGTATCTATAAAATTTTGTTGACGTGTCATCCGTAAAATTCCAATGTTTCAATGCATTTTCTTAGTACAATTTTTGGTGTGATAAATTCAATTATGTCGTCCGCAGTAGCTAAAATAAAATAAACTAGAAAATTCTGAATGTTTAGTGATATTTAACACTTAATAAAAAAGTTATTCATGTATGTTGTTCGTTCAAACAAAAACATTGTAAAATAAGGAAACTTAACCAACAAATAAGGTAACTCTTAAGATATTTTGTTAACCAAGGAAGAAATTTTGTATATGTAATAATACTGATAAAATAATTTGAATTAAAATTAGTGATTTGGTTTCTAAGACTGTGGTAACAAAAATTAAATTGTTTTTTTTTTGGGTTTGCCGATGATGATAGACAGTTACAACTAGTGATTAGCCCGTTAATTTTGTTTGAATACAGGCAATGGACGAACAAACTTTATCAATTTACCTCTAAATCCGTTTGATTGTTGCAGAAATACGGTTTATAAACCATCAACGTAATATTATCTGTGCATATATCCAGTCTGGGTTGATCGAAACTATTTCCAAGCAAGGTGAAGTAGTATTGTGACCTCAATCATTTTTCTGGTATTGTAAGATTCAACAACTGTAATTGTACTATCATGGTTGGAAGCTGTAATAAGTTTGTCATCAATCACTAATTTAATTTTTTTATATAACAATTTTGATCTTATTAACGTTTGAAGCAGAAATAATTTTATCAGCAATCACCGTTTTCTGCTCGGGCCATCATTGTGGGATTAAAATATCACCGTTTGGGAGAGTAATATTGATAATAACACCAATCATTATTTTTTTGTTGAACGCAGGAAGTTCAATTGCATCATCGTTCGAAGCAGTAATAAAATTTTATTATCAATCGCTTGTTGTGGGTTTTTTTACGGTAACAATTCTGAATATTTCAACGCTTGAAGTAGTAATAATTTTACCATCACTCACGGCTGTTATGTTTTGAATGCAATAAGTTTGATGACCCTATTATAGTTTGAGGCGGTGATAACTTCGTCTTCCAGCCTATTTTGGATGTTGAGTGCAACAATTTTCATCACCTGACCATTAGATGCAGTAGTAATTTTATCAGCCAGCACCAGTTTATCTTCTTTTTGGAAGCAACAAATTTGAATGCTGAAAAATACAACAATCGCCTTAGTTATTGCGGCGCAACTTTCATACCCTATTATTGCAATATCTCTACCGTTTTTATCAGCTATCGTCCTAAGTATTTGTTACGCAACTCTCACACCATATTTATGCAATATTTCTACAGTTTATCAGCTATCGTCCTAAGTATTTGTGACGCAACTTTCATACAGTGTTTGTACAATATTTCTACAGTTTTTATCAGCTATCGCCTTGGCTATTGCGGTGCAACAGTCTTACAACATTTACAACTTGATTCTACAATTTTATCAGTAATTGCCTGAGTTATTACGGCTCAACGTTTACAACTTAATTATACATTTTTATCAGCGATCGCCTTATTGCGGCGCAACATTTACACAATTATTATACAATTATTCATCGTACACTAACACTACCTTGCCTGCTGGAATTTTCACCGCCGATGGAGGGTTAAAACGTTAAGACTTTGATGCCTGGAGGATATAACCATGAGGTGAGTGAATTTTGATTCTTTTTTTAGTTTTTCTAACACGCGTGAATGGGTGTATATATGGATGAATGGAGACGTGTTTGTTGATGCGCGTGTGTGAAATGATGTGGGGAATATATGCTAGACAATTTCGATGGAAATTAAAAACGATTGTAATTTAAATATTTTTTGTTCTAAGATAATATCTTATTGTGGAATGGTTGCTTAGGTACCAATGGGTTCTATGCCATCTGTAACTGGCTAGGGAGTCATTCAAGCCACTGTCATCGTAACCGACGGGCTATGTCACTGCTGATCCGCTGTGAAATAATTGGCCTGGAACTTCTGTGTATCAATCAGAACACCAGCTGCTGATCCCTGGAAATTATGAACGGATTTTGTCGATATGCATCTATATGGGCTATTAACTATAGCGTGTGAAGCTTCCACGTACTACACGATTTGATCGTCGGGGTACAAGTACTGGCATTGGTTTACAACTGGATCCGACTGATCAGCTGGCAGCAATACAACTTCTTTTAACGACTACCATTTGCTATAATTATTACATTTCTTAGAACACACTTGTCTTGCTTCGCCATATGAGTGTGTATGTGGACATGAATGGTTGTAAGAAAGTGTGAGTGTGTGGGAGGATGTGAGCGTGCATGAAGCGTGAGAGTGTGGGCGTATGGGAGTAATTGTGGGGGTTGAACGTGCCGATCGCGATTCTTTCGCAACAGGGGTCGCCAGAGTCTCATTTTTTCATTCGTATTGTATCCATTTCTGTATATTTCCGTAATTTGCGTACATTTCTGTATTTGTATTGAAGCAGCAGGTATTAATCTATCAAATCCACGATGACTGAGCTTTAGTCGTTACGGCGTTATTAATCTCTAGGTACGCAGCCTGCTATGCCGCTTCATTGGTTCGCCAATGGAGAAGCTCTTCATTACAATTACAAAAAATCAAAATGATAATGTAAAATAAAACTTTTTAACATACAAACTTGTTAAAAAAATGTAAAAATTCAGTCCAAGCGAGAATTCATAACAACTCGCAAGGCCTGAAATTATTTTTACGCATTTGATACATAGAACATTTTTTTTTATCAATTTCGTCGTCGCCCACCCAAACAAATGTAAAACATTTTATTTATTTTTGACCATCCCCATCTTGCGTTGATTATCATGTTTTATACTCAACTGATCCCTCCATGCCCGCACGTCAGTCCCTGTTATAGACATTGGAGCTAACGTGAGATATCACACACATACACACACACACACGGTATTACTTTTTTTTATATTAAAAAAAAAACAAAAAAACGCGTCCTGTTGAGCCTACGCAAAACGAACCACGCAAACCTTCGAAAAGAGCACCACGGTCAGATGCTTTAATAATATCTAGGTCCAGTGAAAAAAGATATGCGCAAAAGCTTAAAGAGATGAAAGCGAACCGGGAACTAAAAGAGCTCGTGGCTTGTACCACCAGGATTAGGAAGACCACTAAAGGTATGAAGCAGCTTCATGAACTCAAAAAATGCCAACACAATCAAAAGCTTAAAGAGCACGCAGAGTTAGCACTCAGAGACTCGGCGAGTGTTAGTCGGTGTGCCAAGAAACTCTTATAGAGTGTCGCGACTTAGACAAGATAACAACGAGAGAAGATATTTGCATTGCAATTCAGACACAAATTCCTACAATTGGGTCTATCCAAACAAATGCAATCAAATCTTTGACGACATTGCGAGACGGGACTCAGATGGCAATAATCAGTCTCACTGAACGATCAGCGCATGCGCTCGTTGCGTCTGGACACATTCGAATTGGATGGGTAAGATGCAGACTGCGTGAGCGAATCACTCCAACACGCTGTTTCAGTTGCCTGCCGGTACCCACAGGGACTAATGGGCATTCTACAGGAGGCAGTAGATGTCCAGCCTACAAATGAGCGCTAAAGCCGACTTCCGTCCGTCATGGTTAAATGTATCCAGATAAAACCTAACCACTGCGGGGCGGCACAAGACCTACTGACACAGACCGTTAGAGACCAGAAAGTGGACGTGGCATTGATTTGCGAACAATATAGAATGCCTGTTGACGATGGGAACTGGGTTGAAGACAAGACGAGCAAAGCTACTATCTGGACCCGTAATGCTCTTCCTTTTGAACGCAGATCTAGTCGTCAGCAGGAGAGTTTTGTCTATGCCAAAATCAAAGGTGTCACTTCTACAGCTGCTACATTCCTACTAGCACCACACTGAACGAATTCGAAGAGACACTTGACCGACTAATAAAAGACGTCAGAGATAAGTCACCCATCGTAATTGCGGGTACTAACCCTAGAGGTAGGGTATTACTTGAGGCATTTGCCTGACTTGATCTGGTACTGCTCAACCATGGTACCACGGAGACATATAATAAAAGAGAAGCTAGTTCAAGTTCACCGAAGAGGTCCTAAACGCGTTGCTCAGATTATCCGTTAACAGCATGCCCGGTCCAGACGGATCCCAAATATCGTCTTAAAACAGCGATAAAAAAGAAGCCGAATTTATTCGTAAATATCTACACTGCGTGCCTAAAAGAAGGGATATTTCCTGAAGAATGGAAGCGCCAACGCCTTGCTTATACCGAAAGGTGACAACCCACCAGAAGAACCCTCGTCCTACCGCCCACTGTGCATGCTGGACACAACTGGAAATATCTTTGAAAGAATTATTGGTACTCGAATCAGGCAACATACTGAAGGCGAGTGGGTCCTTTCCGACCGGCAGTTTGGTTTCAGAAAGAAGCGCTCTACCGTAGATGCAATCTTTGGAGTATGTGAGATAGCGCATAAAGCTTCGAGTAGTAAAAGATGGCTAGAGGGTGATAAACCATATTGTGCTGTTGTCACTCTGGATGTTAAAAATGCCTTTAACTCTGCCAACTGGAACCAAATCATGAGAGCCCTAAACGGTCTGCACGCACCCGACTACCTGCTAAGTAAATTGTAACAGGAGGAGTACTCCAAAGATCGGTCCTTAGACCTTTGCTATGGAACATCATGTACGATGGTGTTCTCAAAGTACGTGTGCCGGAACAAACAACGATTATCAGCTATTCAGATGACATTGCCATAGTTGTTGAAGCCAAGAACCTCACGGACCCTACGCGCAACTGTAACCAGACCATAACCAACGTTCGTGTATGGCTGAGCAACACAGGACTAGAGTTGGCCGATGACAAAACGGAAGTCGTACTAACGAGTAGCAGAAAAGTGGTGGAAAATATCGATATCCAAGTTGGTGAACAGATCATAAAATCTGACCAGCACCTGCAGTGTCTTGGAGTCGTTCTAGACCATAGACTCAACTTTAAAGACCACTTCATGTGCGCTGGTGACAAAGCCAAACGAGTGGGGGCTGCTCTTGCAAGACTGATGCCAAATATTGGCGGCCCTAGACAACCAATCAAAAAGCTTTTAGGTAGCGTTAGCACATCAATATTGATGTATGCGGCACCCATATGGACCTCAGCGGTGGAAACGCAATTCTATGTTAGACCTATCATAACGGCCTACAGACCGACATCGTTGCGTATTTTCTATGCTTTTCGCACGGTGTCTGACGAGGCTGTAAATGTTATTGCGAGTAGGATGCCGATCAATATCGCAGCAAAAAAAGGGTATCGGCTCTGCGTATAGCAAAGCGATATGATAAAAACCGACAAACACGCAAGGACTTCAATATGGACAGTCATATAGAATGGCAAGCGAAGTGGTAAGCTTCCTCCAACGGACGATGAACCTTTGTGATGATCCCTGACATAAAAGCATGGACATCAAGAAAACACTGTGACGTCAACCATCATTTGACGCAGATGATCTCAGGCCATGGATGCTTCCGTGCGTACTTATACAAGTATTAGCACGTAACGGATCCATACTGTCTCTACTGTGAGTGTAAGGCCGAGAAGGCTGAGTACATGCTAATCGAATGCGGAAGGTTTGCAAATTCGTGAAGACTTATTGAGCAGCATATGGGAGAGTCAATCCCTCCGAATAGCCTCATGCAATTTATGCTGAGCTCAAAAGAAAATTGGGACATAGCAAATGAGATCATCACAAGTATGATGAAACGACTGAGACAAGACGAATGAAGAGCAGCCATGCTCAACACTACGCAGCAAAACCACGACAACACATAATAATCGAGAGAGCACGAAACTCAAGCCGTACTCTGCGAAGAAATGCCTTAAGTGGTGGTACCGCAGGGATACAACAGGACTACAAGAGCAAGGGAGATGTTTTTAGTCGGTAAAAATCCACGCGTAACGTTGGGAAAGTCGGGATCCTAACCTTTTTGAAACTTTTCATCTTCCTACGTAAAACAAAACAAAAACACTGTATTACTTGCTCGAAGAATCGAGGTCTCATAAAACTCTATATATGGACTTTGATTATTGAGGATGAAAGTGCGTCACATGATCAAAAATATGCCACTAGCTGGATTATTGACAACTTCATTTTAGTTTTGTTCCTGCAAATTTTTAAAACACATTTGCTTTTTACCTCTTATTTTATTTTTACATAGTCTGTCCGTTCAAGAAGTATTGACCAATGTCATATTTTATATGTAAAACTATTTATTGTTTGGTCATCGATTTTTAAAAAAAAATATTAACAAAACAAAAAAAAACATAGATTTGCATCCATCAACACCTTAGAACGCATGTTGTTGTGGGACCTAAGTCTTAAAAGGTTTTTATGTATTGTTGTGACACATATTGTAATGCCTACTACACAACATATTTTATTAAAAAAAATATTGCAACGTTGATGCATAGACTATTTTTACCACAGCTCTGGAAACAAAATGTTCTGGATAAATAGTGAGCTATTACCCATCAAATACTTCAATTAATGGCTGACCGATGTTAACGATTTTGCGTAGTTCTAATTAAAAATACATTAAAGAAATCTGTAGTAACCCAACACACATATGCCGTATTGTACGAAAAGAAGAAGTAAAAAGGTTTACCGGAAGTGACATACCGGAAGTTGGAATGTGCGACTGTTGCAAATCATACTCTAAGCGTATATAGAACTAATTAGTTTCGCTTATAATTTGTCAATTTTTTTTATTTTTAGTTTTTTATCAATTTTGAATTTAAATCAAAATCACAAAAATGCATTAAATCCAATAAATTATAAAAATGAATTGAAACTCAATTTTAGATATTAATATGGTTTACCTATCGACTTTATTTTTTAAAAGATTTCTATTTATCTCAATTACTGTGATTAGGTTTCCTCATTCTACAAATAAATATTAACCCATACACGAAAATCTGCCGTGTACAAAAAAATCAAATGAAACAGGCAGAGAAAAATCACTTACATAAACAGCCTCATACAATCATATCTAGATATAGACTCCTGCACAATTTAAACTATTATTAATATTGCAAAACTATCACAGTAAACACATAAATCGGATCACTCTATTCAGATCACAAAACATCGACGCACCTGCGCAGATCAATTTACTTTATTTTGATTTTAGTTCAGAACAAGGAAAATAAATATATTTGTTTCACAATAAAAAAACAATTGATTATACATCGAAATATAAATACTGGTAAATGTTTTAAATTGAAAAATATGCATTACAGTGGAACTTCAGAAATAAACAGCTATCATTTATAAAGACCCTTGCAGATTGTGAGGTGCGTTAGTGAATTGTGAATATTAGCTTCTGGTGTTTCGTTCATATTATTTTCCGTTGAAGCAATTTCGCGAAAATATCGATTTTGTATGAGGAGTGCTTATGTGGTTTGTACTGAAGACAATAGCTTGCCACGACGTTGACATAACTACCAGAGTTCATCGGCGGAGACTAAATTGACATTTAGTAACTCTTCTTTGATCTCTACTTTTAGATTATTGAGCAGATTTCTAAGCAACCTTTGATCTGTTAATGCAGGTTCCCTGAGCTGATCACTTTATCGAAAGATCATATTTAATAATGCATCGAAGGTTTCCACTGGTCATTGTTTCCTAGCTCGTATTTTATCTGTAATCTCATTATTCGTGTTGCGATTTCCAAACTCAGTTTCCCACTCAGGTAATTTACGTGCAGCGGGCTGATCTTTAAAGAGTAGATGGGCATGTCCATCCAAAATGTGCTCATCCTTGGATAAGGATAGATTGTTCTTTCAAACAAACCCCAATCCTATAAACAAACTCTTCAATATCGGTATTGAAATTTGAAACTAAGGCAAAAGACGCACTATCATTTTCAATTATCCAAGCCCAGGTCTATAATATAAAGACGAGCGTTTCAGCTCCATCCGAAGAGACGTCATCTGTTACTATGTTGTGTACTTTTTTTGTTTATATGAGTTAAAGTTTATGTTTGTTCATTTCGGTTACACGGTATTGATCGGTAATCACTTTGTTTGATCAATTCACAATACCGCAGGGAAGACGTACCACTCCGGATGGAAAAGTAGTAAAAGTTAACCTCCCTTATATTATACACTTGATACAACGTTTGAACAAAATTTTTAAGTTTTGTCTTACAGAGTTTTTGATTTAAATTTATATATTTTACAATTCAGCTGTCTCACACCCTATACTGACATATTGTGAGTATGATTATATCCTTTAATCATTACAGATCGCTCTTAAAATTTCATTCGTTAAAAATCCATAAATCAGTCGGAGATTGTTTATTTCTGAAGAGCAATATATAAGATGTTCAAGTATGCTATAAAAGAAGTTCAATTACAGTTAACGTGATAAACGAAATTTCTTTAATTTAATAATGACTAAATGGAATATACTTCTGTTATCTAACGATAATGAAATACAATAACAACAGCAAGAATAATAATAATAATGATGACAATTGTCAATGATAATTATATCATTTTATATGAAGTATTTATTTATTAATACGGAAGGGGGTTAGTTGTTTGTCACAAGTATGTATTTGATGTTTTGTAATTGTTATGTTATATTAAAGTGGTCATTCAAACAATCCATTAACAATTTTTTTTCTCTGTATTTCTACAGCAAATGGATAAATAATTAAGGTTCGTACTTTAATGAAGACTTTATGACAGTTAAATTAAATAGATTAAGTAAATGAATTAACCGATTAAAAATGTTTTAAATTATAAATCAATATGAACGATTTTACGATTCACGTGGGGATAATCTTAAAATATCAAAGATTTTGTGAAAGTTTTGAGTTAATGTTATCAGTCCACCGAGATAGAAATCCAAATACTGATAACTCAAATTCACACCTGCTCAAAAAAATATTCACACTTATAATTTTGATTCGTGTGTCCTACACACATATATAATTATTTTATTAAAATAAAAAATTAATTCATAGAACAACATTTGTTTATAGAATTAAAATATAAAAATCAAGCAAAATTGTTCTTTGTCTCACTATCCCTCTGGTATATTAATCGAAGGGGGTGAAGTCAAATACTAAAATCATAAAACAAAAACTATTATTATTTTTTTTTTATTCCTAAAAACGCATCAACCATAAAATATTAAAATTGAAAATCATATCACGCAATGATGAGTTAGATTCTGATTAAAGGTTTTTTATTTTGTTTTACATAACATGCCAGGGTGTAGTTTTTTATGGCAGAATTTTTTTCTATAACTAAATGTTTTTGTATGTTCGAGCGATTAAGATCAGTATTATTTGAAAGAAAACTTCCACATTGTTACAATGTACATATTAGTAATCTCATATGACTGTATTGACGACTTATCAGAATTTAAAGTACTTGCAAAGCAAAGATATTGGCCATCTTGAAAAATCAACGGTCTTTCAATGATTCCCTAGCACCGAAAAAAGCTATTTACTAAATTTAGGACATTTTTCTTCTTTAGTTCCGTAAGTTGACCTTTGCTCTGCACAGTTTTTTGACCCGGAATGCAAGAAGCAAGGAAATTTCCACCAAAGACTAGATTTTGATGTCTAAGATTTTGTTAGTTTTGCTAAAAGATATGCTCCACACAAATCTATTTTAACCATGAAAATAATTTTGACTGGCACTACTTGATTTTGGAACTACTGAACTACAGTGGAATTTTTTTGATCTGATCTGGTGCTTCATATAAACAACAGAACTCTCCGTTTATGAACTCTCTATGATCTCTGTAGAGCAGACAACTCTCATTCAACTGCAGGTAGCCAAAAAATTTGAAATAATAGGTCTATTTTTATAATTTCAGGCGATGATCAGCCCAATAGATCAAAAATTTGACAGATTTCAGATGATAATTTTCATTTAGTCAACCCTGCAGGTTGACAACATCAAGCAGTGTCAAAACTTGAATTTTTATGTCATATTGTGTAAAACCTTTTAATAAATAATTCCATTCTTCTTTTGGGATGAATGAATGATTCTGGGTTATATACCCAATTTTGAGCTTCATCCCAGCATTAGAAAGAATGTGAACAATTTATTTGTTGAAATTGTTTTATTGCATTATTTAAAGTATCTGCACCAGTCGTAATATCATTCAAATATGTACACTTGCCTAGGGCAATAGCTGTATCTGAAAATTTGTAACATTGTGTATCAGTAATTGAATTCCACGCCCATGTAGACAGATAGGAAGGTTCTACAGCACCTTAAGGAAGCATAGCCCGTTTTAGTATCTAATTTTTTTTATTTTTGATCTATGGGTGTGACAACCCCGCGTACTCCACTCCCTGCTAATGACAAACGAGCTAACGTGAGATATCACATACTACTGGCAATAGCAGTGGGATATCATTAGCCAAGGTGACATCTTAGGGGTGCTGCTGGATGAACTGTATTCAGTCAACGGTAACACTCTCAATCTTAGCTGTGAAATAATCCTTGATGATGAGACGCTATTGCTTCCTTGAAGAAACGAGCCTTCATATAACTATATGTGAGCTTTAATCATTAAGAAAGACAGAGCGTCACATGTAACGAAGCGCTGCTTCGTTGACTAACAACGAAGTGGCATAGCAGGTCGCGCACCTAGCGAGATTATTTTTTTGCCCCTGACTAGTTGCAACCAATGGAATCGAGAGAAGAATACCTGCCACTTCAGCACAAATAACTGTAATGTACGTGTAACATGAGATAATAACGGATGTAAGAGAGAAAAACAAGTGAACTAAACAGACTCTGGCGACACCCGTGTACGAATGAACCTCGATCACCATGTCCAACCCCCATATTTCAACACTCATTCACACGCTCTAGCCTCTCATCCATTCATGCACCTATACACACTCACATACACACACCCATGCACACATCCATGCCCATACGCGCACCCAAATCGATAAGCTACTTGATATTAATTTCATAATTTAATTGAATTGGTTAGCAACCTTAACAATTGTATAAACGATTTAAGAAGAAATGTATCCACACTTTGTTGCGTTTCATATTTCGCAATTTCACCCTAATAGACGGTATGCGATGGTATGAGATTAAAACCCATCAATTAGCTGACAAATATGCAATACCAATTCATCAATTATTTTTCTAACATACTTTTCTGTAAGAATTAACTTCGCGAGTATCGCAATATGAGTTAAATTAAAGTTATTAAAATTTCGTATGGACTCATCTACAGTTGGTTTTTTGTTTTTCTTTTCATCCCCACGTACTTGGTTATTTCGAAATCAATCTAAGATTCCTTTTTTTTTAATACACAAACCAACAAAAAAACTATTTTCCAAATCCAACTCACGTCCTGAGAGATAAAATTCTTCCAACCTATGAACATAATCTACGGAATTTGTTCTAATTAAGTTTTGTTTATTTATATATGACCTTTCATTACTATTAACAATTGCATTATATTTACAACAAAAAAAAGTCGGACAAGTGCGAATAAAATTCGCTCGCCAAGGGTTACGTGAATGTAAAAGAACATATTATCAAAAATAAATGACATAAAGTTATGTTGTAAAGTCTTTATATCGCCAGACTATGGACGCATAACAGAATAAATGTTTAATCGTAAACGTCAATAGTAAATGTCAATCACATCTACATTGATAAAAAATGTCACTTGAGGTTAAATCTTATCCATAGCTGTTTATGTTAGCTAAAGTATTTTAATAGATTAAATTGGGAATATTTGTTCTATAAATCAGTGTCGAAATATAGGGTGGTATACATACACTTAAAATAGCACTTTTTTTTCATCAATAACTAAAAAACTATGCATCGCAGAATTCTAAAAACAAATCGCAATGTTTTTGAAGTTCGGTGCTCTTTCAAATGACACCCTACTCGCTTGGGTCAAAAAGTTTTTTTTTACCCTCCTTACACCCATCCCCTAAACACACAGAAATATAATTATTTGAGAGTTCGCTATAATTTTCGTTCAAAATATAGCAAACTTCCTGTCTCTATGAATTTTTTTAATTTTTTCTGTCAATCAGTGTCGAAACGTAGGGGGGAAGGGGGGGGACGGTCTGGAATGTGCAAATTTTTAGAATAACTCCAAAACGGTGTACTGGAAATTTCTAAAAAATGTTGCAATGTTTTGGAAATTTGATGCTCTTTCAAATGATACCCCACTCGCTTGGGTCAAAAAAAAATTTTTTTTACCCCGCTTACACCCATCCCCTAAACACACAAAAATATAATTATTTGAGAGTTCGCTATAATTTTCGTTCAAAATATAGCAAACTTCCTGTCTCTATGAATTTTTTCATTTTTTTCTGTCAATCAGTGTCGAAACGTAGGGGGGGGGAACGGTCTGGAATGTGCACATTTTTTAGAATAACTCCGAAACTGTGTACTACAAAATTATAAAAAACATTGCAATGTTTTGAAAATTTGATGTTCTTTCAAATGATACCCCACTCGCTTGGGTCAAAAAAAGTTTTTTTTTACCCCCCTTACACCCATCCCCTAAACACACAGAAATATAATTATTTGAGAGTCCGCTATAATTTTCGTTCAAAATATAGCAAACTTTCTGTCTCTGTGAATTTTTTCAGTTTTTTCTGTCAATCAGTGTCGAAACGTAGGGGGGGGGGAACGGTCTGGAATGTGCACATTTTTTAGAATAACTCCAAAACGGTGTACCGGAAATTTCTAAAAAAAATTGCAATGTTTTGGAAATTTGGTGCTCTTTCAAATGATACCCCACTCGCTTGGGTCAAAAAAAATTTTTTTTTACCCCGCTTACACCCATCCCCTAAACACACAGAAATATAATTATTTGAGAGTTCGCTATAATTTTCGTTCAAAATATAGCAAACTTCCTGTCTCTATGAATTTTTTCAATTTTTTCTGTCAATCAGTGTCGAAACGTAGGGGGGAAGGGGGGGGGGGCAACGGTCTGGAATGTGCACATTTTTTAGAATAACTCCGAAACTGTGTACCACAAAATTCTAAAAAAAATTGCCAAGTTTCTGAAATTTGGAGCTCTTTCAAATGACATCCCACTCGCTTGGGTCAAAAAAGTTTTTTTTCACCCTTCCCCACCCCAATCCCTTAAAAACACAAAAATATAATTATTTGAGAGTTCGCTATATTTTTTGTTCAGAGTTTATCAAACTTCCTGTCTCTGTGAATTTTTTCAAATTTTTCTGTTAATTAGGCTCGAAATGCAAAGGGGGGACCAACTTTTTGTGTCACTTTATTGATAATAATTCAAAAACTATGCATTGAAAAATTCTAAAAAAAAATGGCAATATTTCTAAAATCAAGTGCTCTTTCAAATGACACCCCACATGACCTGGTTTTAAATGATGTTTTTACCCCTTAACATTCCCACCCCTTTAATAAATATAGTTATGAGTGTCTGCCACTTTTCTATATTTTCCATTAAAAACCTACTCAATTTTCTATCGTTCCAAATATATTTCAAGATTTTCGATGAAGTAGGGTCGGAGTTAATTGGGGCAATAAAACATCCCGAAAACGTCATTTTTCAAAATTATACAAAAAATTTTGAGGTGTAAAATTCCAAAATATATTTTTAAAAAATGCTGAAATGAAGCCCTTTCATATGATACCCTACTCGTCTCGCTAAAAAAATGTATGTTTTCAAAGGCTTTACATCGTACCTCCTTAAAACAAACGAACACAACTTTATTTATTTTTTAACCCGCCATCTTGTGTGGATAGGTTAGTTTTATAAGCACCTCAAATTTTAAGTTCATCGGATTAATGGTTCACGAGATAATCGAAATAATGTGAAAAACACGTTGTACTCTCACCAATAGTGTTCCGTATAAAAAACGGAACCCTAAAAATGTTAAATTTGGGCAACATTTACCGCTTGTTAGTAAATTATCAAAACTAACCGGTCTCGAACTGTTTGAAATAGAAAGTTATGTTATAGATTTACCAACTGTTTTATACGAAAAAAAGCATCAAAACCTTCATTAAAATTAAAATTCACGAAGCCTATTGATATAGACTTTAGCTTCGAGGTTAATAATAATTTTTATTATATTGGTGTGATCATCTTCGATAAAAAAAACTACATATAATATTCTGTACATTTTTTCATAATCGTCGAATTTCTTTAGTTGAATTTCCTGTGGAATCAACGAGAATCTTTTGATGGTCCGGTGCCGGATTTAATATAATCATCTTCGAATTGTTTAAGCTACAAAAATGCTTTAATCCTTCCCCCCGTTAAGGAACCTGTACACGCTATAGCGTTCGATTACATTCGCATTCTTTCGTAGCGACATGTCGCTTTTAAATATTCTAATTTAGAACATCAAATCGAAACCAACTATAAATTCTCAACAGTACAACTTAGAGCTAACTTTAATTTTGTTAAACTTGTTAATGGTGTTTTAGCTATACTTTCCCCAGTATGATGATTTTTAATTACAAATTCTTTACTCGAAGATTATCCACATTCCCATGTAAAATCGTTTAAAAAAATAATACAAAATGGTTGATACCGAAGGTTCATTATTTGTAAAAAAAAACAAATACATTAAAATATCATATAAAATACTTGTTGGAAAATTCGGTATTCAATAATAATTATGGATTCATATCTTAGAAGTTTTATTTTTAATCGGTTGTTTTTACTATGTTTCACAAGATATGAATACCGTTCGACAAAAATTTTTTTTTCTAAACTGTATAGTGTCGGACCAGCTCTACATTCCACACTAATATTACATAAAATTTATAAAAAAAAATAACGAACGAATTTGTTTTATTTACGGGATACAAGTTTACAGGATTAGACATTTCAATTTCCCTTTGTATAATTATTTTTAAGTGGTTATCAATAAATGTTTGTTTTACCATATTTATGCAACATTCCCGTTTACATGGTTACAATACCTATCGGGCAAACACACGCTCATACACCCCCATACATATCCATAATCATTCATACATAAAAAAGGAATATAAAACAAAGGTAAAGTATCACTCACCCCAAGGTTAGTCCCGGTCTCACTCCATGTCTCTCGTATACTTATTCGGTCATCCTCCCCATGTTATCCTTTATTTTGTAAGTCCACCACGTCTGCGATATGTCGGATGGCGATAAAGAATAAATCAATCCTCACTGTAAGTATGTCACGATGTGGTAGTGGTTAACTGATATGGCCGTAATATCCCCAGCGAACTACTTCCACTCTTAACACTTGGTTTTATGGGAAGATTTCCTTTTTTGTATTGTGTTAACAACTGGATCAACAAATTGCGTTATATGTGGTTTAAAATGGATTCACATCAACTACAAATTGGTTATTTTATTTTTATTTGGTTTATATACGGTATTCTAGATTATCACATTATCAACAACGTTGTTCACAATTTTAATATCAAACATGAATCTTATCACTATTGCCTGAATATACAATTTAAAATCACAAATCAAATACCTTGAACTCAATGGCGTTTAATAAGCGGTATTTGATTTTAGGGTACTAGTTTTTACGTTATTTCATAACAATAATAATAACGTTGTTTTACACAATTTACACAATTTCAGGATCAAACACGAATCTTATTACTTAAATCACAATAAGCACTATATTCAATTTTAACAAACGTTAATTAACACTTATTTACAGGCTAATTAATTCATTATTTTAATTATTCTAAGTAAAAAAAATGCACTATAAGCTAGTCAGCCAGGCATCACAAAACAAAAACCAATTTTGCTGTCCAAAACAGAAACAGCTGCAATCTACTCAGAAAATGAATAGAGAATGAGAGAGCCTCTATACGCGGATAGGTGCATTTATAGGCAAATAGTAGCAATCGTTTTTACATCTCAAACTAATAAACAAATTGGGCAATCTCGTTCGATAAATATGTGTACTAAAAGTGTCTTCGCTATTGTACTATAACTTGGGAAATAATCCTAAGCAGAAACATTTTTTATACAACGATTGTAGGAAATCTATATGGGAATAGCGGGACTATGAATTTATGATACTGTACAATTGGTTTATGATAACTCTATAGCAATTAACGATTACAAATTGAATACAGGAAATCACATTGGAAAATATTACACAACTGTTTAAGGACAATCTTTGTTTAACCATTGTAGATGGCAACCACGGCCTGAATTCAATAAAATATGGTTAAAGGAAAAACGTCAACAACCATGAAAGTCTCCGCCAATGCAAATTTGATGCGCGTAAGAAAGTAGTGAATCTACAAATCAGGGAAGTACACAACGCTTCGTTGATCCCCAGACTACGTCATAACACACAGGATTAAGGAATATGCAACCGGCTGGATTATTGGCAACTCCATTTTTGTTTTGTTTCAACAAATGTTTGTAAAAATATGCTATTTACTTCTTAATTTACTTTTATTTTCTCTATTCTATCATAAAATATTGGCTTATGTCATATTTTGTCGTCGGTGATAGGATTTTTTGTTTAGTTATCCATTTGTTAACAAAAAATGTAAAAAAAACAAAAAAAGAAAGATTTACGTCCATCAACACCTTTGAACGTATGTTGTTGTGGGACCTTGGTCTTAAAAGGTTTTTATGTGTTATTGTGACACATATTGTAGTTCCTACTACAAACACATTTTATTAAAAAAAAAATTGGTTCGTTTTCTTTAGCAATCTATATAATTGACTTAAGCTGCATATATTTTTCTTTCACAAGAGTTTGCAGATACATTTTTTGACGTCTAGATTTATTACAATTTTGTGCTAATAAAAACGTACAAAAATAGCATATAACACTGACTGTACGATAAGCCTAACGATTAGCAGCTCATTCAAGGATTAAGTATTGTTGGTGTTCTAAGATCAGCTAGTAGTTTTTGTTGTAACAAACACCTCTGATACTCGTTAATTTGATGAGCATTTTATACTAGTTTCCACGTAAGTGAGATGATCTCCTTGCTACTGGTACGCGGAACATAGAACAATATTTCGCTCATATCCATGGATGCACCAAACTATGACTGTCGATAAAATGGACCTTTTCTACATGGTATTGGCAGAGGTTTTCAGTACAGACTTTAGATTTCATATTAGTTCTGTGTGACTTTAATTGGCGACTTGGTAGAGATATCTCTTATAAAAATGTGAAGGGTTCCAATAGCTTGCATTTGAATTTTTTTTGGTATATGAAATTTCGCATGTTTGCATGTTGGTATAATGATGCAAGAAGTTTACAGACGCAAGCAATGCTGATTTGATCTCCGAGAAGTACGTTCATCCAAAATGTACTTAAAAAATAATAATGGCGAGAAAATGACATAGTGTGCACATAATAAAACTTTCAATGTGACCGTCCATTGTAATGAACACAGAGCGTTTCTGATAATGGAAACATAAACAGGAACAGCCGTGGGATTGCGTGCCCTGAGAATAAAATTCCAGCTAATATCAGTCTGCAAGTTCGAATGTCCTCAGCCCATCAAAAGAAAACGGACTCAAGTGAACAAAGAGTAGAAACTCTGACGATTCCAAAAGTCAGAAAAATCACGACGAGAAAATGACTTAGTTTGCATTATCTCAAAATTACATTTGGAATACCCAACACATTTTTTCCGAATCGATCGATTTAAAAGCAGACTTGTATCTCACAGAATAGAAACCAAATAAGGATCAACCTTTACAACACCAAGCATTCAAAAATTTATTCAATGGCCTTCCATTGAATAAATTTAAACGTTTTAACATCTCGTCGCTAAGAATGCTGAAGCTGAAGAAAATATGAAAACTATTTTGCCAAAATATTAAAAACATCAGAAGTATCTATGTGGACATCCATTGTAATGAACAAAGTGCGTTCCTGAAAATGAAAGCATAATCAGGACTAGCCGCGGAGTTGCGTACCTTGAGATTACAATTCCAGCTAATCTCAGTCTGTGAGCTCGAATGTCTCCTCAGCCCATCAGATACTGAATTACACGCAAGAAAAAAGAAAACGGACTCAAGTGAACAAGGAATAGAAACTCTGGCGATCTCAAAAGTCAGAGAAATCAAGAACATCATCACCACTGCATCCAATATAAATTTTACATTAAATAAAACGTTTCAATCAACCCAATTCCCCATACTTCTCAACGCTATCCAGTCATATTAACTAAAATCTAGTTTTATGAATTATATAAGCAAATTGTGGCACTTGAACTGTTGCACAATTTTATTTTATTAGAGCACTCATGTCACTCCTCAAAATAAAATTCATAAATTAAAATGTTTTTAATTTTAATATCGTTCTTCTTCGAAGAGCAAAATTTGTAGTTTTTCGATTTCACTCCTTTAGAGGATTTTTTTCGTTTACTTATCTTTCTTTTCTTTCATTTCAGCTGCAAAAGAAAAAAATAGTATCTTTTCGCAGGCATCAATTATTAATTTCAATCAATTTTCATCAATTTTATAGTAGTGAAAATATCTGAAAATATTTTTTTACAGGAGTGAAAATATCCTGTTTTTTCGAGTGCTATTATTTTTTAAGTTACTCGCTCTGAAAGAATGGAGTAAAGGAGTGATATAAAGAGCATTTCAAACTCTGCTTTTTACTTTTTCATGTAATAAAATTTAAAAACTTACAATAAATTTTCCTTTTGACATTATTGATCACATATAATTTTACTGCATATTAAAAGCTAAAATAAGTTATTTTCTTTGCCGATATTACAGTTAAATCACAATTGGGAAAACAAATTTTTACATCATGAACTATTTTACACTTACTTAGATTTGCGTAAAACTTTATTTTTTTGACCTCGCCCTTTTTTATTAATTAACGCTATTTTATTGTACTTGACGACTAAGCATCTTTCACCCGAATTGACCGTTCAATGCTCGTACTCGTACAAGTATATATCAGAAAAGTTAATGAAAATGTTACAAAAAAATGGGGAAAAAAAAATGAAGTGCGTAATCTTTACACGCTGTTGAAGTAAAACTTCTTTGGCCACTGCAGCAGGTATGACTAAAAATATTAAATATCAAATAAAATAGATATGTCATATTGAAATTTAGAGTTCTTTCTAATATTCTTGATAATATAATTTACAACAATATGTAATAAAAAGCCATATTTTGATGTTTTACAAAGTCTTACAACGTATTACAAATTAAATTTCACGTTGAATACATGTCCACTTAATTTAACAATTGGTACAACAATTGATGCATTTTTCAAAGAATTTAGTAAATTTGTCATAAACCTTTAATTTCATATTTCAATTATGCTAATAATTGAATTGACTTTGTAATACATTATGTAAATATTGCTTTTTATTACACAGTAAATTACATTATCAAAAATGCAACTCTAAATTGCAATATGACATATTTATTTTATATTTCATCTTTTTATTAATACCTGTCACAGTAGCCAAAGAAATTTATTTCAACCGCGTGCAAAGATTACACGCACTCATTTTCTATTTAACAAAACAAATTTAATCAACACAAATATTTTTTCCCGTCCGGGAAAGCCCGGAATGCAAACTCTAAACACCATGACCACCATGACCACCGTGACAACCATCATGACCATCATGACCACCGTGAACACCATGACCACCGTGACCACCATAACCAACATGACTACCATGACCACCTTGATCACCATGACCACCATGACCGACATGACCATCATGACCACCGTGAACACCATGACCATCATGACCACCGTGAACACCATGACCACCATGACCGCGGTGACCACCATGACCACCGTGACCACCATAACTACCATGACCACTATGACTACCATGACCACCATGACCACCATGACCCCCATGACCACCGTGACCACCATAACCAACATGACCACTATGACCACCATGACCACCATGACCTCCGTGAACACCCTGACCACCATGTCCACCATGACCACCATTACCACCATGACCACTATAACCACTATCACCACCATGACCACCATGACCACCATGACCACCTTGACCACCATGACCGCCATGACCAACATGACCATCATGACCACCGTGAGCACCATGACCACCATGACCATCGTGACCACCATAACCACCATAACCACCATGACCACCATGACCACCATGGCCACCATGACCACCATGACTATAAGGACCACCATGACCACAATGAACACCATGACCACAATGAACACCATGACCACTATGACCACCGTCACCACCGTGACCACCATGACCACCATGACCACCGTGAACACCGTGATCACCATTACCACTATGACCACCATGACCACTATTACCACCATGACTACCATGACCACCATGACCACCATCTACAATCGACACATCCAACTCATATAACATTTAGTACGAGACTGCATAAGTGAATAAAAAATATAATAACAAATGAATGACTTGACCATACAAACCAAAAAGATCCACCAAACATGCTTCCGAACTGAACCAGTTATTCGATTTTGCTCAAATTTCAAAACGGTGCTTTTTGTCATCTTATATTTCATTATATATGCCATTTACCAAGATTTGCGACAACTTATTTCTCTGCCTTTAAAACAGCCAAATATGCTTCCATTTTTATTATTTTACGAGTCTAAGCATCCATTGTAAACAAAAATGGAGCAGACATATAATATTTTGAAAACTGATATTAAATTAAATTAAAATACTCTAAAAATTCGGATTGAAAATCATTAAATTTAATTCAAAATTATGTTTTTTTAATTGAATTTCTGTTAAATTTTTAAGCATCGAAAAATATGAACTATTTCTAGAATGCACCAAAAAACCAGTGAATGTTTAAAATATGTTTGTCATAATCGAATTGTATCGTATATTTTTCGAATATTATATTCGTTTTTTATACTTCCGTTGCAAAATTCTCATAACGCGCCTAAAGAAGTTTTACTTCAAAAAACAATTGCTCTGTGTATGGAGAGAACGAACGGTAAAAATTATATCGAAAGCATCAAATCAGCAAAGTGCCATTTCAACGCAAATGAGATTTTTACAAGAATAACTGCTTCGTAACACCTAAGTTCTATATAGTATATTACGCTTTTCCAAGAGCAAATTAGCGCTGATTAGGAAATATTCGGACGGTCAGAAGCTCTCTTCAAGACATATTGGATTTGATTAATGAAGTTTCTATTTATTACTTTTTTGTAATTTTTTATTTAGGTATATATGTGATATCTTAGTTTTTTCATCTCCGGGCTAATTCTAGTGCTCCAAATCACATGAAATATTGGATGTGTAGAAAATTTGCCCATTTGCTATATTGATGCCATGGGAATTTATTAAGGCACATTTTTGGCTAAGTTTCTTCTGGTACAGCGATTTATTCAGCATCTATTTTATATTTTATTTTTTTGAGCTGCGAACTTATTCGCTGTTTATATAAAAGCATGTTTGCCAAGAGATCTAGATTTTACTGAATTTCCTAAATTTTTATAAAAAATAAACTTTACTAGAAAAAGACTTTCTTCTGAACTAGAACCATAAATCCGGTTAATAAACTTTTTTTCGAAGCCCAAATTAAGGTTTTTTGGGACTTTATGTTCATCCACTATCTAAATATAAAAACATAACTAACACAAAATTTTGCAAATCTCACCCTCATCTATTAAAAAATTCTCAAAAAGTTTTCCTCCGAAAAATTCCAAAACCCTTTATTCGTATTATTCTTCTCTTTCCCAAACAAAAACTCTAAATAATTATTTTAACAACAAAAAATCTGATTTCTTAATTGTACCTCCATCTCCTTTATTATTCATTTATTAGAATTTATTAGTATTCGCACGTTAATCTTAACATAAGTCAAAAAGGAAAACAAGTTATTTATATGAAAATGTAGGTAGAAGGAAAATTCTGTAAAAAAGAGAAAAAATGCAAAAACTATAAAAGTGGCAGCAAAAGTTTTTTTAGCTCATAGATGGAGGGTGTAAATATTAAATAATTTATTTTTGTAGCGAGCTTGTTTTAAGGTAAAAATGTTAAAAAATCCTTGTTGTATATAGTGCAAACATAAATGTTCTAAATACTATTTTAATATTTCTAAGGGCTTACCTCCCATCTAACAACATGGTAACCTGATTGAAATCAGGGATCACAACCTTAAAATAAAACTTTTTTGAAATTTTTTTCGTTTCAGATGTCACAATTTCGAAATTTTTCTCACATAAAACTCAAAAGCCAATGAAAATATAAACAAAAAATTTATCCTAGATAATAAAACCAAATTACTTCATCATGATGGTGTTTAGGTTAGAACCATATAAAACACGACTGTCGTTTATTTAATAATTTATTCGTTTTTCCTTATTTTTGTTTTTTGTTGATGTGGGTGGTTGGTGGCTGCCTTTTATTGTTTCCATTTTCTTAACATTTTTAGCAAATAAAATTTTCATCTTTTCTTTATGTTGGACATTTTATAAATTTATGAGCTAGTTTTTTGGGACAATAATTTTATCAACAAAAATTATATCCAAAAAAAATAAATATATGGGGCAATACACGCCAACTAAGTGTGAAAAAACAATTTATTTGTACCTCAAACTTTGGGAGTAGGTAGTACTTTATGAGAAAACAAGTATCAAATGTTTTCTGAATTTTTGATTCACACCATGGCCGTCAGTGGCGCTCACTAAATTCAATTTTTGCCTCGATCAAAAACTTGTGCATTTTGTAGGAAAATGGGTGCGATTGAAAAAAAAACGGGAAAACATGATTTTGTTAGAATTTTGACCATATATGACCTACGAGTTCACACATAGTATTATTTAGAAGTTTAAAACAAAAACTCTCATTGTATAATTACTTTAAACGAGTGTTGCATAAGAGCAAAACCTTACTCCAATTCGAGATCTATAATGTGTTTTAATGCATGTAATGTGTATTATTTTAATTTTTCTATGTGTTCCATATATGTAGGGGTCTATATTTACTATTTTGGAAAATAATACTAGATTGAGAAATAAATAAAGAAAACTATCTGATATTGAGTTATATTGAGTTATATTAGATTACTTACCGAGCTTAAGAACCTAATAGATGTTGATTAATTGTTATCATAAAATTTTAAACCCAGCTAAAAACGAATAAATTAAACGTTAAATAGTAAATACGTATATTATTAATATTCAAACTTTATGAATTTTTATCTCGATAACGCTAGATCTTAAGCAAAAACTATCCCGTATACTTTCAATTTAAAATTTTATGTAAAACACGATGGTATTTTTGAAATTTAAAAATTGGACGATTTTAGAAAAGTTTTCCACCATATTTGATCCGCCATTTTGTTTTTTAAAAATTTAACTTTAGATTTGTAATCAAAAACCTGAACAATCTAAGAATATACTATTTTTTTATCGTTTATTATCTCACAGAATGAGAAAATACACTGACACCACGTTTTTTCACCTTGGTTTTTTTTTTGGGGTCAGTTCCTGTTAAACTGGTTTACTTCTTATTGGTGTGATTGATGAATCTCTTGTTGATTTGTTTGTTGAGATGAAGGATGGTAGAATGTAGAATGGATGACCAAGGATGGGTCATTTCAGATCTTAGGCAATTGTCACCTTTCGACCTCTACATCTACAATGAAGTAAAACGCTTCTTTTCCATATATTGTATTCTTCCTTTTTATTTTTGGTTTAAACTTAGATTTAACAATTTGTTAAACCTATGTCATTACAATATAACTATAATATGATATCTTACAATGATATTTTACTATGATCTCTTGCAATACTGATATTACAATAATGATGTCTTAGACTTAAAATTTCCTTATATATATACCTACATTTTACATCCGTGTTATATCTCATCATAACTTACATCCGTATACCATTTTCTATCTTATCATAATTTTCATCCCAAACATAAACATTAAAATATTTTCATAAAAATATTACAAAAGAACAAATTCATTATTTGTTTTGGTGACTTAAAAAAAAGAAAACAAATTTAATATATGTTCCGGTGAGACATATTAATTATCGTCACAATTTCAAATTATGTAACTTTTGTTATATAATTTAAATTGTGGAATTTACATTTAAGCAAAAAAATTATAAATAAATTTGAAGTCATTGTCACAACAAATTTTTAAAAGAAAATAATATTGTTATGAAATTGTAAAGTTGCATTTTATTTTGTTTATTTGTTTATGGAATCAATTTAATTTTAAATCAAAATTTAATTCATTCGGAAAATAGAATTATAACATATAACATGTATGCATTTGTGTGTTTCATTTTAGGTATGAGAATTATTATATATGTTTGAGAATTATCTTAATCTTTTTACTGATAAATAAACTTCATCTTATAAATAATACAGATCATTATTTTAATTATTATTTTAATCATTAGTGATGTATTGAGCATTATATCTTATTATAATCTTTACTGATATGTAGACTGGACTTGACTTGAACTTACAAATAATACAGATCGTTATCTTAATCATTGGTGATGCATGGGCATTACACTGGTAGATGCCCATCGTAAAGCAAACCTTGCAGCAAAACGTAAAGCAAAACTCGTAAGGAAATAATTCAAAGAAAAAATTAAAATACAAAAATCGTGACATATTTCTCGAAATCTCGGTTTTAAGATTTTAACCCTTAAAATAAGGGTGACAACTACCCCAACAAATTTTGAAAATATTTTTATCGTAATCTATGGTCGAAATTCTAACAAAATCATGTTTTTTCGTTTTTTTTTCAGTCGCACCCATTTTCCTACAAAATTCACAAGTTTGTGATCGAGGTAAAATATCGAAATATTTGAGCGCCACTGACGGACATGGTGTGTCAAAAAATCTTAACAAATTTAATACTTGTTTTCTCATAAAGTACTACCTATTCCCCAAGCTTGAGGGGCAAACATTTTTTTTTCACACTTAGTAGAAAAAAATAAAACACATGTATTCAAAAAAAAAGTAAGAGCAGCAAAAAAACATTAAATTCGTATAAAAAAAAAGAAAGAATTTATTGAAAATTTTTTGCTTTATTTTTATTTGAATTTAATCCAATTGGAATTATCTAAAATGTAATGACATCATTCAATTTGACCAATCACATTTTAATTACACCGATAATTTTTCCTGGAGCAATTATCAAGAATATTTTATTTTTTTTAGAGAAATATGAATTAATAGAATTATAAATTATTAAATGTCTTAGAAAATAATTTTTCTTGAGGAATTCAATTTTTTCTTCAGCTAAATAATGTTTATAGGGAAGATTGCACAAAAAAAAATTGAAGTAATGACAACCCCATCTCGAAGTTGACAATTTATCATTTATGTAAAGAAAAATTACTTGCAAACGATTTCACCGGTTGGGATCACTACACGATAAGATTTTCCTAACAACAGAATGAGGTTTATTTAAAATATAAAGTTTTATATCCAATGTAATAGAAGTTGAATAAAGTTAATAACTATTTCTATGAAAAACATTTTCTTTGGCCTTATACCATGAATTTTTCATTTTGAACTTTAAGTATTTGAGATTAATTGAACTATATTTTATTTTCATATAAACATTTCATAGGAAATAGGACATGTTTTTTCAGTGTGTATCTGCTATTTATAATTTTTTTCTGGTTGTTTGTTTATTTTCAATTTTCGATAATATTAATTTTGTTTGACCCCTCAATTGATTTAAAGTTGGTCAGAATAAATAAAAGCAATCAACGTTTATTGTATAAAACATAAAAAAACATAAGGAAATCAAAAATTAGATGGGTTATCATCGGTTGGAAAAAATTTTCTAAACGAATTCCCTATGATCCGTGATAAATTCTCCAATTTTTTTGGAAAGTTCCTCAAGCAAGTTTGGCATTGGTAAAAGACCTCAATCCACAGTCAATCAACTTGCTTTTGAAATTTTTGCAACAAATTATTTCGAACTATCATCGTCTTTGGGAAATTACCAATGAAAAAATGTTGTTTTGTTTTTATTTGAATTTAACCCAGTGAAACTCTCTAAAATTTAATTACATCATTCAACTTAACCAATCACACTTTAATTTACTAATAATAAGGAGATTATTAAGACTAGGCTGGTTATCACGGGAGACAATCACGAATAATTTATTTTTTTTTAAAACAATATTAATTAATAGTATTATAAATTGATAAAAGTCTTAAAATATTATTTCTTGACTAATCCAATTTTTTTCCTGCAAATTTAGTTTTATTTGACCCCTTGATGAATTTATAGGCCAGAATAATATAAACAATTCACAATTTATGAAACATAAAAAAATATAAAGAAATCAAAAATGGAAAAACATTTTCTAAACGAATTTCCCTTGATCATAAATAAATTCACATACTTTTATGGAAAATTGCTCAAGCAAGTGGCATTAATAATAACACGAGGCCGTAGGCTATTCAACTTGCTTTTAAAATTTTCCAAAAAAATATTTCGAATTATCAGCGCCCTTGAAAAATTATTGCTGAAATTTTTTTGCTTAAGCTTTATTTTAATTTAAACCAACGAAATTCTCTAAAATGTAATGACATCATTCAATTTCACCAATAACATTTGAATTATACTAACAACAAATAGTTATACGTCTGGGCTACTAGGATATTAAAAATTATCAGTCGTAATTTCTCAAGGGCGTTGATAATTCGAAATAATTTTTTGCCAAAAATTTCGAAAGCAAGTATATTGATAAAAGCACGAGGCCGAAATAATTAAAACTGATGTCGCAGTAAGCCAACGTATAATTCATAAAAAATATATAAAGAAATGAAAAATGGCAAAAAATTATCTAAACGAATTCCCCTCGTTCGTTGATAAGTTCTCATATTTTTTTGGATAATACCTCAAGCAAGTGGTATTGATAAAAACCCTCGGCCTACGGCCTCGTGCTTTTATCAATGTACTTGCTTTCAAAATTTTTAGCAAAAAATTATTTCGAACTGTCACCGCCCTTGGAAAATTACTACTGAAAATTTTTTGACGTAGTTTTATTTTAATTTAACCCAATAAAATTCTTTAAAATGTAATGACGTTTCTGGCGTTTTTACATGGTCTCAAATTTGACAATTTTTCACTACCCGTTTTTGCAAAAAGTATCAATGTTGCGAAAAAAATGAATAAGACCATTTCTGTAGATAATTAGCTCACCTTCATTTCTGGAGGAACAGAAATGCCCTAACTGTCATATTTCCGGCGATATGGCCCGGAAACTACTTCTGACACTTTGAGGGCCATTTTCCAGGCTCACAGGGTCGGAACCCCAAGGTAATTTTTCTCACGTCAAAGTACTCGGTAAGACCAACAATTTCTGCCAGGTCCCGTCCGCGACAGGATTTTTGCGACCTTTTACCCTTTATTTACTGGACTAAATTATGCCTCGTAATAGAACACTATTTCTTTTTTTCAATCCCAACATTTTCTTTTTCTTTTTATTTTGAATTCGAATAAACTAATAATTATTATAAAGATTATGAACTAAATTAACTAGCTCGATTTAACTTTAAGCTCGATTTTACTTTAAACTTTAGACTTTAAACTTGATTTAACTCGATTTTTCTGATATCAAAAACGCCGATTTTAAGCAAAACAGCCCAATCATTCGTTTTTGTTTGAGTGTTAGCCACTCTGAAGCCACAACTGAACTTCAAATTGAGCAATGTGTTAGCATTAAATATTATTTTTGTTTTATGACTAAAGAAGAACAAAAAAGTGATTCATTCTCATTACGTCTCTTTTACTCGTTCTCATCGAAACGTATAACAAGTTTTTTACGAGAGAATATTCTGTTTCAATTTTTTTTCTCATTTAAATGTAAAACAAAGAACAGTTATATATGTACGTATAATATGATATGATTTTTTTTACGTCATCATTCTATCATTTCTCCATTTTCGCTTGGGGGAAAAAAACAATTGAAACGGTATTGTATATTAGGTTATAAAAAAAATGCCAACAAAATATAAACACAATTTATTGAGTTTAGGAAAATTACACGCTGGTCGATAAGAGATTTGCAACTGATTATTTTAGATTTATGTTGAACAAAACTTATGTAACGTGAAGCAGGTTATATTATGATTGGAGAAAGATGAATGTGAGGGGAGTTATCGGTTTGCCGGCCTTTGCTGGTAGTGCAGTAGGTTTAACTGTCTGACCTGTCAAGTTCCGACTTCCCGACAACCCACATCAATTCCAAAAACGTCACATGGCTAAATTTGTGGTCACAACAGAGTTTTGTTAAACGCCGCCGGGTAGCAGATATGATATTTAGCAAGGATTAATAAAAGAATATGATCACGATGATGATATTTAGAAAACATATTCGAACTGATGAATTGAATGTTTCTCCCAAGACAACCAGACGTTCAGCATAATGTAAGATGTTGTGTAACGTGATGGAAGATTTTGAAACTGTAGATGTTGTACAACTATGATGCAAAATTTTAAAAATGATAAACGTTGTATTTTTAGTGATAATAAAGAATATTCACTTATTGTATGGCGTTGTTTAATGTCATCTGCATCCTATATTCTTAATCGATGAAGCAAGAGGTTTGTTGGTCCACTGTATTAAGATTGTATAAGCTGACATGTTTCGTAGTAAAGTTCCCCAGTTGAGACACATCGAGCCCTGGCACGTCAACAACCCTTAATCTGCAGCACAGAGCTAGCAAGTATGCACACGTGAGTCAAGCAATAGATACAGGTAAATGAGATTATTTAATTAAAGGTAAGTTCTATTGTGATAAAAGGAATATAAATGTTGACCATCATGACCGTCAACCAAAATTCCACACTTGAGAGCCCTGTTCAGTAATTGTATGTGGAACTGATGACAGATATGAGCCTAATAATCTCTTTCTACGTACATCAAATTTCCCAAAAAACTAAAACTAAAGAAAACAGAGCTACCTAATACTCTTACTGAGCAGTGCCCTCAAGCACCAAAATTCATTTTCAGGTAATGAGAGACAACATTACTATTGTTAGACTATTGGAACAATTGAACTATTGGAACTATTGGACTATTGAAAACTATTTGGAAAAATAGTAAAAATTTTTGGAATTTAATTGAAAAATGAATGGGGAGGGTAAGCTAATACAAAATAGAGTCAGACAACCACAGACAAAGTCTTAAGCGGCACACATCTAACACGAAAACGTTGATATGTAAGGCATATTAGATGATTTATTAGAACAACCAGGGAGAGAATTTAATGATTCAATAAAAAAAATTAAGGATAAAGAAACTAATAATAATTAATAATTTAAAGATAAAAGACTATTACAAAAAAAATAATTTAACGGAGATCTATACTAATAGAATTAAATTTTTTTTATATTTTTATGTTTTTGGCATGGAAAGTCCCGATGGACTTACCATCCAAATTTGTACATTTGTACAACACGTTACCAACCCTGCTTTCTATAATGGCTGGCAGGAATTTCGGAGCCAGCTTGGCCGAAAATTTGTTTGCTGCATCACTTAAGTGATGTTGCCGTACCAAGACTCGTTGTTGTGGCTCGAATGTTCGAAGTCGCGTACGCAAATTGTATTGTTGTTGAGACTTTGCAAAAGCTGTTTCCATATATTTTTTTATGCGGGTTCTAACGATCGCTAATTGGTCTGTATGATCCAAGACCACGTCAATTGGTTCACCAAGACTATGTAAAGTTCGAAGAGTTGAATAAGTTTTGCCATCGGACACAGGGTGTTGACCAAACAACACGTAGTATGGTGAATGAAGTGTTGTACTATGTACTGCTGAACGTAGTACAAAAGCTTTATCTTCCAGATGAGAATCCCACGTATTATGCATACCTTTAATGTAAGATCTGATCGCGGCTAATATAGACCTGTTGACCCTTTTCGAAGCGTTCCTCTGAGGACTGTAGACTTCAGTTTTAACATGATTGACATTGAATTCAGACAATAGTTTTTGAAAAGAATTACTGAGGAATTGTTTACCATTGTCGCTGTGTACAAACTCTGGAACACCATAAGTTAGAAAAACTTCATTTCGCAGAAATGTATTTACAGAAGGTGAAGTAGCATTTCTGAGTGGTTTAATTAATACAAATTTTGACAAATGATCAAGCACAATCAGAAGAACAGTATTCCCAGATTTTGATCTGGGATACGGACCCAAAAAATCAATATATATACGCTGCCATGGTCTATCTGTTATAAATCGGGATTGCATTGGTGGACGCAATATCTGATTTGTTGCCTTTGATTGTTTGCAGACATCACAAGACACGACGTAGTCATGAACTTGAGATGCCATGCCAGGCCAGTAGTAGAGACGCCGGAGACCCACCAAGGTCTTCTTTACCCCTCCATGAGCAGCTATACAGTTGTCGTGATGTTCCTTGATCAATTTAGTAGTTAAAGGTTTTGGTATCTAAAGTTTCCACACAGGCAAGTCGTTAGGTACTACATCTGCTTTAGGTTGTATGCGCATGTATAGCTTACCGTCCAATTGTTTCACCGTTGGAAAATCTTGTGGAGACAATTGTACTTTGGTTATCATATCTGTGTACTCATGGTGCCGATAACATTCATCATCTAGTTTAATTGTGTCATCAATATGAGCGACAGCAAATTCCTCTGACGTGCCGTCATACAGACGAGACAGAGCATCAGGTACTACGTTTTGGGTCCCCTTACTATGTATAATAGAAAAAACCATATGTTGGAGCTTTAAACTCCATCTAGCTAACCAGCCACTCAAGTTTTTTTGTGATATCAACCACTTCAGACTTGAAAGATCGGTCACAATAGTAAATTTATGACCCTCCACGTAGGCTCTGAATTTCTTCACGCTGAGAAATGCTGCAAGACACTCAAGCTCAGACGCTGAATAATTACGTTGTGCTTTATTTAGTTTTTTTGACATAAAAGTTATCGGATACTCATGGCCTTCATCATCCAATTGGCACAGTACACTTCCTACACCGGTGATGCTTGCATCACATCTGATGAAAAATTATTTTTCGTAGTTAGGATTAATCAAAACTGGAGCTACCTGGGATATTAAAAATGATCAGTCTACTTTTGAAATAATTAACTGATATCACAGTAAGCCAACGTATAATTCATAAAAAATACAGTGGCGTAGCCAGAATTTTCCATTGGGGGGGGTCAAGAATTATTTTATAAGACTTAATAGTTTAACCCAATAAACCAATTAATTAGTTATATTAATAATTCATTACAATAATATATACTTCATTTTAATGTTTGATTAATTTTAATTTTTTTAATTAATGATTTTTTAAAAAGTAGATTAATGATTATTTTTAACTATCTTAAATTATTTTACATTAAATAATTAATTTTAAAGAAAAAGATTTCTTAACTTGTAAACTATGTAAAATCTAAATCTGTTTGTAAAATTTAAAGACGCAAGAACACAACTTCTCTCTTCAAATTGAAATTAACACTGAGCAATAAATGTTTGAAGTAACGAAAAAAAAGTAGCTAGTAGCTAGATTTTGGTTGTATGGAATTATTTCGTGAAATGGGATTTCGTACTAAATGGGATTTTTGCATTCAGATTCAGTGGAATGAGAAAATAAATTCCGCATTTGTGGGATGAACTGTCAAATTATCACGTCAACGAATTTATAGACGAAATGCGATTACTTGCTTAGAAATTTTGTATAGACCCACAAAAATGGAGAAAAAATGTCGAAAAAAGTTACAATAAATCAAAAAGATATCTACTTAGGCGCCAAGATTTTTTTCTATTTGATATAGAATCACAAAATTACACTTTTTTGATACGATGTTATACAAATATGTTCCTTCTACAAAATTTACTATCCCGATTTCCTATGTGTATATAAGATAAACAGATCAAAACTGTCCCTTTTATTACATTTACTTAAATTACCCTAAAAAAATTTAAAAAAATCCGCTTGCGCCTAAGTTCAAGTAATCATGCCAAAAGAAATTTTAGTTAATTATTTAGAGGAGAATATGGATTTGGCGCGTGGGAGTTAACGATATTTTATTTTATTATTTATCAATAACAATTTTAGAAAATAGTACATTATTTAATTAGGAGCTGAAGTGATACTTTTTGTGTTGAGTCTATAGTTTGACGACAATTATAGACGAAACACAAAAACTCACATTAGCTCCGAATTAAATACACTATTTTTTCGGCAAACGTTTAAATTTTTTATAAATATGAAATTAATATATCAAACTTTTTATAAATATGAATTTGTACCGTCATAATTACTTCCTAAAAACTATTTTTTGTTGTCATGGTTATACAGTATGTTTGAAAAAATAACAAACTAACAAATAACAAATGCGAGTAGCATTTGTTATTTGTTAGTTTGTTATTTTTTACAGCCTCCGTAATATAAAATAAAAATGGCGTTACTTTTGGTGTCGCTAGACGTTACTTTTGCTGTCAGGCTAAAAAGTAAGACTTTAGCTAACTCCCTAGCGGCAGTAAAGTTAAACTTTACAGCCGTTTGCCGAAAAATTAAATTATTTATTTAATTTATATACAAAACATATTGTTTTGTATGCTTCTCGCAGATTTGATAAGGCAGACGGAAATAGGGAAATGGGGCGATGTGGCAAAATACACTATTCAAACACACTGTTTATTAAATTCTGAAGAACAATTTTACAGCTAAAATCTATAGCGAACTTGTAAGCTAGCTATCGAAAGAAACACAAATAAAAACAAGTCAATAAAATGACAAAAGAATTCCATCTACAAAAATTTGTACTAGTTTAGAACTTGTACTAAAAAGGCTATCTCGAAAAGAGAACGAGAACACCAATTAGTGGAATTGAATTATTTAGTGAGAAATCAAAATTCGAGATACATAATAATTCCATTCCACTTCATTTTTTCTCATGGAACCAGAATCGAGGTACTGATTCGTTCAAATAAGTAATTTAAAATAAAAAGAATACCAGTACGTCTATTCCTGCATTTCCCTGAGAATTGGGAATTGAGAAAAAAGTGCAATAAATGAAATAAAGAAAATTTTCTAATACGAAATTGCTATTTCCCGCGGCGCGGATTACTAGTTATAAAAAAATTTGCTGTAATTTATTTCTCAATTCCTATTTCACGATGTACAGGAATAGGGCTATAGATGTACTCATAAAGAAAGAATAGTATACAAAATAGTAGACCAGTGGGCATAAATAAAAGACGCCAGCAGCCCTATTCCGGGACATCGTGAAATAGGAATTGAGAACTAAATTATAGCAATTTTTTCATAACTAGTACTCCGTGTCGCGAGAAATAACAAATTCGTATTAGAAAATATTTCTTTATTTCATTTATTGCACTTTTTTCTCAATTCCCAATTCTCAGGGAAATGCCAGAATAGGCGTACAGAAGATGCTAGGACGTAAAGCTAAAGATTTTGGACGTATGTGGAGTTTGCATCCACATTAAGTCCAAAATAGCTTACGTCCGTGAATCATATACTATTTTTTATTCGCCGCAAGCAAAATATTTAAAAAAAAATGTTTATTCTAAATTAATAGTTATTTATTGTACAAGATGATAAAATTGCACTTTATCTTCGAGAGCTATTTTAGCGTCGAGGCGTCAGCATCGAGAAGATAATGAAATTTTATCATCGTGTGGAATACAACATTTTTTTCTATAGCAATTGTTAAAGAAGACCAAAAAATCAATCTGAAATCTCACAGCTCTGAGATATCAAGACTTCGGTCTCGGTTAAGGATTTTGATATAGTTTTCGGCAAAAAACTTTTATGAGGACATGGTTTTTAGTTTTGGGCAGCGATGTATATCAAACATAACTCTTTGTTAAAGTACAAGTATTTTTTATCTCTGTTTAAAAATTTATTACAAAACTAACACGAAACATCAATACGTTGATGGAAAATTATAATCAAAATTCCAAAAATATTGTTAAATTAAATAAAATCAAATTTTTTCAAAATTCCAAAATTATTCCAAAAATTAGAATAAAATCAAATATTTAAATTTTTTTCTAAATTCCAATAATATTTCAAAAATTCTTAAAAATTCAAACTTTTTCCAAAATTCTAAATATATTGCAAAAATTATTACAAAATTAAAAATACAAACTTTTTCAAAATTCCAAAAATATTTCAAAAACTATAACAAATTCAAAAATTTCCATGTCCAATTTCATTTTCAATTACATTTACGTCATAAAAACAGCAACATTTTTTTTTTCAAAAAAATTGACTAAAAATAAATGAAATCATTTATTGACACACTTGACATTATTTTTTGACAAACTTATAATGCCATAATTCTCAATAATAATAATAAAACTTCATTTCAAACAAACAATTGATTTTATTTTTTTTCCAAAAAATTGTGTCCAAAAATAAATAAAAATCTTTCTTTTGACACACTTGGCAACATTTTTTTGACAAACTTATAATGCAATAATCTAGATTTTGGTCTCACATACCAATCCCGACCATCAAGATTTCTCCAAATTCAATGTTCCTACTCGTAATCACTTAAAATGAACGTTTTTTAAGCAAAAAATATGCAAATTTCCTTGTTTTGACACACTTGACGATTTTTTTGACATACTTCCGGTACAGTTATCGAACACATCGTCCTTTCGGCTCTTCGCATTGAGTAAACCTATCTTTAGAAAAAAAAAATGTTGATATCCGTCCAGCGGTTTTCTAGATTTCGTCGGTTGTGACCGCCGGTCGGACGGCCGGACGGCCGACAGACAGACACCCATTTTTTTTTGCTTTTTTAGAATCAGTAGGTCCTAAAACGTCGAGAAATGTCAAAAAAAGTGTGGGTAAGAATTTCACTTTGAGCTCAAGAAGGTAATACTTAGGTCTTTCAGACCGAAGTAACTTTCAGACCGAAGTAATTCAATTTAAAAGTATCAGGAAAAAAACAGTTTCACGAACAAATGAGTATAGGTAGGCTTTGATAACTTTTTTAGTTTTATAAACAAACAAACAAATCAATTTTTTTTGTTTTTTGTAAAAATTGAATTTGAAAACTAGATAGTTTGGGTTTGTCAATATGTGCGATATTAAAGAAGAAAACTGCCTTCTGATATGGAAGAGGAGGCTTCAGAGACAATTCGTAGATGGCCTGAAATTTTGAATTACCTGAAAACTCGCGGATAGTACATCAAAGAGAATACCTGTGCTTTCAAAAATGGAAAAACTTGAAGAATATCAACAGCAAAATACTTTATCTACCCTTGCTGTTAAAGTACTACTTTATCTACCCTTGATGGTAAAGTGCTATTTTTCCCTCTAATTTTAGCTGATAATAGCACGTTTTTACAGTTGCTATAGAAAAAAATTATAAATTTGCATAAATGTTGAAATAAAAATATGTGGAACAAGCTACCTTTGACATAATATTTGTTATTTTTTCCAAATTATTGAATCACTATTTTTTTTTTATTTTGCGTATGGTTTTTTTTGTGACACATTAAAAACTAAACTGAAAATAGGTAGACTCTTCTATGAAATCTACCTAAATCAAAACATGGATACACATTAAATGAACTTACAATCGATTTGATTGCGCGTCTTTGAGTAAAAAAGTAAAAAGTAAAATATTTAAACATTGGGCAGTACATTTGAACATTAGATGTTTACATCGAGCGAGTCTATCCATGCTACTACGTCAGGAGTTGCCAAATGTACAAAATGATATCGCCATTATATCGTCGAATTAGACACACAGTTGCAATGTGTTTTATGGTTTGTTGTGGAGCGCCGCAGTTACACTCAGGGGACTCTGAAATACCTCTCTTGTAGAAAGAATCAGCACAACGTCCATGATTCGTTCTTATTCGGTTTAGTGTAGTCCAGGTATGACGTGGCAGATCGAAACAAGGTTGAGTAGAAGTCGGGTTAGTAATAGAAAGGCCAGTTGTGTTGTAATAATGCCAGGAGGTGTCTCAGGCATCCAAGATATTAAAATTAGTTGCCAGCAGGTTGCTGGCAGTTTTATGTAGAGGCTTTCTTGACTTCAATCGACAACGAGTGTGGTCATCGTAATATTCGTGCAAGGGTAACGTGATGTTGTTGGTTACCTTATAATGTTCACGCATGAGAGCATGCGAGCGTCTGAGCGCATGTGGAGCGATATTGCTTAACACAAAGGCCAAGGAAAAGGGGTGGATCTGATAGTACCATTTATAGTACGCATCGTGGCATGCAGCTGGCAGTCAACTTTTTGAGTATGTGTGCTAGTGAGTATGTGTGCTATCACTATGACAACATAGGGGGGGGGGTTCTGTGAAATGAAAAGAAAGCAGCTGTTCAATTCATTCGTAAGATACCAGGGAAAAAATCTTAATATTAGAATACTAGAGCAATTCTTCTAGATTACAGAAACTTTAAAATTTCAATGGGGGGGGGGGGGGGGGTTTAAACCCGAACAAACCCGTATGTCGCTACGCCACTGAAAAAATATATAAAGAAATAAAAAATGGCAAAAACATTTCTAAACGAACTCCCCTCGTTCGTTGATAAATTCGCATAATTTTTTGAAAAATTCCTCAAGCAAATGGTATTAATAATAGACCTCGGCATACGGCCTCGTGCTTTTATCAATATTCTTGCTTTCGAAATTTTTGGCAAAAAATTATTTCCAATTATCACCGCCCTTGGGAAATTACAACTGAAAATTTAACCATAATTAACCCAGTCAACGCCTGGACAAAGTTAATGCTTGTACATATTTCTACTGACATACCAATTATACCAATCATATTTAAGAAGTTTTGTTGGAAAATGTATGAGCTGTTGTAGATGCAATCTAGAAAATTATTCTTGTTCTAGAATATTGGTTTGTATTCGATTCAAGAAAGAAGAATTAACGCTCCTTCAACTGTACTTCATAACATTTTTCCGCATCCGAAAGTAAAACAAAACCTGGATATAAAATAAAAAAAAATCACCAAACAATTGAAATTAACAACCTCAAATCTCTTTGAAAATAAAAAAAATCTTTTTAAAACTTTTTATGAGCTAATTAAAAAAGTTAGTGAAACAGTTAAAGATGCCATAAAAAGCTAAAGTATCAATTTTCATTGACTAAAAAATTAAACATAAATTCATGAATGAATGAATAAAGCTATAAAGATTAAAATTCATATTTCCAAGTAGACGAAGAATACATGTGCTTGTATTTGAGTTGAGGTGATTAATTTTGACATAATATTTTATTTAGTTTTCGAGGTGATAAAATTTAATTTTGGTTTTTAATCTAAATCCACTTGTGCTAAAAATTTTTTTTATCAAAATATTGTCTAATCGATAGTTCCTGTGTTATTTTTAAAGAACTGAAAAAAACTAAAACAGTCCATTTTACCGTGTTCAATGAGCTTATATCAACCAAGCTTTTATCGACGCTCTAACTAATATTCTGTTGTTATATGAAATAAAAATAAACATTTAACTACAACAACAATAAATGTCCGTTTGATAAGTCGAAATGTACATATTTGACTGTTTTCTTACCTGTTTTCTAAGATAAACAAATTTATATATACGAAAAAAAAAAGTTGCCGAGATACGATTAGATAAGAAAATAAAAGCAAAATTCTTGTATATTTTTTTGTGTAATGTTTGTTTTGCGTAATTTTATCAAGAGTTTGAAGGTGTTTTACCTATTACTTATTAGATTGATCGGATAATATAAAATTTAGTTATTTTTGTCTAAAGTTTTACTAATCGTTGTAAAATGAATAGACATGGTTTTTATATTAACGGAGTTTTGATTAAGATATGGTATCTAGCGATTATGTGACTATTAGATTTGAACAGATTTTTATAACAAGTGCAAATTGTTTTATTTGTGTTATCGGAAAGGAAGTCGTGTAGTTAGGAGAAAGCAATGGGTATATTTCTTGATCTTCTTGTTCATCATAAAGTTCATCATAATCACTTCAGTATTTTAGGCGTGAGAGGTGATAAAGACACCGAGAAATGCAAAACAAATTTTTTACCGAAAGTTGCTATGCAGAACTGTTGTGTACCGTAGTAAAAACCTATGTACCAAGATTCATCCAATTCGATTATCAGGTACTGTTGCTATCGAGCTTTAAAAAAAAACAAGTGCTTCTACTTTCAGTCAAGTGTTCGCAAGTAACATAAATATAAACCAATTTATGAATAACAAATATGTACATAATATATCAAAGCGATGCGGTAGATCGCTGTTCGTGAAAAAAATAGCGATTACCACTTTGCTTATTTATGCTGAACCTAGTAGATATAACCTCAAAAAAATGTTTTGATCTAATGTTATCCATATAATATAAACTTATGGCAACTCGTTTAACATAAACTCACCTTTAACTATTAATATGAAATGAATTTAATACACATGACTGTAAACAAAATTTGTTAAAATATAACATTTTGAAAAAAGTTTTGAGTTTTGAGAAACTAATGTAAAAATAATTTTTAAGATGAATAAGTTCCATACTGTCTATGGATCCATTTATTGAACGCTTTTTACAATCAAAAAAAAAATCAACAAATGTCAATTTTACTCTGATTCTGTTGTTAAAAAAAAAATTAGAGAGGAAACTGTCATAAAAAGTAAAAACTTTATTATCATTTAATTTTACTCTGATTTTGCATAAAAAGCTAAAGCAAATTAGCTAAGAGTTAAGACCAATTTTAAAAGGGAATGTATTTGGTTTGTAGTGTGACATAAAAACATTACATATTATAATTTGTTCTTTTAATGCGTAGGGACATTTATTTTTGGACATTTGTGTTTTAAATAAGAGCGGGGTATATTATCTAGTGAATTTGTTCCAAATAATTTTTTTTTCTGGATTGCAATATTTTTTTCTAAAATTTTGCTCTGATTCTGCGTAAAAGGTTTTAACAAGACATTTTTTTTTTTAAAAGAAATGTGTGAAGGTTTAGGTGTGTAGGTTGTCATAAAAACATTATTATAATTTGTTTTACTGCGAATGACTGAATATTTCCAAAAATTTTCAGGATTCAATTTAAATAATTAATTTTTAATTCGTTTAAAAATCTATACCGTAATGTGCCAATGGTTAGACCCTACAACAAAATATTGGAGTGCATTATTTAGAGCCTTTGTCAAAAATCAATAATCCAGAGTATGCAATCACTTTTTCTAGAAATTTCAAATTATAGAAATCATGGTTGGTGTGTTCGTTTTATATTCTTCAAAAATATCATTTAATGAAATTTTACTATGATGGTTCTGGTCTTGACTAAGAAATATTAGAAAGGAAGTTGTCATAAAAACATTATTATATAGTTTTTTTCTTAAACATATGTATTTATCGATCTAACTTAAATGAAATTAAAAACTGCACCGTAAATTGCCGATCACTAGACCCCTACTCCTACAACAACATCGCATTTGCTATTTAACGCTTTTGTCCCTAATAATGTTCCCGGGTATGCAAATACTTTTTCTAATGATCAACTTTTATAGCTGTCAAAATTTTTTCAAGTAGGACAGCAAATTGCATAGTTTTAGTCGATTTGCAGATACAAATAAACAAAAATTTTCACCGTAAAAAGTAGTTAAACGTTTGTTGAATCTTATTTTGAAATATGAAATTACATACTCTGAAAATTATTTTTAATTCAAAAATAGTTTTATTAAAATTAGTTTCTAGTTAAATAAAACAAAAGTGAGACAATATAAATTCAGTATTTGTATACTGAAAAATCACATTGAAATTAGTCTTAATATTAAAAAAATTTGAAATTAATATTAAAGCAATGATACTTGTACTAAATCTGTTACTTACATTTTTTTTAAAGTTCTAAGCCATGTTTAATACCGAAAGTTCATCTGAAGGCGATAAATATATTATTGTAGATTCTGGACCAAATAGCAAACATGAGGAGACTTATATTTTGGTTTTACATCATATGCTTAAGCAATCCTAGTATACTCCTCAAAATATTTAATGCCAATATGCGAGGTTCACCCAACCAACCCACACCACTAGATAAATCTTTGGCCCAAATTATAGATCTTGCGAATTATTGGGTATGTTGTTTTTATGAGCGCAGAAAAATTGGAAATTATTCAATCAACTGTTAAAGTTGGTATACAAATAAATCGATGATAAAAATTCAAATTGCTTTTATCAAAATGAAATAATTACCTATTATTACTTTTGTTATTTATTTCATTATAATCCAAGCTCATAAAATTTATTATTTACTACAAAAACTCGTGATATCAGCTACAAAAAACATCAAAAATGTAAATTTTAGTTCGTGAAAAATGTGTAGTTTAAATTTTAACAGTCAAAACTATCTGTTCAGTACAAAAGAAGTCGAAGCAAATGTGGAATTCCATATTTATACGGTCGACTGAATCGAGAGAAGTGCGGAACCATCACGAAACCTCAGGACTAACAGATTATAACTTTAATGAAATTCTGTTCAAATAACATGTTCTTAATCTACAAACTAGGGTCTGCAATATAAAATACTAACTAATAAATTAGCTTGCATTTCTGTTATAGAATTTTCATTTTATATATAATATTTCACATTGAATAAAAGTCTTAACTGCCACTGAGGTTTCATGATGGCTCTGCACTTCTCTTGATTCAGTTGATCGTATAAGTATCACATTCCACATTTGCATTCGAATATAAATAAATAAATAAATATTATTTTGTACTTTTATTTTTACTAGAAACTTTTGTTTTAATATCTAGTTAGTTGAAGTTGTTTCTAATTCTAATGAATTCCTTTCTACTTGACACAGGATATCACTTCTTTTTGTACTGAACATATAGTTTTGACTATTAAGCTTTAAACTACACCTTTTTCACGAACTAAAATTTACATTTTTGATGTTTTTTATAGCTTAATGTTTATCTTACTGACGCTCTTTTTGATTTCACACAGTTTTGGAAAAAAACTCTACAAAAATTTTAACAACAAAACAAATAAAATATTATAATTTTAATCAATTAGTTAAAACACTATTAAATGCTTTTTTGAAATAAATTCTTTAACTAGTTTAATTTTTTTGGAACAACTAGCTTTGGAAAAATATTTGAGCCTGTTTACAGGCATTTGGTGAATAATCAGAAAAAAAAAGTTCTACAAAAATATTCTACAGTAGCAAAATTCTTTACACATGTTGTCGTAAAATATTCTTCAAAAATATTCTACCAAATATTCTACAGTAGCAAAATTTTTTCTGAAGATGGTTAAATCTAACTGGTTAGTTAGTTCCGAAGATAGTTTTTAACCATCTTCAGAAAAACTTTTGCTACTGTAGAATATTTGGTAGAATATTTTTGAAGAATATTTTACGACAACTGTGTAAAGAATTTTGCTACTCTAGAATATTTTTTGCTTTGATTATACACCAAATATCTGTAAATAGGCTCATATATTTTTCCAAAAATGTTGCAAATGGAGCAAATTTAAATCAATTTTTGACGAAGGACAGTTATTATTACTAAAATAAGACCTTTTTCAATCGCTTAAATAACCTAAATGGCGTCAAACTTTTGTCTTAGTAAAAGTTTAATTTCTCTTTTTTTGAAAAAATATTTGAGCCTGTTTGCAAACATTTGGTGTATAATCAAATCAAAAATTATTCTACAAAAATATTCTACAGTGGCAAAATTCTTTACACAGTTTTCGTAAAATATTTTTCAAAACTATTTTACCAAATATTCTACAGTAGTAAATTTTTTTCTGAAGATGGCTTAAAACTATAACTATAGTATTTATTTATTGATTAAAATTATAATATTTTATTTGTTTTGTTGTTAAAAATTTTGTAGAAAAAAGCTCTTGTAAAATAAACATTAATATACATATTTGTTATGCATTTTTTTGTTTACAGTTATGTTCATCAAATAAAATAAATACAGTATGATTCAGAAAGAGAAATAAATTTTAAAAATTGGTATAAATATTTTTTCTGTCAAACATTACCAGAGGTGATGGATGGATGAGCTTACACTGTTTTAATTTAGTTATTAACGTAATAAAGCTCATATCATATTAGAACTTTATTTCTGCAGAATTATCCCGTTTGGCATAACTTAAAGATTTGATAATCACAATGATCTCTAAAGAGTTTTTCCTATGATTGATTGCAATTCAATGAAAAATTTTAATCTTCAAAAACAAATAACTAAAACAAATTTTAACTTACTTCCTTGAGGTTTTTAATACCAATTTTTATCTTGAAATCAAAGTGAAACACACAATCACATCTTATCAATAAGAAGATAATGGAAACACGTTACGAACAACAAATTCAACAAAATGATAATTCAATTAAAATCAAAAGTCAAAAATAGACAAATTATCAGTATTTATAAATTTGTAAGAATAAAAGTTATTTTAGATTATATTCGACTTTCTATTTACTTATTACGTCAATTGGTTTTAAAATAAACCTAACATGTTACTGTTAAGTGAATTGCATGTACATGATTTAATGTTAAGTTAAGATCAATTGAAGATAATTTTTATTTTGATTAGATTTAAAATTTAAAACATGTAGCTTAGGCTTAGTTGATATTAATGGTTTAGACTACTATCCCTTAATTGAAAATAAAACCAGCATATTTTTTTACCGAATTCCTGAAATTAACAATGACTTAGTAAAATACAACGCCCTCTTTACTTTTTTTAAACAGTCATTACTACAAATTTTACTTGTTAGCTAGGTAAGGTGAGATTATGTACGGCTAAGTAAGGTTAGTTTAATTTAAACCTAACCTCACCTAACACCTCACCTAAATAACATGGTTTAGAAAATTTGGTGATTCGTTGGGGCAGTTCAAACCCAACCGCAACTTAACATTTAAACTTAAAAGTTTTGTTATGTAAGTTTTTGCATAAACCATTGAACTTGATTGAAATTTGAGTTAATCACTCGACCAGCAACATTTTTTTATTTGTTCTTAATTTTATAGTTCATGAAATTGAAGACCATTAAAGTAAAGAAAAAACATACTAAAGATGTCCATCGATTATTTAGTTTCTCAAGATATTCATAAGGCAAGAAATATATGTATAAACCAATTTCATGGAACGAGGATAATTTCTTGGGAGGACAAAAACTTTTATTGTAGAAATACGGAAAAACAATAAAATAGAATTACTATTCGTATAAAGAAAATAAATAAATACAGTGGGAGGTGAATTTGAAAAACACATTGTTTTTATTTTATTACATTTTGGGAGTTGAAAACTGGTAAGTTCAATTTTGCGATGGAATAACGTTATAATTTCATTGAATAGAATGTGGATATAATTTGAAGATGATATGAACTCCTAAATAAGGCTGAAAACTATAAGCTTACTGTCAGGGTTCTATCACTTGTTTACGTGAAACCAGAACTTGAAAAATATTTGATCTTTTGAAACCAAGCCATGGTAGTCGAATCGTGAAATTGACCGAGTTATAATCCAACGAGCATCAGCCATCTAAGTTCGAACAATAATATCCTCCCTAGTACAGTACAAATAATCAGACTTACACTCAAATGAGACAGAGTAACCGGAAACTAGAAAGAGCAGGCACTCTGACGACCCCAAAGGCAGAGAAAGACAAGATTACCACACCATCAACACTTAAACTGTTATTTTTAAAGTAAAAAACGTATAACGAATTACTTCAATGTTTTGCTCGCCCTATATAATTGTTCCAGATCCAACTCTTCAATGTCGACAACTGTAATTGCCGAAATTCGGTTGAGTTGAAATTAGTAAAAAGATGATGAGTATTGTAGCCAAAATCACTGCAGGCGATCAGGAATCGTGCTAGCTATTATAAAGAAAATTTCATGAATCAACTGTTTACAAAAATGAGACAGCAAAATTAAAAAATGATCAGTTGCTCTGTATGCTTTGATACGCGTAAAAGCAAAAGGTTTAAACAAATCGTTTGGAAAGCAACTAAGTATAAAAAAATGATAGGTTGTATTGGATACATTGATTCACGTATAAGACAGCTGTTGAGAACAATGAACTTTTACGGGAATACAACCTCGTTACATAATCTTAAACTGTTATTGTTTACAGATCTGAACTTTAAAATTGGCTCAATCAAAAATCGTAGTCAAGTCCAAATTTCTTTTCGCGTGATACTATCACCAGTGTTTTCTTCAGCTACACTGTTTTATTTCTATTATTTTTTTTCTCCTCTAAAGTCGCTAAGATCGCCAATAAATAATAACTGGATTTGTCACAGGTGCCACGAGCGTCATGAGTTTCACGACAGTCACAGGTGTCATGGGTGCCATGGGTGTCATGAGTGTCAATGGTGTCATGAGTGTTATGTGTGTGACGGGCGTAACGGATGTCAGGTGTGTCACAGGTATCACGGCACTACAAATTGGAAAAATTAATTTCGCTGATGTACCCCAAGACTCAGTTTTATTCCCGCTCTATTTTAAATTTATATAAACGAACTGTTGAAAATTACCAGTAAACCGAGTTCCCAAACGATATTTTAAATATTATTTGTAAACAACAAATAGACGCATGAGATTGCATTCTTTTATTGGGAATCACAATCTCCAAAGAGCAACTCTGTAACTATCATATAATAGCGATGACAAAGAATGCGTCAAGAAAACTCGGCCTGTTTAAAAGGTGTAAAAAATGCTTCACTCGATATCGCTTACTCCAAACTTTTAAGTCCTACTTTCGTTCCTGTATGGAGTATTGTTACTAAGTTTGGGGTGCAACATCTGTTTCCATATTAACTCTTTTGGACTCTGTTCAAAAGCGTGTCACGGGTTTCATAAGCGTCACGTGTAGTATTGGTGTCACGTGTGTGACTTGTGTCATGGGTGTCACATGTGTTACGAGCGTCACGAGTGTCATGACTGTCACGAGTGTAACAGGTGTCGCGGGAGACACGAGTACAATTGGTGTTTCGGGTGTAACGTGTGTCATCGGTGTCACGAGTGTCTCAGGTGTCATGGGTGTTTTACTGATGTAGCCCCAAGGCTAAGATTTATCCCTCCACTCTATTTTAAATTTATATACCCGAACTTTTGAAATTCACCACTAATTCGATAAAAAGTTTTGCCGGTGATAGTACACTGCACAAGTCATTCTCCTCCCTATCCCCAAAGACAAAATGCATTAATGAATAAATCTTGCCTGAGGAGACTGTGTCATAAATATAAACACGAACCTAGTGGCCGATTGGAGATTGGGAAAATGTTAGTCTGTCTGCCCGTCTTGACGTCACAACCAACGAAAACAAGAAAACTACTGGAGCGATTTCAACTTTTTTTTTTCTGAAAAAGGTTATAAAATAGGTTAATGGTAAGAGCCAAAAGAACGATGGGTTAGATAACTGTACCGGAAGTGTGTAAAAAAAATCATTAATGTGGCAAAAAAGTTAAATTTTCATATATTTGTGCTTAAAAACGTGTATTTTCAGTGATAATGAGTAGTGATCGGCATCTGTATGTGAGACCATGACCTTGATTATTGTCTTATAAGTGTGTCAAAAAAATACAGTCAAGCGTGTCGAAAGCATGATTTTCATTTATTTGTTTACCCAATTTTTTTGAAAAAAATAAAATTAATTATTTGTACGACATTGAATGTAATTGTAATTTTCAGTATCATTCAGTTTCAACTTCTGCCAACTTATAGGAACAATTGGAAAATACCAAGTTGTTGCAGATTAAATGTCGTTTTTTAACAAAAATTTGAATTATTGGAAAGATTTTTCTTGAGTAATTTTTTGTGTGATTCCAGATTCCACGACTCCTGCCAACGCTTCCGGCAAATAAGTTTGAGTTTTTGCAATACTTTTGGAATTTTGAAATTTCAATCATTGATTTTTGATTAATTTTTGGAAAATTTTTAGAACATTGAAAAAAGTGTAAATGTTGATTTTATTATAATTTTTGGAATATTTCTAGGATTTTAAGAATATTTGTATTTCTAATTTTGTTATAATTTTCGGAATATTTTTAGAATTTTGAAAATTCCTCGTTGTTTTTATTTATATCGTAACGGTTGTCACGGGGGTTATGGGGGTCACAGGTTTCGTGGGTGCCACAGGTGTCATGGGGGGTAGGAATGTAGGATGTGTAATGGGTGTCACGGGTATCCCAGGTGTCATGGGCGTTGCGGGTGGCTGGAGTGTCTTGGATTTCACGGGTATCCCTGGTGTTACGAGTCTCACGGGTGTCATGGATTTAAATCAGTGTTTTTATAAAAAACAATGTTTTAAACAAAACTTGAGGTTTTTAAATATTTAAATGTTACTAACTTATTTGCTGTCTAAAAGGCTGTTGTGTTATCGTTTTTAATACATCTAAGTAAGGGCAATTCGTTGAATTACTATAAAAAGTGGCCAGTATGTGCCATTGCTTTGAATCAAAAGAAGCATTCTAATTTTGAAAAGCAAATTGGAGATCACAAGCAGGGTTTGCGGACTCTGAAATACGGCCAAGAACCAACCTATTAATGATAAACAGTACCTGGCTATTGTTATTGAACCAGTATTAGAACCTGTTATGAAGCTGTTGTCAAACCTCCGTAATTTAGAGTAGTACTACTTTCTCACACGCATTAAATTTATATTAACAGGAACTTTTGAAGTTATTTTTTTACCCTTTTCAAACACAATTTCTTACATCCAGTTCGTAATCATCTTTTTACATAATTTTTTTTCCAAGTTTGATACGAGTTAGTTGTGCAAACTCCTTAGTGGGTACAGTAATTAACGAAAAAAGTTCCCAAGAAACAAACTTATCGTTTTGTTATTCTTTACAAACGGTCGTTAATTTACTATAAATAGAAGCCGGTAGAGGGCTTCTCTCTCCTATTCTATTACTGTCATTTTGTCTAATTAGATTGCAAAAATTCATTTTGACGTCTGGATTTTTGTTGTTGGGTGAAGACGCAAAAACAGGAAAATTAATGATGGTGGAAGGCGTTTTATTTTCTAAACACGAAGGAAAATAGTTTTTGCAGAGAGATCAATCCAACCTTGGTGATTTGTAAGTAGGTTTTTCTCATTTTGCTAAGTGGTAACAAGATAGTACCAGTTTCGATTAAAACAAATCTGTGAGATCGACAAAAGAAAATTAATGATGATGGACGACATTTTATTTTAACACCAAAGAAAATAGTTTTTGCGAAGAGATCAATCCAACCTTGGTGATTATAGCTTCTTTGCTTTGTTAAATGATAAAACGATAACACCATTTTTTGTAAAAAGATCCGGGCGATCGCCAAAAGCAAATTAGAAAAATTAATATATATATATATATTTTTTTTTTTTTTTTTTTTTTATTTTTGGTTTTTTGGCTTTAATATTTTATTATTGATAATAAAATGATATTTGGTTGAAGCCAATAAGGCAATCATACGTCAGCTAATAGGCGAAGTAACCTTGAAAAGAAATACGTCTAGTTGTGCCGCATTGTATCCACCATTTATTAATTCAACGAAAATATAATTGCACTCAGCCGCCATTGCATGATACCATAGTGGTCTTGTTACTAGCCTTATATTCACTCACCGTTCATCTACATTCGTCATAGTAAGCAATATTAACGATTATGCAAAAAATAGCAGATACATAATTACTTACCAGTGCTTGAATCGAGAATAGTTAAACCACCTTCGACCTATTGAACCATAGTAACCAGTTGTAACTCCCAGCTGTTATACATTTGTGTACGATCGCTTGGTTCCACCGTGTTGTCACCATTTTACGTGAAGGGAACTGAGAGATGATTGGCTAAATCCGGAACGGAAGACGAGACGGGATCGGGATCGACCAATAAATAGTATGGGGTGAGTACCTGCATTTATGTATATTTTTATGGAAGTGAATGTGCGTATGTGTAAGTAATGCGATAAAATAGGGTGAGTAATATTTTTAATTTTGTTTTATTTGTATGTAGGAATGATGATGGATATGTATGTAGGTGTATGAGTGTGTGTGTATTGGGATGTGCGGATGTGGGTATGTATCTGCGAGTATAGTTGTTGCATGCGCGTATGACTGGCACAATCCAATTGGAAACATGTAAGCAAGAATTGTGCATAAATATTGTAAAACAAAAATTTATTGATAAAAACTTAAAAATAATTACAATATAAAAAGGATGGCTTATTATTATTTATTTATCGTAAATTTGATGACAGGAAAAAATTCGTGAATCAACAGTAACGAATTGAATAGTAACAGAAGATATTGCGGATAAAAAAAGAATGTCATCATTCTATTGATATCACATAAATATTTAGTCCAATTATTGCGTCTCAACGGATAATGTTTTGGTCAATTCGATAAGTCGTATACTACAATACAATGTGAAAATGATTGCAATATTATTTTTTTTGAAGAATATTTTATGGGTTTGTTTTTTTTATTTATTTAGCTCGGAACTAAATTAGTAGAAATATTACAACAACATATAGGGATGTGCATCTCGTTTGTTAAACCTATGCGTGGTCCTGATGTGATTGTATTAAATACCATTTCAAAACATGTAGATATATGGACATCATTAAATGATTCATGGAGTGAGTTATACAAACATGATCAGTCTATACCAACAGAAGCAGTCGAACAGCTTGAAGTAAATTCTGATGGACAAAATGTTGCTTGGAAAGCTTTACGATTGGTTACCGGAAAGCTAAACCAAGATCCACTATCACCACGAAGTCATGCACTGAATTTGGTTAAACATCAATTTTAGTCATTATATTCAAGTCGTCGAGCACTAGATCTTTCGTCATCTGATATTCTTTTCCTGAATTTTTTTTTCTGTCTTCAAATAGTCTGTATCTGTATACTGGTTGTATATCTCTGGTTGTACATATACACCACCATGAAAACGATAACAAGTTAATCTATTGGATTGAATATGGTAGCGTGGCCGTATCGCCGTGTAAATGCGCGGATGGGCATGGATGTGTGCATGTGTGTGTAAGTGTGTGTGTGTGTGTGTGTGCGAGTGAGTGGATGACGTGGGCGAGCGCGTGAATGTGTTAGGATTATGGGGTTGGACGTGGTGATCGCGGTTTTTTCCACGTATGGGGGTCGCCAGAGTCTGCTCAGTTCACTTGTTTTTCTTTATTCTACGTTTATTTTATAATGAGTCACGCGTACTATTGTTTATTTGTGCTGGAGCAGCAGGATTTCTTACTCGTCCCCACAGATTGCATCTAGTTTGCGGCTCTAAATAAATCTCGCTAGGTACGCGGCCTGCTATGCCACTTCGTTATTGATCAACGAAGCAGCACTCCATTACAAACCATTCCATAACCATATTTAACTTTAAATCGCCAAGTGGCCAATTAATGGTAAACAATACTTGGCTTTTGTTATTGGGTCATTGCTGGAACCATAAATTGGCCGATCTATGGTTTATAGAAAATAACCAGTACACTTTACTTTAATTGGCCAAGCAATGGCTAGTTAATGGCTAACATTAATTGGCTTTAATTGTTGGGCCAGTACTGCACTGCAACCATGAATTTGCCGATCTGTGTCATTTGGTTAAAATTCACTATAGAGTAAAATTCACTTTAGAAATAATTATTTTAACAACTTTTACTTATAGTTTAGTTATCGCTTCTCGGCTGAAAACTATGATGATATTGATTAGGTTTTAGGTTGGTATAAGTTTTAAATTCTTTTCATTAGACATTTAATTATATTTAAAATTATTAAATTATTTTGTATTAAATTTATTTAAATTTGCCAATATGATATTTTATATTTTTTAATGGGCCTACAGTCATGGCGGCCAGTACTCGGCCATTGCATTGGCCATCATTATTGGTCCGTTGCTGGGTCAACTGTACAACATTGTATGGGCCATTGCTATTTTTTTTCTCTGGCCCATGAATGGCAGCCATTTGTTGTCCGAAGTGTTCATCCAGTAAAGTTATGTTAATGGCCCAGTCGTGGTTGCCAGTACTCGGCCATTTCTGCATTACTGGTCACCATTAATGGACCATTACTAGACCAGTTGTACAAGTTTGTATGGTATTTGGTAAGAAAACTCATTGACATAATATTAAAAATTTTTACCTGATACTTAACAAGGAGTTGATGAAAAGACTAAAATATATTATCAAATTTTGAAAACAGTCGCAAATGTTTTGGGCAAAACGCAAACTAATGAACGAAACCTTAGCGAATGAGTTCAAATTTGGAAACATTTACGACATGATTTGGATTTTTTTGGCCATCAATTCTTATGAAAACCAGTTTCAACAGGCGTATTCAGCATCCTTGACACTATTACATTACGTTACTGTATTGCTAGGTCCGAATGCACTTGTTGATGAAAATTTCATTATTTTAGAAAACGAAGAAAATAAATGTAGCATCAGTTTCATCGAAGAAAATTGGCAACTAAAAGTTTCCACAATTTTTAATATATTATGTGCCCAGCCCAGTAGGGTGGCCCTTAAAAACAAAATTTAAATTTTTTGTACGGCACCCTCCCATTTCGTGTCAATACCCATAAAAATATTATTTGCTAAATTTGAAATCAATCGTTCTATTCTAAGGCGTGCCCCTAACTCGAAAGAAAAACAAAATAATCGAACGAAAAACACACCTTCACATTTCCCCCTTTTTCTAAAAAATATCGTCTGAATTCCAAAAAAAAATTTTCGGCACATCTACTATTCAAGACCTTTCAAACAATATATGTAGTGTCCCACTTTCGTTGGGAAAATAATTTTAAATGGTCCCATAAAAATAGTGCTTACGTATTTATATATTAATATAACAAAATTTTAAGTGCCCGGGGGGCACGGTTTAAAATTGAATGATTGATTTCAAAATTTGCAAATAATATTTTTATGGGTATTGACTCGAAACGGGAGGGTGTCATACAAAAAATTAAAATTTTTTTTAAAGGGTCAAAACAAAACCTCTCAACTTTAAGTGGCCGGGGGGGGGGGACACACCTTAAAATTAAACGATTGTTTTCAAATTTTCCAAATAATATTTGTATGGGTATTGACACGAAACGGGAGGGTGTCGTACAAAAAATTAATTTTTTTAAAGGCCAGAACAAAACCTCTCAACCTTAAGTGGCCGGGGCACACCTTAGAATTGAACAATTGATTGCAAATTTTCCAAATAATATTTTTATGGGTATTGACATGAAACGGGAGGGTGTCGTACAAAAAATTAAAATTTTTATAAAGGGTCAGAACAAAACCTCACAACTTTAAGTGGCCGGGGGCACGCCTTAGAATTGCACGATTGATTTCAAAATTTGCAAATAATATTTTTATGGGTGTTGACTCGAAATGGGAGGGTGTCGTCCAAAAAATTTAAATTTATTTTAACGGCCAGAATAAAACCTCCCAACCTTAAGTGGCCGGGGGCATGCCTTAGAATTAAACGATTGATTTCAAATTTTCCAAATAATATTTTTATGGGTATTGACACGAAATGAGGGGGTGCCGCAAACTGTACGATTGAAAAAAAATTCTAGTGTAACCTAAGGGCCACCCTAGTGCACCGTTTACTTTGTTTCATGCAACATTTATCAGAAAGGAGTTTTATAGAAAATTACCTGACTCTGAATGACTCTGATGATCACTGCCGTCCTTAGATTTCATTTTGTTTGGACTAAACAGCCAAATCAAATAAAGTTATAAAAAATTTTGATGTTTTTATTAGATTTTTTTTAAAGGTTCACCTTATTAATTAATATTCTTATGGTAATCCGTAATTTAGAATGAAACATCTGTCTAGGAGATCCTTAGATTTAATGTTCGGTGTGACCACCAAATACTGTGAAAAACATCAATTGAATATTTGGATTTAAAATAGGTCTAATTAAAATATAAAAAAAAAATAAAAAATTAAGATGGAAAATCTATAGAGATAAAATTTCATTAATCCCAACTTAATACAGTTGCAGTTAACACTTCGAAATTTAATCATAACCATAACTTTAGAGAACTACATCCAAACATCAAATATACAACCAAGCTTCCAATTTCATCAATATAACTCCAAAGCTTTATTCTGCAGTGATTTCATAGATCTCCTCACACTCATCCACAAACCTACACTCTTTAGAAAAATTCGGAAACAACATTTGCACAATCTTTTTGATCAGTCCTTCCATATTGATAGAAGCTTTTTTGTGTTCCCATAAAATACAAATGTTTATGTTTTGAAATTCAAAACAATCGAATCAACCAACACCTTTCAAAATTTTCACTGTTTTCCCACAACAAGTGATAAAAATAAACGAAATGCAATTACATTTGAATTTATTTACTTACAACCTCTTGAAAGATGAGAGAACAGAAAATGCTAAATTTTTAAAACGAAATAACAACAAAACCACACGTCAACTATTATTCCAACAACAAAAATAAAATGTTGGACTCACGTGTCAGGCACACTTTTGGCTTTCCGTTCTATCTATTCTAATTTAAAAACCATAAAAAGGTTACAATAAAGGGATGTTCGTACATAATTTTTATGTTATTACGTTTTTCCTTAACATCAAGTTGGTTTCATAAATAATTAATTTATAAATAGATCATGTACGTATGTAGTCGAAGAATTTTCATGTTTTTATGACTTATCGTAATAAAAATTCTGAAAGTTAAAAGCATAACGATAATTATGAATTTTTGACTATTTTATCAAGATATTAGATAATGATTTTGATCAATTGATTTATTTGTAATGTGATGACAATGATCATTAATTATTGATTTCGAAAAAAGTTTTGTTAATAGTGTTTGGTGTAATTTAGGTTTCATCTACCTATTTTTACTGTGATTTTATTTAGTATTCAGTTAATCACATTGATAATAAAACCCATGGAAATTAAACATAATATAAAGCAGAACTCAACCTACATGCGAAAAATTCTAACCATCATCAAAATCACTTAGTTTGATTTAAAAATTTTTTTTTTAAATAATAAAACAACACAGCACAAACAGAAGTTGGTTTAACTGAAATAGCCCGGGGATGTAAAAAAACAAAAAAAAAACGCAATCCTGTGATTTTTTGTTTGTTCATTCTTTGAGCTCTCAAACAAAAATAAAATGAACATCTAAAGTGAACAAATGGATATTTACTTAGAAATATAATTTTTTTTTTATTTGTATTTAATTTTTATCCTGTGCATTTCTCCATAGCTACTTCATATTTCAAAAACGAATTAAAAATTAACACAAAATGCTCCTTAGGCCAAGTACTATAATATTAACAATTTCATTTTTATAAATATATGAGACCGAATATGAAATGCACCGAGAATATAAATTGAGTATATTAACTGGATTTTGCATCATTTATTTATACCGACGGTTGTTAAGGATTATTTATATTGTATGTCCATACTAGATTTTTTAGGTTCGAAATATATTTCTTTTTGGTTATAATGCTAAAAGTTAGGTAAAACCTAACCCAACTCTTGTTTTTCTATGCAGCAGCAAACTTTTTTTATTTGCTTTCTTTAAATTTTCAGCATAAATCGAACAAGTGTTCACAATAAATTATTTCTATTATCCTAAACAAAATAAAATTTAGTTTTCCCTGTTTATTATTTAACTCAAACAATGGATATCAAACCTCAATTATTGTAAACAAAAAAATTTTATTTGAATTTAATTAACAAATTTTATATAAACAACAAAAAATAAAATTTTCTTTTTCTATTTCATTTTCTGTTTTTTATTTTTCACAATGGATTTTCATCTTGTTGAGTAATTCATCTAAACAAAAAATATGCTCGGATTTAATTTTAAGTAAATATTTGTTGATGAAATAATTCCTTTTGAGAAATATCCTACAATTTTTGGTTTTTGAATTGAATAAATATTTGATTTAGTTTTAGAATTTACGTTCAATAATTGAATGTTAGGAGTATTAAAAGTATGAAATGGTTAGTTGTAGTAGTGATTAACGTATATTGACAAAGGAGTAAAGAATTAATTTGTGGCATATGATCAAAATATATATTACCATTAATGGTTTTTAACTTCCCGATATGGGAAGTTATTGTTTTTGGGTCGATTTTCGAAATCGGAATTTTTTTGATATCTTTACGTTTCATGACCTCCTGAAGCTGTTTAGACTATTTTTAGCTGGCAGTCTGTATGTGTGTGTGTGTGTGTGTTTATGTATGTGTATATCGCTGTGTGGAGAATTTTTGCCCAACGACTTCTCAACAACGGATGGGTCGATTTTAACGAAAATGGTCGCAATCGGTGTATCTTGTCGTAACTTAGAACCCAGTCCTTTTCTAGCGAAATTATATCAGTTGTTTTTTAGAGGTTTCCAAAAAACTGAAAATCATCTCTTGCAAATATCATGAGATTAATAAATAATGCTATCAAGGTCATGAAGCTTCCATATTGCTTGTCAGCATGTCAGACATTTATAATGACATTTGTATAAACAATTGCTATCTTAGTTTTTGAGATTTTTAACAAAATGTGAAAAAACTACGTGTTATTTTCTTTATGCAAACGAATGATATCTGGATGAAACTTTTGTATGTAAATGAGCTGCAACCGCATCCGGGTTTACTTGAATATCAAAAACCTGAGTTATTTTCTAAATTTGACAAAAAGGTCAGAGGTTCGAGAGTAGATTGCCTGGTCAACTGTTTATTAACTTCCCGATATGAGAAGTTATTGTTTTTGGGTCGATTTTCGATATCGAAATTTTTATAATATCTTTACGTTTCAAGACCACCTGAAGCTGTTTAGGCTATTTTTAGCTGGCAGTGTGTAGTGTGTGTGGGTTTGTGTGTGTGTATCCTCCTATGTGGGTAAACATTTGTCCAACGCTCTCTCAACAACGGATGATCCGATTTCAACTTGAATGGTCACAATCGATATATCTTGGTGTAACCTACAGCCCAGTCTTTTTCTAATGAAATCAGTACATTTATTTTTTAGGGGTTTCCAAAAAACTGAATATCATCTCTTGCAAATATTACTAGAATAAATAATGCTATCAAGATCATTTACCTCCCATTTTGTTTTTCATCATGTCAGCCATTTATAATGACATTTGTATAAACAATTGGTATCTTACTTTTTGAGTTTTTTTAAGAAAATTTGAAAAATAGGCGTTATTTTCATTACTCAAACGCATGAAAACTTGATGAAACGTTTGAATTAAAATGAGCCGCAAAAGCATCCGGTTTTATTTGAATATGGAAAATGTGCTATTTTGAATCAGATATTTTCAAAATTTGGCAAAGGATTCGGGGAGGATGTCTGTGGTTCGTTGAACAACTGTTTTTTTAGACTTGTCAGTCTTGACATTTAATTTTGTTGAAACTTAGAGCATAAGGTTTTTGTAATGTTTATAGTCGTTTTGCAACTTTTTCCAAATTTCTTCTCTCAACCCCCTCTAAGGAACATCTGAAATAATTAGCTAACCGCTATAGTTTTCGTTCAATCTTTACAACATTGTCTATAACCGTGAATTTTTTCAATTTTTTGCTTCTGTAATGTTCGAAGATGTGGGAGAGAAACAACTTTTCACATTTTTATAAATAAGTCAGAAACCGTGTTTTCGAAAAATACAAAAAAATTATTTTGAACTAACATACAAAAAAAAATCACCTTCCATATGACACCCCACTTGTCCAAGTCAAAAATATTTTTTTTTCAAAATTTCTACTCGCAACCCCCTCCAAAGAACAATTGAAATTATAACGACCAAAAAAAATTTTTCATTTTTTTATTGCCAAGTCCTACAACCGTGAATTTTTTAAAATTTTTTCTTTTGTAATGTTCGAAGATAAGTGGGGGGGGACAAAACTAAAATTTCACTTTTTCTAAAATAAGTCCATTACTGTGCTTTCGAAAATTAGAAAAAAAACTGTTTTAGACTAGAAAAAAATAACCTTTCATATGATACCCCCCACTTGACATGACCAAAAATATTTTGTTTTCGTAATTTTTAGTCTCAACCCCCTCCAATGAACATTTGAAATTATAACAACCAAGGATTGGATTTTCGGATTGGATTTTTTTTTGATTTTTTTAAACCAAACTCGATTCCTTAAAACAAACTTTTGTTTTACTATCTCCTTATCAATGTCCATAAAATACTGATAAAAAATAATATTCAAAATTTTCTTGTTGTCAGTAGGCGTGGACAAATACATTGAATAACTGTAAAAAATTTCAAGTTGATAGCACTTATAGTTTTTGAGAAAATCGATTATGTAGAAATTCGGACGGACACCGAAGTCTCACCAATAGGGTACCGTTTTTACTTTTTCAAAGTACGAAACCCTAAAAATGGTGTTATTGTATGATAAAAATCAAAAAAATTTCAGCAACGTTGACAAAGTAGACTTTAAGTAGACTCCACCGTTAGTTTTTTTAAATATATGGTGCAATGAAAATCTTCTTTCCAGTGTAACCAAAAGATGAAAATATGACGATTAATTGCAAGTCTTAGAAAGAGAATTTCAATTTATTAAAGTTTTAAGAAAATATCTTTATGTTACCTATTTAACTTAACGGGAAGTTCTTGGCGTGGCCGCTATGGTCACACCCTACCCTACTAGTTATATATGGAAATTGGTCCAATATACACAGGACATGTTAATTATATACTTTTAATATTTAATCTATTAATAATCTATCCGGCTCGAGGGACGATATGTAAAATTAATTTTATATTTCACACAAGAGAAACTCAAGAGTTTTCAAAACATATTCACGTGGATATTTCTCACGTAAAATATTTGAAAGATTTTCTTTATATTTTGAATTATTTTTTCCATGCGCCTCTCATGTGAAGAGCCAGAGGAGTGTTAAACGTCCATTTACATTTACGAGCAGTACAAAATTTTACTAAATCCTCTTGTGGCCAACTATTTAAAGCTTGTTGAATTTCAACATTTGCTTTCTTAAAATTATAGTCACTATCCGAAAATATTTCATCTGAGAATAATCTCCTGCTACCAAACTGAACTGAAACGTGCATAATGAATTATATGACAAGTCTTGTGCGATTTCTATGTATATCACTCGAATAATACACGTAAAAATAACGCTGTATTGTTTTTCATGATGACGATTCACAGTCAGTGGCGGTTTTAAGCACAGGCAAACCAGGCATTTGCCGGTGGCCTCGCGCTCAGGTGGCCTCGCATTTTTTTTTTCTTAGTACAAGTAATATAAAAAATTTTTCTTAGTACAATAAATATAAACAACGAGACTCATTTTTTAAAATTCAATATAATGTATGCGTACAGTATTTTTATAAACAGTATTTTTATAAAATATTTAACTGTAGATATACATCTATTATTATGTATGTAGCAATTTTTTTTTGCGTTATACATAATGCCTGGCAACCATATGAAAGAGTATGCGGTTTCTAGTCTCATATACATAAACTAAATTTGAAGTTTTTTCTAAGCCCACTAGATTTTTTTTTAACATTTCACAGTTATTATATTTTTGTGAATATATAATTGCTATAGCTATAGTATGATTGTTATTGGTATAAAAAATGTTGTGTTATGATTGTGTGCGAGTTACAATTTTTTGATATAATGTAAGTAATGAATGATGTAAAAATAGAGATTATTTGTTTTCCGTTTCACTTCTAAATTATAATTCTTATAGTTCAGACGTTCTTTTTTGGTGTTCTTAGTAATTTATACGATTTTAATATTGACGATTTTTGCTTTTCTCCTGGTTATTCTTCTGATTATACATTTTATATTGACGACTTCTGCTCTTTCCTTGGCTATTCTTCTGATTATTTGCTTGTATATTAATATTATATAAATTATATTATATATTTATAAATAAATATCAAACATTAGAGTTTAAATTTATATTCATCGTTATTTAACTACGAATCGTCATCGTGATCGAGACACTGGAAGAAAATGGGCTTCGGGTGCCGAAAAAAAAAGAAATAAAAAAAAACATACAGATATATTAAAGAAAATTAAACCATTGACAAGTTTTTTTAATATATCATCAGGTACTAACACAACTTTTGATGCAGGTGCTAGTCCTTCGCAAGATGTTTCAGAAAAATTAGTAGATATTTTATCTGACCAGTCTGAAACATCTTTAGGGTCTGTATCTTTTGTTGTTTCAAATTCTGAAGTTTCTGCTGTCCTATTACCGATTTTGAAATGAATTTGTCTCAAGAGTCTTCGTTAGCTTCCAATGATTTTGTTTTAGCTTCGAATCCCAAATTGCATGAAGCACAACAAGACATAACTGATGTGGTTATTGTTTCCGACGACTCGGCGTTATGGCCCATTTCGTTTAATGAACGAGAAAGAGTCGATATTGTTAAAAAAGGACCGAGTCAGGTTAAACAAATAAATTTTAAGGCCGATAAATCGGGTCGCAGATTTAATACTAGTTTCTACACGAAAGTTCTTGCTAACGGTGAAGAAGTTTCTAGAAGCTGGCTAGTGTATTCTATACAAAATAATTCGGTATTTTGCTTTTGTTGCAAAATTTTTTCTACCCAAAAAATATGTTTATCGTCGACTGAAGGTTATTCAGATTGGAAAAATATAGGTTCTATATAAATATAGGAATCTCAAACGAATAAAAAATAAAGAATGCTTTGACACTTATCTTGGAAAAGATGTGCAGAATGAAATAATTGGACTAATATCGAGAAGAATACTGAAAACTATCGTATCTTCTGTACAGTCATCAAAATATTTTTCTGCTATCATGGATTGCACTCCTGATGTAAGTCATAAGGAACAGCTTTCAATTCTTTTGAGATGCGTTAAAATTAATCAGGAATAAGTACAAATTGAAGAATTTTTTTGTGTTTTTTTTCACATAACTGATAGCACTGGTTCAGGTTTAGTTGAAATTTTTTAGAAAAAAATCCCAGAGCTCTTTACGTTCCATGTGCTAACCACACATTTGATCTAATGGTATGTGATACTGCGAAATCAGTATCAATTGCAATTAACTTTTTTGGTACTGTTCAACGAATTTTAACATTTTTTGCTGCATCAACCGTTCGATGGGACATACTGCAAAGTGTTTGTAAAATGACTGTTAAATCAGTTCAAACTGTTAAATCAGTTTATACTTTCACTTACAATTTGGCATGATATATTGTATGAAATTAACAAAGTAAGTAAAGTTATGCAAAATACCTCGGCAGATATTTCTATTATGATAAAATTGGTGGAAACTATGAACAAATTTTTAGAATCATTCAGAAGTGATGAATCATTTGAAGGGATTATTAAAAAATCTGAAAAAATAGCTATAAAATTAGGTACTGAGCCAGTATTCCCTCAAGTGCGGCTTAGCCGAAAACGACGTTTTTTTGAATATGAAGGAACTGATACATCTCTAAATGGAAAGTCTAAATATAAAGAAGATTTTTTTAATGCAATAATTGATGTTGCATTAGTAAGCTTAAATGAAAGATTCAAAATGCTTGATTCATACAACAAAATATTTGGCTTTTTAACCCGTACCGAAAAAATGCGAAGTTTAGATGCAAATGAATTGTTGAATGATTGTAAAAATTTAGAAATATCACTGAGAAATCCTAATACAGAAGAATCGGACGTGAACCATGAAGAGTTATACTCGGAAATAAATACATTTTTAAGAATGGAAGCTTCGGCGGAATCGAAAGATGCACTGGAAATTTTGAAGTATATTCCGGCAAATTCTTTAATCGAAATTTTTCCAAATTTATTTATTGCCCTACGAGTTTTATTAACTTCCCCTATTTCAGTGGCAAGTGCAGAGAGGTCATTTCCAAATTAAAACTCATAAAAAACTATTTACGTTCCACTATGGGTCAAGACCGCTTATCTGCATTAGCTTCGGTCCTTGGACTGTTCTGATTTAATTGATGAGTTTGCGTCCTTAAGAGTCCGAAAGGTTAAGTTTTAAGTCAATGTAATCGATCCTCCTAAAATCTGCGAAAAAATAAATGGTACCGCATTTTGAGTAGTCTTATTAGTGCATCTTCATCCAAAATAAAAAAAATGCTTTATGTACATTTAAAACCTATGTGCGTTTTTTGTTTCGTTACGTTCTAATAAATATCCAAAACACAATAGAACACAAGAATTAAAAACTCAACTAATATAATAGAAAACTTGCCTATGGCCTCGCATATGGTAAATCCACCACTGTTCACAGTTACTTCTATCGGACCAACTCACATGTTTCGTATGGAAGTTCATTGCGCTTACTCAATATGCTAAGCTTCTCAACTCACCTAAATGTCCATGCAACTGTTCGAATATGCCGATTCCGATTTGAAAATCGTTGAATATCTGGCAGAACTCTTGGGTCAATTTTTTCTTGAATGCTAAAAAGATGCTCACTGTTTATGCATTCAGTGTCATAATCGGGAGTGAATTCAAGACTACCTTTGGGCCAACCTGATGACAGTTTATATAAAAATTCAGAACCATTAATCCATATACTATTGGGACTAAAATCAATTGATCTAATCTTTGTGGCATCATCTGCAATATTTATTTTTCTGGGAAGATATTTCCACCAAGTGGGTTCAGTTAATTAATGAATTTATCCGATTCTATTATCTACATACATTTTAAATCTCTTACTTGAAGATTTGATCGAGGATAAAACTATAGTACTATCAGACCACAAAGTAATTTCATCAATTTTTAAATTAAATTTTTTTTTAAATATTGTATCATAAACGAGATCCTAGAAGGGCAGCAGACAATTACAATCTAGGAATAGAAGTTGACTTGAGAGGAGCAACTCTTGCTTTAAAATTAATAAAATGCTTTGAATATTAGTTCCGTATTGAAACCTTAGATACACAACAGCTACATATGCATATTTAAAAGCATCACAGAAAATATGCATATCTATTTTCGATTCATTTTTATTCAAAGTGCTTAAAAATCGTAGCATTCTGAAGGTCATTGCTTTTTTAAAGTTAGCACTCCAGTCTCCCAAACATTTTGCGTTAATATTTTACCTACAATTAAAAGATTAGAATGAAATTCCAATAGATGAAATAAAAACATCACGATTTTTAATACATCACGTTTAGTGGGTCGTTGGTCATAATTGAGAATCTTTGGGTCTATTTTTTCAAATATCAATTGATCCTTAAATGTATCCTCACAGTAGTCCGACCATAATCCCAACACTCCTTTATTTGAATTAGAAACATACAAGTATTGATTTTGAGATGAGTTATTGTCTCTCATATTTTCATCAATACTTTCGAGAATTGTTGGACAATTACTAATCCAATTTAACAAATCAAATCCACCCTTTTTGTGAGCAAATATAACATCTTGAATCAATTTTATGGCTTGTTCTTCAGAGTCCGCACCTCCAAGATCATCCATATAATGATTATATTTTATTGCCTTGTAGGCTTCTGGAAAATCTGAAATAAAATTATGTGCATTGCGTAATTTAATTTACTGTGCAATTCTAGGACTGCATTTGGCGCCGAAAAATACGACCTGAATCTCGTAAACATCAGGATCTTTGTGCCTGTTTATCATAATCGATAACATGAATTTGTAAAAACTTTTCTTTAATATCACCGATGAATGCGAATTTCGATCTTCTGAAATTCATTGACTTTGTCGCCGCATCAAATATTATTCGAAGTTTACCAGGTTTATTGAGATTCATGAGTCCGAAATGTGGAAGATACCACGTGTTATAACTGTGCTTTGGCACTGTTATATTCCGGGATATTATTGTATTTAATGAGAGACACAATAAAAAACGGAGCCCATATGGTCTGTACTATGGGAAAAATCTCTATATAAGGTTTCTATTTAGCCGAACTTCGTGTTCATAATATAATTTCACAAAAAAAAAATATAGTATGGTTAGATCGATACTAAATTTCAGATTTTAGAAAGTACTTGCACGATGTACCGTTTTTACAACTTCAACGCGTGACTGACGCGTTCGGTCACAGGATTTGTGTGTCTGACGATCATAAAACTTATTTTTAATTAATATACTGCTCTCAAACCAATTTTTAGGCTTTAAAAAGTAGTTGCAAGGTATTTGGTTTTTGTACAAACTTTGGAGCCCCACCCACTCCAAACGCTAACAAATCCAGCTGACATTCTGAAGACTGTTTCTCTACTAAACATGTGTGACATAATATTAAAAAATCAGCCCTTATAAAATGCTTGCAATTTTATGTCGCTCGCCTCCCCTTCTATAATAATAATAACACCTTATTTTAAGGTTGTTGGTTGAATGGTTGATTGTAGTTCGTCACTTTCCTCCATATACTCTTCCAGTTATCATACCCGTATATCAGTAGGTATATGTACGTGTAACTCCACATATATATATATATATATATATATATATATATATATATATATATATATATATATATATATATATATATATATATATATATATATATATATATATATATATATATATATATATATATATATATATATATATATATATATATATATATCTTATATATATAAAAATCACATGTCACGATGTTTGTCCGCGATAAACTCCGCAACAACGTAAACAATCTTAATAAAATTGTGTTCAGTGTGTGTATAATGGTCCAACTTGAGAGATAGGATAGTTTTTATTTTGATTGAACGCCTAAATATTTTTTAATTACGAATTAAATGTTAAATATGGATAGTTCATAAGCAAACTTTCAGATGGCAGCGTTAATCAATTTATTCAATTGATAGTAAACTTCAGGTGTGCTATACACCTGAGCTAAACTATGCGAAATATGCGAACTATGTTTTTAAAAAAGTAATGTTTTAATGCGAATAAAGCTTTTTCAAAAAAATGTAATGTTTCCGTTTTTCTTTTCTTTTTTAAATATTTTGTTTCGGTAATGTTTTTTTCTATAATTACGTTATATACATTATTTTTTAAAAACATAGTTCGCTTTTTTTTATAGTTTAGCTCAGGTGTATAGCGCTTAGCTTCGTATAAGGCCATGGTTAGACTATCGAGTTTGTTTTAGTAAAAAAGTTTTGTTTTATATTTGATAATAAACGAAAAGCATATTTTGCTATGTCAAATACGTTACCAAAGATTATTAACAATTTTGTGGAGGTTATATATTAATTATAGTAGTGCTATAAAGTATCGAAATCTGTAAAAAATTAGTGTATTGGTTTTTATAAAGTTTGAATAAAAATAAGAGTAAAAATAAAGAAAACAATAATTTAAATTTATTTTTTTATTTTTTTAAATTTTTCATTGGTCTTCAATGTTAATTTACAAAAATCATTATCAAATTGAAAAATACTCTTATACGTATTGCTAATTAAAATAGAACGATTAGAGGTAAAAAAATTGTCATCAAAACTGGATGAAAAACTAGCTAAGTTTATTTTACAACCTTTATGCTTGGTTTATAGTCGGTAACTTTAACTTAACGTAAAGTACAAATGTATGAAAATGCACTAGAACATTTATAGTCGGTACGTAAGCTTAACGTTAACTTAACGTAAAGTTCATTTCATTCTATCTTAAGGATTTTTTGACGTTTAGTATAAAAACTGAAGAAAACTAATATTTAATTGCAAGTGTCCATAAAAATAAAATTTTATTTATTAAAATATGCAAAAGATATAAAAAGAGCGACTTTAATTAAAGCCAAATATTAGCATGAAATTAATATGAAAATAAATTTTTTTATTTTTAAATTTTGTATCAAATGTTTATTTCGAAATTTATTATTTTAAATTTTGATTGTGAAATCAGTTTGTTACTTTTAAAGCATTGATTGATTTATAAAATTGATTACAAAACCAAAATTAATATCAAATCAAACGTCAAAGAATACCTAATTTCTTACCAACCTTAAATAAAAATTTTGTATAGAGTCTTAAGTTACGGTTAAGTTAAAGTTAACGTCAACTCTCCAATTTCATGTCAAATTTTTTTTATTGACCAATATATAGATAGTGTGATATACGCCTCATAAATTTGGGTTAGCCAATAGATGGTGCCATATTTGTATTTAAAAAATTGGTTTTAATGTTAAAGTTTTCCAAATACACAACGCTTGCTTTTTCCAATTGTCGTGTATTATTTTTTCATTGGTGATTGGTGATAATTATTTTAATTGGTTTTTTTTTAAATATCGGTTTATGCGCGTAGCTTGCTTTGATCAATGTTTTTTTTCGTTGAATATAATTTTATGAAATAGAAAAATGAATGTATAATATTTTATTAAAATAATATGTCAAATATTTTGAAATAGCACATTTTTTTGGAAATTTTAGGTGAAAAAGATGATGAACAATGTCGTTGAAGCTACAATTTTGAATGGAAAATTCAAAGTGGAAGATGTACTGTTGCTACGTATTTCAATGATCGCAACAGATATGGCATTTGAATTCAAACGTTTAGTTTCCAATGCGACTCGCTTTTGCAATGACCATCAACAACTCAAGACGAGTTTTCTTGAATTTTCTTTCTTATGAGATACCGACAATATGCGACGGGTTATAATGTTAAATAAACAAAAGGTTTACACTATTTGGTGTAAAATAAATAGTTTTTAGAGATTTTTAGAGTGATTAAGCTAAAGTAATTATTTTAATTCACATGAGTTTTGCAATTTTAAAGCATTTTTTATTTTCTCTCAGAAAAACTTCTTTAAAACAGTTTTTGTGTGTTTCGTGTCGGGAACAAATACAATTTACAATTGTATAATCACAGATGAAGAATTCAATTTAAATAAATATGCGATAATGAAGTTTCAATTTAGAAATTATCTGAACATGAAAATTGAAATATGTTTCGTTGTTGTTTCATCCACTGTAGCTGAGTCTGTAAAATGGCTTTGAACTATGATGTCTCTGATGAGCGTGAGTTCAATCCCGACAATAATTACTTATTATCGGGAATAATACTTTTAATAATTACTTTGAGCAATAATTACTCACAAATTCGCTTAAAAATTAATATTCCATTAATGTTGTCCATATATGGAACATATATGCCAATATATTGACCGTGTGTAAGATATTAGTTTCGCATTGATTTGCAACATTCAATAATAATGACTTTAAAATGACTTAAAATGTTGACTAAATAGAAATATTTCTCATCCTATGAATTCAAATCCTTTGAATTCATATACAAAAACTTCCAAATAATTTTGATTTTTTTTGCATCACTTCTTTTATTCCTTTTTTGCATCACTTCTTCTATACCTTCATCGAATGTATTGTCGCTATTCTTACTGCACTTGCTGACCATAAAATCATATACCGATCAAAATTTTTTGCAACGTTTTTAGTAACCTACCGGTAAAGAAAGCGTATATTAAACCGCATGAGCACTGTAAAAATTTGTGAATCGATTTTTGTTCCGTATAATGTTCTAAATAGATTACACACCTGAAAACTTATATAATCGCGTATTTTTTATATATTCTTTGTTTTATATATAATACTATTTTGTTATATTTTACTGATCAACTAGAGTGCTGATCCTTTTACATTCATATTAAAAAAAAAATAGAAAACCATTTCTCATTACTACTCTTTGAAATTATTGCTACGTCAACACAAACTTTATTTATAGGCGCGTAGCAAAGCACGCCGGGTCCCGCTAGTATATATATATATATATATATATATATATATATATATATATATATATATATATATATATATATATATATATATATATATATATATATATATATGTGGAGTTACTCTGTAACTCTATATACTCTGTGGAGTTGCTAGACTTCCATGAGGTGCCTCCCCTGGTTGGCGGATAGGGGAATGCCTGCCAGATATGGCTGGTACTGGGGAAATGAAATACCTGGTGTGGACCAAAACTAGCAAAGAAGATGTGCGTCTGTACTGTCGCAATTTACAGTCTTTTCCACTAGGTTGTAGACTTTAATGAAACCTAGTGCGGTGAACAAAACCTCGACATAAAATTGGCATGGAGGGTAAGGAAGGATCAAAGCGTACGGTGCAGGGAGACGGATTCCCAGTACCGGCGGCTTCAGGGAGTGAGCAAGCAGGCTCCCAGCCGTCGAGATCAAGCGACTGCAGTGATACAGAGGTGGCAAACTTGGCCCCTGTGTCATATAAAGATACAAGGAAAAAAGGAGAAGTGGAAGAAGATGATTTTGATCTATCTAATACTGGGAGTAGGGTCAGATCCCTACCAGCACACAGCGTAGCTTCACCGTTTATGAAGAGCTCAAGAATTTCAAGATCGCCGAATGGGCAGCAAAATAGGTCGAAAACCAGCACTCAGGTACAAGTCACGCCTTCAATGCCAGTAGTAGATTTGACTGAGCTATCAGATGTTGAGTCTGAGTGCAGACTATAATGCCGCATGTTTGAAAAAAGAAAGGACGGAAAACCAAGTGGTCAACAAGCAACAAAATGGTGAGCTTTTTAACACTAAAACCGCTTCTGAAGCAGGACCAAGTAGCACTAAAGGTAAGCAGCCAGCGCCATCTGTCGTTTCTATTAAAAGCATCGATACACCGCATACGGAAGACTACAAAAGGCGACCTCCTTTTGGAATTACAAACGATTGGAGATAAAGGTCTAGTTTCAGGATTCCAAGAACAGTTAAAAAGGGTATTAGGAACGGAAGCACAAGTGAAAACGTTGTCCCAAGAAATACTGATTGAAGTTAAGGATATAGATGAAGTGACATCTAAGGAGGAAGTACATGAGGCGTTGGTAAAGAAATTTAGCAATACCACTGGAATAGAAGTTAAATCGATGCGCAAGGCTTACGGAGGAACGCAGACTGCAGTAGTAGGACTCCCAAGCAATGTAGTTGATGAAGCGGTATCGGATGGTACAATACGAATTGGGTGGGTAATTTGCCGAATTCGTAAAAAGCAAAGTCCAGTCAAGTGCTTTAAATGTTTTGAATATGGCCATATATCCAAATCATGCCAGAATGAGGATAGTTCAACCCGATGTATTAGGTGTGGGGAAGAAGGACACAAGGTTTTAGGATGCCAAAGGGATCCGAAATGCATGATTTGTAAAACCAATAGCGGAGAAAATAGTGATCATGTGGCTGGTAGTAAAAACTGCAGGGCGCTCCAGAGGGCTCTTCAACGGACCCGTCGATGAAAGTTGTCCAACTCAATCTACGCCATTGTGAAGCCGCGCAAGATCTGTTAGAGCAGACCGTGCGGGAAGGAAGAGCGGATGTTGCTATCTTAAGCGAGCCATACAGAAGTTTCGATTCCACTATATGGGCTGTAGATAAAACAGGTGGAGCAGCGATATGGTCATGCGGAAAGTGGCTGCTTGAGGAAAAGAATGCCGAGCCGGAGGTAGGCTTCGTCAGCGCGAAGGTAGATGGCATTTACATATACAGTTGTTATGCTCGACCAAGCGCTTCGATCCAGGAGTTCGGCAGGTACATGCAGAAACTAGTAAATGATGCTCGGGATAAAAATCCATTACTTATAGCGGGAGACTTCAACGCATGGGCTATCGAATGGGGTAGTAGGGAAACCAACGAGAGAAGTACAGAGTTGCTCGAAGCATTAGCAACACTAAACTTAATTCTCCTGAATGCTGGCAAAACACCAACCTTTTGTAGAGCTAATACCAGCTCTATAATTGATTTAACATTTGTGAGTGCTTCACTAGTTCGAGAAGGAGCCTACTGGGTAGTTAGTAAGCAGTACACTAACAGTGATCATCAAGCTATTTGGTATGATGTGAATAAAACGCGGCATTCATCTTCGAGGGAAGCCAAAAAAGTATTTACTGGATGGAGTTTAAAGACGTTTGACGAAAATGCTTTTCGATTTATGCTGAGCGATGCGAAGCTAACAGGATCCGCATCTGATAAAGCATCAGTACTAATAAATGGCGTTACCAAGCAAAGCTACCATGTCGAGAAGAGTGCTGAATAATAATCGTCCACCAGTTTACTGGTGGAACGAGGAAATTTCAAAGTTGCGAATGATATGCAACCGAACCAGAAGAGCGTACCAAAAAGCAAAAAGGAAAAACATCTTCACCCTTCAAGAGCAGTACCGGATAGCACGCACATCACTTAAAGTTGCCATTAAAGAAAGTAAGCGACGATGCTATAGGGATTTGTGCTTGGAGGTCGACCGTGATCCGTGGGGTGTTCCATACAAAACTGTAATGAAGAAATTAAAGCAGACATATACTACTGCACCAACGAGTTCGGATTTGCTGAAGAGAATAGTGACTACATTGTTCCCACAGCAAGAAGATGCAAATAAAATTTTGTATTCTAAAATTGTAACAGTAGAAGAGATACCTCCGGTTACGCAGAAAGAAGTACTAGATGCGATGCATAAAGTAGGAAACATGAAAGGGCCCGGTCCAGATGGAATTCCAAATGTTGCTCTTAAAACCGCGATTCACGCGCAGATAGACAACTTTATCGATGTGTACAACTCCTGCTTAAAAGAAGGGGTTTTCCCGGGAGAATGGAAACAGCAACGACTAGTACTATTACCTAAAGGGAACGGAAAGTTAACTGAACCATCTTCATACCGCCCAATTCGCATGTTAGATACAGCTGGTAAAATCCTGGAACGAATAATATGCAATAGATTGGAACAAGCTATAGAAAGCAGTGGAGGCCTGGCTATGTATCGATATGGATTCCGTAAAAAACGCTCAACAATTGATGCAGCCCAATTTGTCATAGACATGGCAAAGAAAGCAATTGAGGGTAAAAAATGGAAAGGAGGATCAAAAAAGTATTGCGCCATAGTTACTTTAGATATTAAAAATGCTTTTAATTCAGCACGATGGCAATTAATAATGGAAGCGCTTGATCAATTTGGATCTCCTGGATATCTAAAAAGAATCGTAGCCGACTATTTCCGTAACAGGGTGCTAAAATACAACACTGATGATGGTCCTAAGACATACACAGTTACAGGTGGTGTGCCACAAGGTTCAGTTTTAGGCCCAATGTTGTGGAATTTGATGTATGACGACGTTTTGAAACTTCAGATACCGGAGGATGCGAAAATAGTTGGATTTGCAGATGATATCGCTTTGGTAGTGGTGGGAAAATATCCAGAAGAGGTAGAGTGGAAGTGTGGCATAGTCATTGATCAAATCAGAAAATGTCTTATTGTAGCAGGCCTCCAGTTGGCGGATCATAAAACCGAATCAGTTCTTGTAACAAGTAGGAAAAAACGCGAAATAATCACACTCAACCTTGGGGCGCAGGAGATCACATCGCAGCCTAGCATTAAATACCTCGGGCTAATTATCGACGCGAGACTATCGTTTAAGGAACACCTAGATACAGTCGGAGCCAAGGCAGCTAAAATTAATACTGCGCTGGCACGTATTATGCCGAAGATAGGAGGAGCACGGCAATGTAAAAGGAAATTGCTGGCTAACGTAGTAACTTCAATCATACTCTACGGAGCACCTGTATGGGCCGAATCAACAGAATTTGACTCATTCAAACAAAAACTTACGTCGGTATATCGACTGAGTTCAATCAGAGTAGCTTGTGCTTTCCGCACTGTATCCAATGAGGCAGTTTGTGTAATTACAGGAATGATGCCGATAGATATCCTAGCTAAAGAGCGTCAGATAGTACACAGAGCAAAGGGAGAAGCAACTGCTGCAGAAGTGAAAAGAGATGCGCGAGCTAACGCTGTTGCGAGCTGGCAACGAAGGTGGGAACTATCTGAAAAAGGAAGATGGACGTTTCGACTCATACCATCAGTAGAGAGTTGGATCAGCAGAAAACATGGAGAGGTAGATTATTACATAGCCCAATTCTTAACAGGACATGGATCTTTTGGGAGTTATCTTTACAGATTTAAGATTAGGGAGTCACCATATTGTTTGACTTGTGAAGGACAACTGGAAACAGCAGAGCATGTGTGGTTCTACTGCCCACGCTTTGAAGAAGCAAGACGAGAAATGTCAGGAGTTCTACAACAAGAGCTTTCTCCAGAGAGTATTATCAGCTATATGAAACGATCGACGGAAAATTGGAACGCAGTAAGCAAATTCTGCACAAATGCTGTAAAAGAATTAAGCGCCGGTAAAAAGGCTATTGATAAAGTTTAAGGAAGGAGCCAACGATGCTAAGTCCTACCTATGAAGTAATACCTAACGGCAGTGCCATAGGATAGGACGAGGAAAAGAGGGTTAGGGTTTGGTGAGTAGGCGTATGATACAACAACATACGAGTCTCACACTGTTGAGTGTGTATTTCATTCTTCGTACATGAGTATTCCCCCCCTCTTAATAAAAAAAAAAAAAAAATATATATATATATATATATATATATATATATATATATATATATATATATATATATATATTTATATATATATATATATAAATATATATATATATATATATATATATATATATATATATATATATATATATATATATATATATATATATATATATATATATATATATATATATATATATATATATATATATATATATATATATATATATATATATATATATATATATATATATATATATATATATATATATATATATATATATATATATATCCAACAATTCGTATACTTTTAACAACACCAGCTATTTGTATGCATATATGCCTCGAAACCAGTAATTCATAGGTATATGCAACCAAATCAGTAATTCATATGTATATATATCTGAACCAGTAGTTCAAAATGTATATCCGCCTAATCTAACAGTTTCCGTTTCTTTGCCCTTCTTTACTTTTTTTTATTTCCATCCTTTCTTCCTTATTTACTTTCCTGCGCAAACCCAGTTACTTTTGTAACTTACGTTACAACTCTATTTTTTTGCATTATCCCTTTTGTAGCATCCCTTTGTTTCTGTCTCACGGATAACACCAATATGAAATTTGATTATAGCGGAATAGGAATTAATAAAATTCAACAACGATTTACAATTGATTTTTTTTTGTTTATTTTTATTTCAATTTTACTATTAAAATTTGTTTTGTTTTCCACATAAAAAGAAATTTTTCTTATATTTATAACACACTGTCTTAATTTTCTTTTGTTTAAGTTAAAAATGATTAATCTACATTTTGTCACAAAAATAAGTATTTCAGACTAAATCAAATGTCGAATTTTTGGGTATTCTTTCAGCCCATTACCACTCGCCTGTTTGCATGAGAATCGATTTATAATTAATTTTAAACGCATACAACACGCGAACTGTTCGATCTCAGTCCAAGAAAAATCGATTTACATCTTAAAGATTTATGCCCGACCTCAAAAATATTATTTAATTAACGTTTGAACTATAAATCACCAACTGATTATACAAATCAATCACAAAAAGATTCTGTTTTTTATTTATTTCCCGAATTAAATATTGATCATTTTGATTTAGCATCAAAAAACTGACTCGCCAAAATTAAGCAATATCCTAACATTAATATTATTTCTATTTTTATGACTAAAGAAAGGCAAAAGATGATTCATGGTCATTATGTCTCTTTCATCATTCGTTATATTTCCGAAACATACAAGTTTTTGTTGAAATATTAAAGCATAAAAAAAAAACATTGGCAAGAGAATATGTGTTTCACTTTTTCCTCATTTAAATGTATAACCGGGAAAAAAAAACTTTACAAAGGAAAGTTACACGTTTAATATGATAGATTTTTTCTTTATAAAATGCAATGTGCGTCATCATTTATTATTCCTTTATTTTCGTTTGATAAAAAAAATTGAAATAGTAATGTATATTCGGTTATATACAATTGAAAATGAAAACAAAACAAACACAATAATATCAGTAAATAATGAGTTTAGGCAAATACACGCTGAACGATAAAAGATTCATCACATTTGCACTGATTATTTAGATACATGTTAAACAAAACTTATGTAACGCGAAGCAGGTAATATTATAGTTGGAGAATGAGGAATATAGGGTGAGTTATCAAGATGCCGGCCTTTGCTGGTAATGCAAACGGTTTATTTGTCTGACTTGCAAAGTCCCGACTTCCCGACAACCCACGTTAAGTCCACAAACGTCACCTGGCAGAATTTGTGATCACAACACACGTTTTCAATGTCTCAATTTCAGCTTCAGATTTTGACAATTTTTTACATATCCTTTTATAAGATATTCTTGAACTTTTGCATTATATGCTTGTGCATAAACTGGATCCTTATTTATTTTCCTTTGAAGACTAGATAAACGCTTTAAAGCAGTAGTTTTACTTTCAGGAAGTTGAATACTATCATCTTTCCAAAAGATTCCACATTCAAATCGTTCTCCAACACGCTTTACAGTATTATTAAAAATATTTAGACAACGTTTGTCGTCTAAAGATGACCTCATTTCAGAATCTACCGATGTTCCTTCAATCTAAAAATCCCACTGTTGTTTTATCATGTCTTGTATTATGTTTAGACCATATTTTTCACCTATATCTGATTTCAATTTATGAAAATGAAATACCGAATTCTGACATTGATTATTACCGTCAATATCTCCGTGTGAAACCCATCCTAGAAGAGTTTTACTAACAATTTGTCCGTTCCAAAAGCCTCTTGATACTTTCCGTGTAACAACTACAGGCCAATTGTCTTGCGCAATAAAAATCATGGGTTTAGCATATTTATAAAATACGTGTTTGAATAAATTGAGATATGGATACAAGAGCATTCAAATCCAAATATTCGAGTATTCGATTATCCGATTAGTTTTAGTATATTCTAAGTATTCTTTATTTTAATATTTATACGCGAATACATTTTTTTCTCTCCCAAAATATAATGGTTTTCCATCCCTTCATCCCCTTTTCAAACTTTGAAACTTAGAAATTTCAATATTTTAAGGGAAATAATTTTATTACAAAAAGCGCTTGGCGTATTAACCACGCATGATATAGCAGTCAAAGAACTAAGCGAAAAAAATTCAACACTTATGACAGTCGAAGGCGTATGCAAATTCTTATTTAATTTTCTAACGGAAATGAACAGTGATTTAAGTAAAATTTTACTCAACTTAATTAGGAAACGAATGGATCAGAGAAGAAACAAAACCCTAACAACTTTATTGTTATATCTTGACACTGGACTTATACCACAATCGAACGAATATTTTGATTACGCAACAAAAAGTTCTGTGAAAACTTTCTCGCCTCCTCAGTAATTATCAACATTTTACAAATCTATTTTGATTTTCAACGTTGCTCAACTTACAATTTTTGGTTGTTGATTCGTATTGAGTAATAAAATGAACCCACTCTAACGGATTCCCGTTTCAATTTCGGAAGATCTCGATTGACAGCTTGGCGTGTGATCCAACTTTCAATGTTGTGAAGTGTCAAATGAAGTTAATGGTCTGAAAGTTGTACTTTTTTTCAATAACTCAAAAACTGTATACAGCAAAATCCTAAAAAATATTTCAATGTGTTCTAAATTAGGTGTTCTTTCAAATGAGACCCCACTCGCTTGGTTTAAAAAAGTTTTTTTTATTCTCTCCACCCCTGTCCCCTAAACACACAGTGATATAATTATTTGAGACTTGAATGAAATCATTCAAAATTTACCAAACTTCCTTACAAATTTTTCTATTAATCAGTGTTGAAACGTAAGGGAAAGGGGGGCGGTTTGAAAGTCGCAGTTTTTTGACAATAGCTCAAAAACGGTGTAACACAAATTGCCTTATTTCCACCCGCTTAATAAATATAATTATGAGTATTATACTTTTATATATCTTTTTATTACAAACTTACTAGTTTTTCTATCATTCCAAATACATTTGAAAATTTTCGATCAGTTAGGTTCGGAACTAATCGAGGTAAAAGAACTTGAAGAAAACATCATTATTCAAAATTATACAAAAAATGGTGAGGTGTAAAATTCCAAAATAATTTTTTAAAGGATACTGAAATAAAGCCCTTTCATATGATACCCTACTTGAATTTATCAAAAAAGGATTTTCTCAAAGGTCTCACATCGTTCCCCTGTAAACCAAAAAAACAACTTTAGTTTTATTTGTATCCGTTATTTTATGTGGACAGGTTAGTTTTACACGCACCTCAAATTTCAGGTCCATAGCATTTATAGTTAACGAGATAATCGATATAATGTGAAAAACTCGTTTTACTCTCACCAATAGAGTTCGTTATAAAACACGGAACCATTTTAACATTTAAATTTTAACTACTAAATACGCCAACGACATGTGATAAATTATTTCTTTTAAATGCAGGAAGAACAAAGTGGTTCTATTATGATAGTACGGCATTACCACAGTTGTACACGGTTGCACTGCCAACTAAAAGTACTAGCCGATCATGGACGGATTTCGACTTTAGAAAAGGTTGAAAATTAAAATATGTTCAGAGTAACAAGCTTTAAAATATAATGTTAAAAATATTTAAGTTCTTTAAAAAAATTCCTGAAACTACAATGAAGAAAAAATATCAAAAAAAAAACACTCACCAATATAGGAAAACTTCATAAAACTTTCATTCATTTTGTTGAAAATGATAAATTTAACAGGAAATATCTTCATAAAATTATATGTGATGATATTGCGCATAATCATTGTTTTCATACGAAAATAAAAATCAATAAATGTCCTTTTGGTTGTTCTTTCTACTGCTTTTATGTTTTTATATAACAAATCTTTTCAGACAAACAGACATAAATAAAACAAATAAAATAAATCCATAAAAATTAAATTATAAACTGAACATCATATCAAGCAGTCATATGTCTTCTATAATTGACGTTAAATTAACTTAACAAACGCATGTCTTCTCATACCCAACAACAAAAACTTAGGAAAAACAACTCAAAGTCATCTCAAATTTTCTGATGATATCTATAAAAAAAACGAATGGAATAGGAAAATTTTTCGTTTGCTCTTTATGATAACAAAAAAAAAATATGTAAAAGGAAAATTATGTGAATTTTGAGGCTTCACTCAACACGTGTTTCTGTTAAAATTTACTGGCAATAAAGAAAACATAAAACATTAAAAATTTTGTTTGTTTTTTCTTTGGTTTTGCGAGGGCTATGATTGAATTAGGAATGAATTCAAAAATGTTTGTGTGTCTCTTGGGATTGTGAAAGGCATTGAACTTTAAAACAGTGAAATATACATTTAGTTCAGCTCAAACGGTGAATAATACTAGCTTAACCTTCGCGTGAACAGATATTTTTAGCGACTGATATGAACAATTTCCACCCCGGTAGATATTACATAAATCATAATATCAACAAGCGTAACTGTGTATTTATTTAACTTTTGTGTAAGCATACAATAAAAGCATATATTTAAAAATATAGTTACTTGTTTTTCACATTGACCAGTATAAATTTTCATATAAGACCAAAGGAAAAAAAATATCTACCCGGGTAGATATTGTTTTCTTACGTAATATCAACTTACATAATATCAACAAACGTGTAATAATATCAAACGTGTATTAATATCATAATATCATTTTGCTTTTGTGTAAGCATACAATAAAAGCATATATTTAAAAATAAAGTTACTTGTTTTTCACATTGACCAGTAAAACTGTTCATATAAAACCCAAGGAAAAAATATCTACCCGGGTAGATATTGTTTTCTTGTGTAAAAAAAACATAAAAATCCAAAATAAGTGTTAAAAGGAAGTCCAAAATATTTTTTTCTCAGATTTTGCGAAATCAATTTAAAAATTAGTCACATAGCTGAACAAAAGTGGCATAGCGACATACGGGTTTGTTCGGGTTCAACCCCCCCCCCATTAAAATTTTAAAATTTCTGTAATCTAGAAGAATTGCTTTAATATTCTAATATTAATATTTTTTCCCTGGTATCTTACGAATGAATTGAACAGTTGCTTTCTTTTCGTTCCTCAGAACCCCTCCTTCCATCTTCCTGTCAGACCTGACGCCGAGGGGGGTTTTGGGGGTTGTGACACCCTCCCAAGAATTTTCCCATTCGGCAAATTCGACATTTTTACGAAAAGAATTTTCCAATTCGGCAATTTTACGATTTTATTAAAGTTAAGTTAAGTTTATTAAAGTTATTTAAGCAAACATTTAAATTTTCGCAGCGATTCCCACTTTTTGTTCAGTATCACTTATTTATTTTCTTTGTCATTCGGCAAATTACGATTTTAAAATCTTTACGGCAACTCGACTTAAAATAACCGAAGCAGAAAAATCTGGATGAATGGCTAATACATTTTGAAATAAAATCAATAATTTATATAAATAAATTATTGTAATTATAATCAACGGAACAAACTTCTTTTGGTATATACAGTCAAACCTGGATATAACGAACTTCATGGGACCAGCAAAAATATTCTTTATATTGAAAACATATTTATATCCAGGTTTCGTTATAAAGAGGTAAAAAAATAAATATTCGTTGAAAAGAGGTAAAATAAAATAATTTATTTATGCAACGTAAAATTAAATTAGAAATTAAATTATAAAAGGTACATATAATTCAAATTTTTATAAATAAATATTCAGTTATGTAAAGTGTACAAATATAATGTTCACTAAAGAGAATCCGTTTCCTAAAGTTGTGATTTCTGAATTTAGTTAGCTGTGGTTACAGCAAATTCGGTTATGAGAATTTGTTGTAAGCAGTATGACGTATTTGCTCCAATTTTCTCTCAATATCATTAATATGTTGAAGTTGAACTTCACATTTAGGTTGACAACTAAAAATAATTCTAAATGAGTTCAAACATTTTTCTAAATCTTTAATGGTTGGCATTTCTAAATCATCTCCACTGTCATTCTTATATTCATCGTGTGTATTCATGTTAGATTGCCGAGCTGCATTTAAAAAACCTTTATCGCTGATGTCTTCCGATACAATAACATTCTCATCTACATTTAAATAATCCGCTAAATTAACGTCTTTACTTAAATTCTGAATTACTGGATCTCGCCAATATAAATTTTCCACCTCCTGTCGAGTTGCTTCAATATTATCATCAGTAGCTTAAGAATTATCGTGACAGGTAGGCCTAGCTTTTTTAAAACAATTTGCGATGATATTTGGTTGCACCAGGTTCCATGCCACCTTGGCCATATAATTTTAGATAATTCCCTGATCCCGATCAGACTAATTGTTCTTTATTTTTTCGAATAATTTTGATCAAAAAAAAATTTTAACCACTGAACTTCGAAAAACTGATGAAAAATTCGAATTTTAGTGGACCAAAAATCTTTGAAATTAAATATCTCAAGAACACGAATTAACGCCACTTTGTTAAATTTGAAATATTTTAGAGTAAGGATAGAACTATTTTCAGAAAAAAAATTAATCATATTCCAATTGATCTTCGACCCTAGCGCCATCTTTAAAAAAGTCTTTTTAATATTTTCATTTAAAAATTAATTACAAAAACAATTAATTAATTTTTTTTTTCAAACGACTAGCTAATCATCTATCAAGCAATAAAAAGTTTGATGAACGGTATAGCCGTTCTTGAGCAATTTAATTTCAAAGTCACATTGGCAGAATTTTCATTTTTCATGCATGTTGGGGTGACCCCTGCCTATCCTATACTCAAACTGTGATCTTTAAAAAATTGTAAAATAAGTCGTATTTTTTATTTTGTCTATAATACTTATATGCCAAATTTCAGAAAAATCTAAAATGATCAAGTTTAAATTTCGACTTTCTCACCTGAGTAAATCACGTTTTTTATCATGATTGATTTTGCTTTCACCTGTAAACACATATGAAGGGTACAGGGGAAAAACAATGTAAGTCCATTTTTTTCGAAATCGAGTTTGTGCTGCTATCTATTGAAGAAATACAAAAGCTTTCAGTTGGTTTATTCAATTTTGATGAATATCAAACCCAGCCCATATAAATCAATTGAAAAGAATTCGCAACATTTTTCCCAATTTACAGGGGAAAAACAACTTAATTCACCATTTTTTACCAACAAAGGCCTCTTGTGGAACCGGTTCAAAACACTTTTATGAACCATGTCTATTCATTGTTTAATCCGAATTCACAAGTTTTGTTGCATTTTAAAGATTTCAAACACAAAACTACTATTTTCTCGAAATTTGATTTTATGGACTTACGTTGTTTTTCACCTGTGCCCTTCATATTTAAATGAATAAAAATTTAAAATAATAAATATATGTGTGAGTGTTCGAAAAAAGGAAAAACAAATTCGTTATATTCAGTAAAATAAAGGTGGTATGCTTTAATTTTTATGGAAATACAATTCGTTATAACGTTATAACGAGGTTCGTTATAAAAAGGAAAATTTATGTTGTGCTATATGAGAATATTAATGGCACTATTAAAAATATTTGTTAAAAAGAGGTTTTCGTTATATCCGAGGATTTTATAACCAGGTTTGACTGTATTTATTATAACATGTTTCGAATGTAAACATTCATCGTCAGATTACCAAAATCAGTGGCGTAGCGACATACGGGTTTATTTGGGTTTAAACCCCCCATTGAAATTTTAAAGTTTCTGTTATCTAGAAGAATTGCTCTAATATTCTAATATTAAGATTTTTTCCCTGGCATCTTACAAATGAATTGAACAGTTGCTTTCTTTTCGTTACACAGAACCCCACCCTACACTATGTTGTCATAGTGATAGCACACATACTCACTAGCACACATACTCAAAAAGTTGACTGCCAGCTGCATGCCGCGATGCGTACTATAAGTAGTACTATCAGAACCACTCCTTAACCTTGGCCCTGTGTTAAGCAATATCGCTCCACCTGCACTCAGATGCTCGCATGCTCTCATGCGTGAACATAAAAAGGTAACCAACAACATCACATTACCCTTGCACGAAGATAACGGTGACCACACTCGTTGTCGATTGAAGTCAAGAAAGCCTCCACATAAAACTGCTAGCAACCTGCTGGCAACTAATTTTAATATCTTGGATGTCTGGGACACCTCCTGGCATCATCAATACAACTGGCCTTTCTATTACTAACCCAACTTCTACCCAACCTGGTTTCGATCTGCCACGTCATACCTGGACTACACTAAACCGAATAAGAACGAATCATGGACGTTGTGCTGATTCTTTCTACATGTGGGGCATTTCAGAGTCTCCTGAGTGTGACTGCGGCGCTCCACAATAAACCATAAAACACATTGCAACTGTGTGTCCAATTCGACGGTATAATGGCGACATCTCAGACATCCATTTGGCAACTCCCGATGTAGTAGCATGGTTAGACTCGCTCGATGTAAACATCTAATATTCAAATGTACTGGCCAATGTTCAAATATTTTACTTTTTACTTTTTTACTAAAAGACGCGCAATCAAATTGAATGTAAGTTCATTTAATGTGTATCCATGCTTTGTTTTAGGTAGATTTAATAGAAGAGTCTACCTATTTTAAGTTTAATTTTTAATGTGTCACTAAAATACCATACGCTAAATAAAAAAAAAAATAGTGATACAATAGTTTGGAAAAAATAACAAATATTATGTCAAAGGTAACTTGTTCCACATATTTTTATTTCAAAATTTATGCAAATTTGTAATTTCAATTTAGAATAAACATTTTTTTTAAATATTTTACTTGCGGCGAATAAAAAATAGTATATGATGCATGGACATAAGCTATTTTGGACTTAATGTGGATGCAACTCCACATACGACCAAAATCTTTAGCTTTACGTCCTAGCATCATAATGTACTATTCTGGCGTCTTTTATTTATGCCCACTGGTCTACTATTTTGTCTACTATTCTTTCTTTATGAGTACATCTGTAGCCCTATTCCTGTACATCGTGAAATAGGATTTGAGAAATAAATTACAGCAATTTTTTCATAACTAGTATTCCGTGCCGGAAATAACAATTTTGTAGATCGGACAATAGATAAGATCGGACAAAACAAAGTGTCCTGGAAGTTGTTCTAAATACAAAACAAAATTAATTGTGTTGGAATAGTTAAAATGATATCTAACGCCTTGATATTTTAAGGAATTTGATTAATCAGGAAAATCATTTTTCATCCCTTCCTAGACACAGGTTTGAGACAAATCAATAGGTAAAGTGTCATTCAGTTTCAAATAAGTTTAAATTTCAAAATCACTAGCACAAAAATTTCTATTTAAAAATAACCAAAATTATCATTTTTTAAAGTTAATAAAAAATTATTCGAAATTTGTTTTATGAAAGTTAATTAAAATTATTCGATATTTTTGTTTTATATTGCACCAACTCTCACCAAAATATTTTATAAATCCTATAAATCTGGTATTTTTCCATCCTGCTGGAAGTTGGCCAATGTCCAGTCTGTCCCAAAAAAGGAACGAAATGTGATATTTTAAATTACAGACCAATAGCCTTCCTCACAGTCCTGTTTAAAATATACGAGCAATATATTAATTCACCTATATCCAAATTTTTGGAGGACAACCATTTGATATCATGACTAGAGTTTCTAATCCGGATATCCGGATATCGAATTATCCGGATTATTCGACCATATTTTGACTATTCGATTATCCGGATACTTTTTTGTAACTATCCGAATATTAAAAAACCCTTTATTTTGTAAAAAAAATAATCAAATTGCGTTGCAAAGTTCAAATAAAAATTAAGTTGCGTTGCAAAGTTTGTTAGTGCAGAGAAGTGACTATAAGTTTTAAAAATTTATTTACAACTTTAATGTTTTGAAAACTGTAATCATTGAATATTTTATGAAACACTTCGTGAATCTGCAGTGTAAAGATATTTTTTCTTCAAACGCCAAATAATTAGGTCATAATTATACTGAGCTGGCTACGGAGAAATGCAACTTCCATGTCTAGTCAGGGAAAGTGTTTCCTTTTCCCGCCTAGTCAGGGAAAGTGTTGCTATGATACCTCTAAAATTATAACATACAAAATATAATTTTCAACGTCATTTTTATTTATTAAACTAATATTAAACGTGCAATTTCTTAATGTTGCATTTTGGAAATTAAAATCATGCATGTGGGTCCAAGAGAGGAGACGGCATCATTGGCCGCAGCCTCAATTTTTGCTGAAAAACCCGAGTGCATTTAAAAAAACGGGCCAATCACAACTAACAACAACGATAAACAATTTATATATATCAAAACGTTTTTTTGTAAATAATCAAAACTACTCATATTTATAAATTACGTCTTCTTAGATATTTATTGTTTGCATAAATTAAGACAAGAACTGAGTATCAAAACCACAAAAACATGGCACATTTTAAAGCGTTTGAAGAAAAAAAAACATATTTTATTTGGAGGAGAAGTAACTTTCCATGGCTTGCCTTCTGTTACCCGCCTCACTGTGTTCGGCAAGTAAACACAGGCGCGCCATGGAAAGTCATACTTCTCCTCGTAATAAAATAATATACTATTACTAACATTTATTTATTGCTATATTAATTTTAAAAAATAATCTTTTATTAACTTGTGGCCCTGTCAATAAAATCTGAAGTGTCGGCTATTTTTTTAAAGTTTATGAAAGGTACTTCTAAATTATGACTCTGAGGAAATCACTAATGAAATTACTATTGAAAGTGGAGATGAAGAAAGTCTAAGTAGTGAAGTTTGTATAAGAAATCGTGACTGCAGGAAGTGCTTGAGAATGCTATTGCTTTAATTACTTATGTTGAGAAGCAGAATGGAGGAAGTTCGATATTGCTGAAAAAAGATTTCATTTATTTAAATAATTACAAAAATCGGACGGCCAATTTAAATATTCTAAATCGCATATTATTACCAATTAACCCGACATCGACTGCAACGGTGCGGGCATTTTCAATTACTGGTCTTACCCGGATAAAAATTAGAACTCGACTCAATTTCGAGACATTAATTAATTAATGCAATAATTTTTCTAAAATATGCATTTTTATAAATGCATCAATAACTTAAATTGATGAAGTTATTGATGCATTTATAAAACTGCATATTTTAGAAAAATTATTGCATTCATTAATTAATTATTACAATGTCTCGAAATTGAGTCGAGGTCTAATTTAAATCCTAATTAAATTTATGAATAATTTTATTTTTTTATTATTATTATTTACGATTTGTTACTATTTTTGTTATTTTCTGACTATGTATAAAATTAAATAATATAGATACACGAAAAATATACATAAATGATTTAAATAGCGCAAAGTATAAAACATGTTTTATTTATCCGGATATCCGGATTATCCGGATAATTTATTGTTTATGTATTCGATATCCGGATAATCAAAAAGGTCGGATATTTAGAAACCCTAATCATGACAGCCAATACGGTTTTAGAAACAAAAGATCAACAACCGATCTATTGAACTATGTAGCACATCTTTGGAATAGCATACTTGAGAAAGGTGGTGAAACGTACGTAATCGCATTAGACATCTCAACAGCATTTGATCGAATCTGGCATGCCAACTTGATCAACAAGCTCGTTGCGTACGGTTTTCATCCCGCAGTCGTGAAGTTGATTCAAAATTTTCTGTCTAACCGATACATCTCGGTATCTATAGATGGCTTTATTTCTGAGTCCAAATTAATTAACGCTGATGTACCCAAGGCTCAGTTTTATCTCTCACTTTATTTTTAATTTATATCAACGAACTGTTGCAAATCATCAATAACCCAATAAATAGTTTTGCAGATGATAGTACACTGCACAAGTCATTCGTCCCCCTATCTTCAAAGGGTAAAATGCATGAAGAAATAAATTCCGCCCGGAGAGACGCTGCCATAAATGTAAACGAGGACCTGAAAAAAGTCGCCGATTGGGGTGACAAAAATTTGGTCAATTTTAATTCCACCAAAACACAGCTATTGATTGTTTCCAGATCAAAGACCGAGTTTCCCAATGGTATTTCAATTAATATGTGTAACGACCAAATAGACGAATGTGAAAACATTCGTTTATTTGGAGTCACAATTTCCAATGACTTACTTTGGAACGATCATTTCATGGCCATGGCAAAGAGCGCGTCAAGAAAACTCGGCCTCCTCAATAGATGTAAAAAATATTTTTCTCCGTATCAATTACTCCACATTTATAAGTCCTATATTCGTCCCTGCATGGAGTATTGTTGTCAAGTTTGGGGCGCAGTATCTGTTACCATCTTGGGCCTTTTGGACTCTGTTGAAAAGCGTGCTATACGAATTGTTGGTGATCGAAATTTAACATTAAAACTTGATTCCCTACAACATCGTCGCACTGTTGCTGATCTCGTTGTTTTTTATAAATATCGTCACCAGCAGTGCTCGGATGAAATTAGATCTATAATGCCTCAGACATCTTCTTTTCCTTGTTCAACTCGTCAATCTGTTTGTGCAAATAGTCAAACTGTCGGGATTACTCACTGCCCCAGTAACAAAATGCAAAGGGATTTCTTTGTGCGTACATCGTACAAATGGAATTCTTTGCCTGAATCAATAGTCTCGAGTGCCTTCAATCCACAAAGATTTAAATAAAGCGTCCACCAAAACCTCAAGATGCATGTTGTTGTGGGACCTATAAGGTCTTAAAAGGTATCTATGTGTTGTGACATATTTTGTAATTCCTACTACACAACACCTTTTACTAAAAAAAAAGAATATTGTAAAAATATTTTTGTTTTGAAATAAAAATTATTCGATATTTGTTTTCTTAAAGTTAATTAAAAATAATTTAAAATAGTTAAAAAAAATCATTAATCTATTTTTTAAAAAATTATCAATTAAAAAAATTAAAATTAAGGAAACATTAAAATAAAGTATCTATTATTGTAATGAATTATTAATAAAACTAATTAATTGGTTTATTGGGTTAAACTATTAAGTCTTATAAAATAATCCTTGACCCCCCCACCCCCCCCCCCCAAATGGAAAATTCTGGCTACGCCACTGCTGAACAAGCATGATGATTGGTTAAAAACTTATAAAGTTATTGAATTACAAAAACCGTGATATCTACCCGGTTAGATACAGTTCACGTGAAGGTTAAAACTTATTTCCAAAATTGTGTCTGTGCAGGTATTTACTAACAAATTCTAAAAAACCAAATCATCCATCCTGGTAAAGTCTTTTTGATTGCAATTATTCTAATTTATAAAATATACCCTCATGGACATTAACGTCACAGTTATGTTTATACATAAACCAAATATTAAAATAAATATTTTGATAGTCGAAATTATCATTCTAAAATCAATCACACCCAACTGTGAACTACCACCACCGATTCTATAAAAACAATTTTACTACTTAAAATTGTTTAAATCTAACAAAACGATCAAGCTGGGGCTTATGATTTTAAAATAAAAGTTAATAGCAGAAACACATATGACTCTTCATATAATAAAAATTATTTATTGATCATATATAATAGCACAACCACCCCCTATATTCTATACACCAAAAAGTTATAAGAATCAAACATTTTAAGATCCCAGATGGTCATATATTCGAGACACACAGGTAAAAGGTTTTTTTTTATTCGTATTATTTTTGTTATAAATGAATATATTAATATCGTAAAGTAAAATCGAATATATGTAATTTGGAACAGCTAAATGTTTATTACCGCATAAAATACAACAACTATAAAATGTGAAGGAAAATTAATCAAACAGAATTCATCCAACTATAGGAATAAAGGGAGAAATAATATTCACCCTATCATTAGACAGTATGTTACGTAGTTAGTTGATGTAAGGAAGGTAAAGGTATTATGTAAAACTTAATTTTTCTCCCTAATATTATTTATTGTTTTAATCCAGGTTAATTTTTTATCAATATTATTTCGTTATTATTTTTTATTAGGGATTAGACGGGACTTACGATTAATTTTTACTGATTTTTTATATTTGTTGTTTAATTAACTATGTGGTTGAGAGAATAAACACAGCAGGCCATCGCCGGTTTCATTTGATGATTACCACATATTTATACTTCGTGAAGCGCCTGTCCTTGACGAGTCCGTCAACTTTTGTATCTGCCATTTTTCTCGATTCTGCCGCTTTTCTTTTGTAATTTACTACCACAATTTTGTTTTCTTATTAATTTAATTTGGGTGGGATTTGTTTTTTTGAAAACGAGGATAACCTTGTCCGACAAAAATTGATGTCCTATTGTCGAGTCTGACGGTTGATTTTATTATCATAGCTCTGTTTTTTCGAATGGGTAGAACGAAAAACTTAAAATGTGAAAAATACAGATTTGAGTTTGGACCACGTCAAGCGCGAGGTGGCGAGTGTTATTTGACAATAATATTTTTAACACAAATAACAATATCTTAGGTCGATATAAGTAAAAATCGTTTCCACGGGTATTTGAGGAGTTACTGCATTTGGTGTATTTCTCTGATGCAATAAAAACTCATCGATTCGTTGACTAATGTCCAAATGTGAATTTCCCAAACCAAAATTTTTGAATGCGGAATTTAATACTGGTACAGTTCTTTCTGCCCAACCATTTTATTGAAGATGATATGGTGCAAAATTCTTCACTTTAATCCCGTGTTTTTTTGCAAAATTTTTAAGTTTTATAAGAAATATAAGGTGGACCGTTATCTAAAACAATCATGCTTGGTAAACCAAAAATAGAAAAAATTAAAAATAACCCTGTAAGCAGTTGTTCTATTCATTACTAAAGTTTCACAATAATGACTGTATAAGTATACGGATAAGGGTATTTCAAAGGTTTCCATGAAGACATAATTTTTCTTTAGGAATATTTTCTGTAGGCTGATAGACGAAACATTGACTACTATAGATTTCTGTATCTATATCGATATTAAGCCACCATAAATATGTTTTGTCAACCATCTTCTTTTTAACAATCCAGTATAATTTTCATTCAGTAGTTTAAGATATCTTGCTTTTAGTCTTTGTGGGATGACTAATCTGTTTAAATAAAAAAAACATATATTTTCACGTAATAATGACTTTCTTTTAGAAAAGTAGGGTTTCATTACATCCATACATAACTAAATCGTAAACCTTGGAAAGAATTAGATCTTTTGGGATTTAAATTAACTCCACATTCATTGGCCATTCGTCAGAACCCAAAATAGTTTGTCAAAATATTTTCTACATCAGTTTCGTATTACAACCCATACAAGTTTGTACAACTAGTCCAATAATGGTCAATTACTGGCGGTCAGTAATGCAGCAATGACCGAGTGCTGGCAACCATGACTGGGCCATTAACATAATTTTACTGGATGATAACTTCGGACAATAAACGGAAGCCATTCTTGGACCAGAGAAAAAAAAACAATGACCCATACAAGGTTGTACAGTTGGCCCAGCAACAAACCAATAATGATGATTAGTATTGCAGTAATGGCCGAGTACTGGCAACCATGACTGAACCATTAAAAAAAAATAAATTTAAATAAATTAAATACAAAATAATTTAAAATAAAATAAAAATGTCTCATGAAAAAAAAAAATTACAACTTATTCCAACCTCATCAATATTATCATAGTTTTTAGCTAAGAAGCGATAACTAAACTAAAGGTGAAAATTTTTCAAATATATATTTTTAAAATGGATATTGCCCTAGTGAGTTTTAAAAAAATGGCATAGATCGGCTAATTATTGGTTGCAGTACTGGCCCAATATAGGTAGCCATTTAATGTTAACCATTAATGTGCCATTGCATGGCCATTTAAAAGCCAACTGTACTGGTCATTTTCCATAAGCCGTAGATCGACCGATCATGCCGGTGCTTGGCCATTTAAAGGTAACTATATACTGGCTGTTCTGTAAATCATATATCGGCCGATGAATGGTTCTAGTACTGGCCCAATAACAATAACCAAATATTGTTAATCATTAATGGGCCAGTGTTTGGCCGTATTTCAATGCCTGGCAAACACTACTTCGGAATGGAAATCGTGACAGGGCATCGATATTTAACATTTCCGTACTATAAATTCATCACTGTACATCGACAACATTACCAACCATATCTGAAGACGCAAAGCAGTAACAACAGAATTTAATTTTTGGTTTTAAAAATCTCTTTAAGAGCTTCCTTTTTTTAAATTTTTCTTTTGACTTCTAAAAATAATAAAAAAAAATTTAAATTAGACACAATAATTATTCTAGAATTTATAACTATAATATTTAGCGTACATAGACTTAGGTCTATGAAAAGGCCACTAGGTCAAGGACTTAGGTTAAAAAAAAAAATAAAAATCGATACAAGAAAAAAAACCTACCACTAAAAAATAATATTTTCACCCCCCATTTTCACCCAAAATATTTGAAATAAGTAATCACTGGAAATAACACAATAAATTTTGATTACTCCCGTAATTTGCATTCATTTTATAAAAATTAGCACAACTTTGAGGAAAACATTTATTTATTTATTTTTATTTTTATTTATTTTTCAGAATTTCAACGGGAGTAAAACTCCCACTATACAGAATTATAATTTATTGCATCAAACATGGTTGTGTAGTAAACAAAAATTAATCAAACAAAATATACTTTTATATACCTAATACTAAATTAAACACTAGATTTTAATACAAAATTTAAAAAAAGGTCAACTAAAGACTAGCATAAAAAGCATTTCTCCTAACATAATTTGTGTTTCCACTTATCAAAAACTATCCTTTGTATATTTTTAACCTCGTTTTAAAAGCAGTTCAGTTAGAATGGACGTATTTTAGAATTAACAATTTTTCTAAAGCTTGAAAACGAGTCTCCAAAAAAATCAGTGGCCTTGGAATGCATATTTGCAGCTGCACTCAGCTTGTAAATGGTTGACACTTCACGGACATCACGGTATTTAAATGGAATCGTCAAAATCAACCCACTGCTTCTTAGTCTGATGTCAGGTATAATGAAGGAAAATTGTGAGAGTAGGTGCATAGATACCACTCTTCCATTGAATATATTAAATAGTAGATATAGTTCATGTATCTTTCTGGCAGATTCAAGCGTATGAATATTAAGCTCCCTTGCTATACTTGAATAGTTGTGGTCAAATCTGTGCATCGGCTGATTAGATTTAAACGCAATAAATCTTAAAAAACTGTGTTGGATTTGTTCAATCCTATACTAGGTCATTCAATAAGTCCGTAGGATGACACATAGATGGCGTTACTAGAATTTTTTCCATATGATTTTTATTTAGTACTAGCCTTCAAACGATAAGTGTATAAATTTGACAGCAATCTGACTATTGATTCGTGAGTTATAGCATTTTGTGTGAAGCAACTTTTGTTTTTGAAAAAAAAATGGAAAAAAGTGAATTTCGAATTTTAATAAAGCATTGCTTTTTGATTAAAAAACATACAGTGGAAACCAAACAATGGCTTGATAAACATTATCCAAACTCTGCTCCATCGAGACAAATGGTAGAGAAGTGGATTGCTGAATTTAAATGTGGTCGTACCAGCACAAAAATGCAGAGCGCAGTGGACGCCCAAATGAGGCTGTTATTCCAGAAAACATAAAAAAACTCCACAAATTGGTTATGAACGATCGCAAATTGAAGGTGCACGAAATAGCTGACATTGTAAAGGTAGCAGATGGTAGTGTTTTTTACCATTTTACATGAACATTTGGGTATGCGAAAGCTCTGTGCAAATTGGGTGCCGCATGAGCTCACAGTCGACCAAAAACAACAACGAATCGATGCTTCGGAGGAGTGTATGGCACTGTTAAACCGCAATAAAATGGAATTCTATCGTAGATATATGACAATGGATGAGACATGGGTTCATAATTACACACCAGAATCCAAAAGACAGTCAGCTGAGTGGACAGCAGTCGACGAACCGAATCCAAAGCGAGCAAAGACGCAACAGTCGGCCGGTAAGGTGATGGCGTCTGAATTTTGGGATACGAACGGAATAATATTCATCGACTATCTCCAAAAAGGAACCACCATCAACAGCGAGTATTACTGTGAATTTTTGGATCGATTGAAGGCTGAAATCGCAAAGAAACGGCCACATTTGCAAGAGAAAAAAATGTTGTTTCACCAAGATAATGCACCGTGTCACAGATCGATGAAAACGATGGCAAAATTGAATGAATTGGGCTTTGAATTGCTTACCCACCCACCATATTCTCCAGATTTAGCCCCCAGCGACTTTTTCCTGTTTTCAGATCTCAAGAGAATGCTTGCTGGAAAGAAATTTAAGTCCAATGATGAAGTAATCGCTGAAACTGAGGCCTATTTTGACGAGAAAGAGAAATCGTACTATAAAAGTGGTATAGAAAAGTTGGAAAATCGCTATACTCGTTGTATCGCCCTCGAAGGCAACTATGTTGAATAAAAAAATCGAGTTTTGTCAAAATGTTGTTTTTTTCTTACTTATCCTACGGACTTATGACTGTTATATCTGATATTTGGTCGTTGGTGACCAAATCGCCGAGGCATACATTAGTATAGATTTAACGTAGGCGTTATACATTGTAATTATAGAAATCGTATTGTGAAAATCTCTGCAATAGAACTTAACCATCCATACAGATCTTTTGGCTCTGTTGATTATGTACTCTATATGATCATTGAAATTTAGTAACGGATCAAAAATTACTCCTAGATCCTTTATCTTATCAACGTACCCAATAACAGTATCATTGGCCTTGAAATCGTAATTAATCATGTTAACGTTAGGTTTATGCAAAATTTCATGACTTTACATTTAGTAGCATTAAATTCAAGTCCGTTTTCACGATTCCATTGATTAACTCTAATAAAGTCCTCATCAAGGAGCATCAAATCAGCTTCAGTTTTAATTTCTTTATATAGTTTCATATCATCAATGTAGAGTTTGAAGCTTGAATGTTTTATTGCCTTTTTTATGTCATTCACATAAATAACGTAAAGTAATGACGCTAGATGCGATCCTTGAGGCGCACCAGATGTTACTGAGATTACATCTGATACACAGTTATGAATTTTAACATATTGTTTTCGATTATGTAAATAGTTCTGGATCCAAGCCAACATGTTACCTATGATGCCATAAGCACTTAGTTTGAACGAGAGTCTGTTGTGATTTATTTTATCGAAAGCCTTTCTAACATCAGAGTAAATAGTATAAACATTGTTTTTATTAATGAAAGCAACAGACAAATCTTCTTTGAATTTCAATAAGTTAGTGATAGTAGATTTCATTGGAACGGCACCATGCTGTTGTTCGATTATAAATTTTTGAAAGTAGATATGTAGTTTTTTATATATAATACTCTAAAAAATCTTGGCAAAGATATTGAAATTGGTCTGTAATTTGAGACATCATTTTTATTCCCTTCTTTAAAAACTGGTGTTATAAAACCAACTTTCTATTGCTCAGGGTACACCCCTTTTTCTAATGACGCATTGTAAAGAATAAGTAGCGGTTGAATCAATTGAGCAGATGTTAAACTCACAAATAAAGGGTTTATACCATCAGGACCAGCTGACGTCCCGATTTTTAGCTTCTGAATTTCATTATATACATCTTCAAACTCTATGTTGTTTTCATTGAACAAAAAAAGGTGAGGTGCTACAATTTCCGAAGCTGTTGGTTCAGGTAAAACTTGATTATTATAGACACTACCAAAAAAATCAGCAAACAAGCTAGCTATAGCATCCTCATCACGGTCAATAACTTTATCTTTAAACATTGTAGATGGTATGGATGGTTTAGTTTTCTTGGCTGCAACAAACTTCCAGAATACTTTGTTGTCAGTAAGAACCTTGTCTTCAACCTCTTCTATAACTTGTGAATAATCAGAGCGAATTAGTTTAAGACATAATCTGCGCTGCTCCTGAAATTTCAACACATCATACATATTTTTGGTTTCTGTTGATCGACGGTGTAGACTTTTTTTGAGAATGACTGCAGCAATTGTTTCTTGAACCAATATGGAAAACTGGATGGATTAATAATTCTCTTTTGTACATTTTTATCTATGATATCGTGCAGTATTTTATAAAATGTGCTGGTGGCTGTATCAATATTATCATCCAACTGTGTAGTCCAGTCACAACTTTCTAGCTCTGAAAGAATGACATTAAAATTAGCTGAGTTAAAATCATAAATTTGTTTGCTCGAGTGTAATTTTTTATCTATTTCTATGAACATTCTGATAACAAATGCATCATGACATGCATCAAGAGAAACAAGAGGCTCAGAGCTTATATTGATTTCAATTTCTTCATTGGAGAATGCCAGGTCAAATGTATTACCAAGCTTATTTTTATAGTGGTTGAATTGATTTAATTTTAACAGTGTAATTTTCATGTGCACATAATGTGCTATTTCACGTACAACCACACTAGGATGAGATCCTTGAATACTTGTGCTGCTACCTTCTCTATTCCATATAAATCCAGGGATATTATAATCACCTAGTAAGACGATCTTATAATTATTATACTGACATATTAAATCTTCTAGAAACTCCATATGTTAAATGTATACATCAACTGATGCATTTTGTGGAATGTAGACCAAGCCTATTAAGTATTTTATGTGTTCAGAAACAAATTCTATGTACAAGTGTTCACTAAAATTGCTATCTTTATATAACAATGAGCAGACAAACTTATTATTCAGAGCAAGCAGTACACCACCACCTCTGGATTTATTGGCTAATGTGAAATTACGATCACATCTGTAAATTGTGTAGTTAGAATTGAATAACAACGAATCATCTACATTATTATTCAACCATGCTTCAGTGAAAGCTACTACAGCTACTACATACACTTCGGACGAAATTACTAGGTTAGTATTTAGATCATTTAGTTTGTTATCGAGGCTTCGTACATTTTGATAGTAGATACTAAATTGGACTATTTTTGATGCAGCTGAGGCTTTCCTATCAAGTTTTTTGAGTCGACAATTACAGGATTACCATTCTTGTATAAAATTGTGAGGTTATTTTCACCTTTCAATTGTCGTTCTGTAATTTCAGATCTCAGTTGTTTTAGTTATTTTTGTTCAGCGATTGTTTTATCATTACCAATTCTTACATTCTCTCCAGGAAATAGTGATGCAAGAATTTTATTAGACATGTAAAGTTTCTTCTTGTGAATTCAAGATAATTTTCAACGGGCGCTTACCTTGGGCATTGAACTTGCCTAACCTATGAATTTTAAACTGTTTTTTAATTGATTTCATAGTTTCACTATCGAAAATAACGTTATATCGTCAATAACGAAAATAACGTTATCTATGATAATACTATTATCATCCGGTAGGTTAAAAACTATGACATTATTACGTCTTACAAGCTTTTCATTAATCTCTCTCATAACTTCAGCTCCGAAGATACTCATATTTACCTGATTACTCTTAATGTTCTCTAAGCGACTAATATCGTTATTGATTGACTTATGTAGATTATCATTATATATCTCAATTTCATTCAATCTAGTTATAATTTGTATATTTTCAGATTTTACTATATTTTTTTTAAATATCACATGCAGATTTTTTTAAAAACATCATATAAACTTTTTTGTAGAAAATTTAATGCTCTACTAAAGTTGTCATAGTAAATATTTTGACAAAAACGTATATATCCGATTTTTTTGCTCTAACACTGAAAATGTCAGTACCATCAAACTATTACCAATATTTTTGGTTTTGAATTTCATTAGCCAGACGGAAAGGTTTGTGGAATAGTTGTTTTGAGGCCAAACTTGGACACGGCGGCGCTATGGACCGTAGAGTTTGCGTGCCAGGACAAGTTCTGCCTCGCACAACTTGTCCATCTTCTAATTTAATCTAATCTAATCTAATCTAGTATTTCCAATAATATTTTGAAACAAACTTGTAAATCTTCGTAGCTCATAAAAACATAAATAATAAGAATGACGAAAAAGTACTAATTTTATTCTTCTGCTTGGAATAAAAAAATAAAAATTCCCTCGTGAAAAGAAAAAAACAAAATCAGTGCTTTTTTTAGGCTAAAAAAGACCAGGAGCTTTATTGTAGAGAATTAAATTTCCTACAAATTTTTTTTTAAATCTGCATATTTCATGAGCTATTTAAAAAAATCTACGATTTTATCAAAAATCAACTTTGATGCCACTAAATCGGCACGTGTTCTTTTTATTTATGTTTGTTTTAAAAAAATTCCCTCGTGTTTTTTTTCACCAAAAAGGATCCTAATTAAATTCTGCATAAAACGTGAATTTGTGATGATATTTTGAACTAATCTTTTTTAGAATATATGAAAGTATTGTTAAAAAAATAAATAAAAAGGATGACGAATAAGTACTAAATTCTTTTTCTGCAAATGACATGAGAAAAAAATCAAAAACAAAATCGATTTCAAAGGAGTGAGTGATATGAAAAAAATTAAAAATTTCACTTTTATGAATAAGAATATCTTACAATTTATATAGCTTTGGCTATCCATCTGGCTTTGAATGTTTCCAAAAAATATTGATGTCAGTTTCAACAGTTCTAAGTAATCGTATTATGATTTGTAATGGAGCTGTTATTCAATCCTCGTAATATAGAGTCGTATTACTTTCTCGCACGCATTAAATTTATATTAACAAGAACTTTCACCCTTTTCAAACACACTTTCTAGTATTCAATACGAAATCGTCTCTTACAATAATTTCTGTTTAAATTTGTCATAAAACAGTTGTGCAATCTCCTTAATTTGGAATCGCTCTATTTCCCAAAAAGACAAGAACAATCAAGCAATAGGTTACTTCTCGTTTACTGTAATATCATGAACTTTTAAACTTGCTTTTGCTTCCTTAAAATACAAATTCTTACATACGATGCGTAATTATCTCATACATAATTTTCTTTTGGTTTGTTCTAAAAGAGTTGTGCAAACTCCTTAGTGGGCATATTAATCAGCGAAAAGTTCCCAAGAAACAAACTCATCGTTTTGTTATTGTTTACAAACGGCCGTTAATAATGATATAAATAAAAGCGATATAGGGCTTCTCTCTCTTAAATCTTTCTGTGCTAAACAGTGAACAGCTGTTTGCTGTCATATGTGATTTTTTGACGTTTAGACATTGAGTTTTGTTTTGGGTGTGGTTTTTTTCAACTCATTACAAAATCCAATTAATTTGATGATAATCATTAATCAAAAACAAAGAAGATATCCGCAAAAAAAGGAACAAAAGTTCTGGTTTTTACGCATATACATTACTTACCTTAAATTTGTGTTAAAGAATATTCAAAAAAATAGGCAATAATCTGTCAAATAAATAAGTGAAAATAAATGATAATTGTTTGCATGATAATTGTTAGCGTAATTCTATGTTAGTGAATATTGTAAAAATATACAATAAACTAATGCTTAAAATATTGAAAATATCACATAATTGTTCGCTTGTCTAACATTTTACCATAATTCTATTTTAAATAATATTATAAAAATAGGCAATAGATTGTTAAATAAAATAGTGAAAATAAAACATATTTGTTTGCATGTCCATCGTTTTATCATAGTTCCATGTTCGTGAATATTGCAAAGATAAGCAATAGAAACCGGTTGAATAACACATAAAAAAATCATAACCATATTTTTTTTGAAAAAAAAAAATCTGTGATATTTCTTTTTTCAAACAAAAAGACTGTTAGTCAATGAAAAATCGTAATTGTGCGAAGTTAAGATAATAATGTGGTGATAACGAGTGTCTAAAAGGGAGACGATCATCCAAAAACCAATCTGTAGAGTACATAAAATCTACAAACAGTCTCCATTGAACAATTTATCACGTGCCACAGTTGCGCCGTGTGTGCTGAATACGGCAGTACATTTCCGTATCGACCATTTTGTATTTTGTATTTGGTGTGATCCATAAAACATATTTCCGGAAGAACAACCACCTCCAAGGCTGAATAGGAGATTTCCTAAATATCTACAAGAATTGCCGGCGGAATTCTACAAACCCTACACTGGATGAGGATGTATGAGTAAGGAGGCTCTTTGAGGCGGAATCTGGGCTAACTATGGGGTGAGTCATATTTTAACTTTATTCTTTGTGTGTGTATAAATGATTATGGATGGGTATGTAGGAGTATGAGTGTCAATATATGGTTGTGTGGATGTGGATACGTATGAGAGAGAGTAGCTTTTTTGCTTGCACGTGTGTCTGCCAGGATCCAGTTGGAGCCATATTAACGAGAATTGTACATACATATTGCGAAACTTGTTGATAAAAACTTATAAATAATTAAAATTAAAAATGAATGGCTTATTAATATTTACTCAGCCAATTGTTGTAGTTTATCGTAAATTGGATGATGGAATGAAAAACGAAATTGGTGAATTAGCAGTAATGACTAGACTAATAGAAGAAGATATTGCGGATGAAAAATATCGTCATTCTATTGTTATCCTTCAAATATTTTGTCCAATTATTGCATCGCAACGGATAATGTTTTGGTCGATTCGATAATTCTTATACTACATTATAATGTAAAAGTGAATTCAATAATATATTTTTTGAAGAATTTCTTTTAATATGTTTTTATTAAGTTTGGAACAAAATTAGTAAAAATGTTACAACGGCATTTCGGTCTATGCACCTCGGTTGTTAAACAGATATGTGGTTCGGATGTGATTTTAAAAAGAAAAAAGAAAAAAATAACTTCCAAAGCGTGCAGATATAGTGACATCATCAGTTGATTCACGGATTGAGTTGTTCAAGTACGATCAGTCTATACTGGTAGAAGCGGTTGAACAACCTTTAGTAAATTTTGATGTACAAACTGGTGTATATGGGCATGAACGTGTGCATGGTTGTGTGTATGTGTGTGAGTGTGTGTGTGAGTGAGTGGATGAAGTGCGAGAGCGTGGATGTGTGTGTGAGTGTGTTAGAAGTATGGGAGTGGACGTGGTGATCGCGGTTCTTTTCGTATACGAGGGTCGCCAGAGTCTGCTTATTTTCACTTGCCTTTTCGTCTAATCCTTTTTTTTATCATGAGCTACGCGCACAAAACCGTTATTTAAATTGGAGCAGCAGGTAATGTCTACTCGTCCCCTCAGGCTGAAGCTAGCTTGGGGCTAAATAAATCTCATCTAGGTGCGCGACTTGCTATGCCACTTAGTTGATCATACAACGAAGCAGCGCTTCATTACAGATTCTAAGTTAGTTGTTTCTCAAAGGTACATTTGGTCCAGGAAAATTGAAAATTTGAGTCTCGAATACAGCAATTAATATAAATACGATACCATACGGCGATGCTGACAAAGAAATATAAGAAAATCTTTTTCTAATAATTGTTTAATTAGTAATACTGCCCCATTAAAGTGCTCTCTGTTCCAAAGAGTGGTATCGCAACATGAATCAATAACTAAATCACTGATCACATGTTCTTGTAGAGCGCCAAAACTGCTTTAGCTATATGGCATTACTGGTAGAAATTTCAAGTATGGTGGTACTGATAATATTTGAGTTTTTTTTTCAATGAAATTTTGGTTACTAATTTTGCGTTTTTGCGAGTGATAACATAGTGACTAATTTTGCGAGTGATAATATCTAATGTCCATCGAAATTTTTTTGATACCAGCGATTCTTCCGTATCAAATACCAAGCTGGGATCTTTTTGGAGAATTTCTTGACTAAATAAATTTGTTTGTGGTAAATAAAATTGTGAAGTAGTTTCAGAACTTTTGAAATTCTTCAATGTCATTAATTAGTTCAACGCGAACAGGTTTTCGTTGATTTAACATAAATCCTTTAATCTTATGATCAACCATTGTTAAAACATCATTGTGAGCAATGTCAAACAAGTCAATTAAATGTGATCAAAATAAATTTTTATTATATTTTTGAGAATCACTTTCTTTTGAAAAACTTTTTGCAAATTCCGGCAATCATTGGCAATCTCCGGCAATGCATCAACATTTTTATTGGGTTGGTATTTTTAATTTTTTGCTAAAAAATAACCAAATCAAACTTTCACTGTCAGATAAATAGAGCCTCACTATTCGACTGTTGTGGAACATAATTTTCCAAATTTGTAAATTGGATAGGAATTGATTCCCTGCAATCTGATAATTAGAATACCAATTGAAAATAAATATTCTCAATCACTCACAAAATCTCGCACAAAACTATAAAACACTTTTATGACACGACTACTAAAGAATATATACTTTCCATGCGTATACCTTTCATTGTAATTGTATTCATTCCAATTTATATATAAAATTCTTTTTTATTTATTTCATTCCACTTTATTTATAAAATATTCCTCTAACAAATTAAAAACTTGATTTGTTGGTATAGCAATATAAACAAGTTTAAACAAGAACAATACATACATAAACCTAAAATAAACAACAAACGTTTTGTTTTTCTTGTTTTCTATGATAAATTAATTTCAATATGGCGATATAAAGTTTTAAATGAAAACTTTATATTATTTGAAATATTTTTAAAGTCGTGGATAAAATAGCATCTTGTATTCGCTTAGGATGAAGGCAATTCTTCAATCGGATGATTCCCTCCACTCGCTACGCTCGTTCTGGGAAACTTCATCCTCGTGAAAAATTGCCTTCATTCTAAGCTCATACAAGAATCTACTATTCTCAAAATGTTTTTTTTTTTCAAATTAAGCAGAAAAAGAAAATTAGTACTTTTACGTTATCCTTTTTATTTATGTTTCTAGTACTACTTGCATAATTCAACATTAGATTTTTAAAACAATAGATTTTTTCAAAATATCATTACATATTTATACGTTTTATGCAAAAAATAGTTTGGACCGTTTTAGTAGAAAATTTAATTTTCTACAAAACTATTGTCATGAATTTTTCATTAATACAAAAACTTCGATCTTATAAAAAAAAAGAACTTTGATCGTTTTGCGGCACGTGTTTTTTCTATTTAAAAAAATCAAAACCTTATATTTTTTCACCAAATAGAAGCTTTATTTGGGGCGTACGAGAAAATTTAAATTGTTCGAGGTTTTAATGTATTCTTATTGGATTTGAAAGAATCGTCATATTAAAATCACCTTAAATCTGTTAGTCTATAAAATAACAGAAGTTTAATGGTAAAAGGATGTGTTTATGGTGGTCCGATTGAAAGAAGGTTCTATTCACCAACCTCTTCACAAGAAAATTTACAAAAACACATACGAGGGTTGTGTCTCAAAACACCACCCATATTGAATGGCAAGGTGCTCTGCCTGGCCACAACTATTTAACTTAGCACGTCATCTTACTTTAATTTACTTGAACCATTTAAAAAAAGCCTTCCACTTTAAAATAATGCAGGGGAGTTCAAATCGATATCAAACACGCATGTTTTATTATCAGTAACAGAATCAAACGAAAACTTTCATGAGAGAGGATCTGGAACTACGTTTAGCTTACCATGGTGATGTACAATATCAAAAGTGAATCCTTGCAAGGTAACAATCAGTAACAATCAGATCATCCAAATATACTGTTACGATTACAGAAAAATCCAGACGATTACATCCACTTCCAGAAAATCAAATCAACAAAACACAACAAAAAATTAATGAAATGAATAGTGTTGTTGTTGTACTCTTAGAACTTGGGTCAACATAAAACTACTTTATGAATCAAATCATCATAACGTAAAAAAATCGAATATTCTAGTGTTCTCTTAAGGTTTCTAAAAAGTGACCTCGAATGATCGAAAGTATACAGACTCGTATATAAGGAAAGATGTCTTGCAAGACTAGTATTAGTTTTACTTTAAACCTGCGAGTGTAAAGTTAAAATTATAAAAGTGATTTTTAATTTAGTTTTTGTGAATAAAGTTTTAAGTGTTATTGAGTAGAAATTTTTTGTGTATTATTTTTGAACGTGGTGTTACTGGAAATATCTACAATCAGCCGTTAGAGTTTCTGAAGCTGTTGAAAGAATATTCTAGTTAGGAATATTGTTTGTTGTATGGTCGCAATCGACTTTTATATTGAAATAAATAGACACATACGGTATATATTTATCCAAGGGAATTAATTTTAAAAATGATACATGAATGTACGGATCTGCGCGGACTCTACTAAGGAAAAAATCTCAATTAAAAAAAATTTATTTATCCAGTCATTTTGACTTCTAGAACCAATAAAAATAAATTACTGCATCTAACATGCAACATAAAAACTAAAAATGTGAAACGACAAATTAAAATAGTGTCGATTGTGGTCTTCTTTGGTATCAATTTCCAATCCATATTTATATTATACCATCCTTCAAAGACACTTAATTCAGTAAACTGTACATTCAAGCTACAACCGTAGCTGTTCATCGCAGCAATAATATTGCGGATGTGTAGACCTTCAGCAAACGAAATGCAACCAAAATGTGTCATTTTCAGCAATAGCATATATTCTTGTGGGGGTTAAGTAATAATTTATTCAATCGCGTAACAATCGTCTGTAACCTCTACAAGCGACAACGTTAATGATTTCACCATGAAAACGTATATCTCTAGTCAACGTGCTTACGCCAGTAATAACGTCAAATTCCATGCATCAATATAATGTAATATGGAACGAACTCACCCAAATAGCTGCCTACAACATCGTGAACTGCTTGTCACTTCCACCCACCTTCATAACACAATTAATAGAACACAATATTTTCTTTTTCTTTTAAAATAACCATCTTTCCAATCTTTTTATTCAAATCACAGTATTAAAAATTATATTTTTCCTTTCATTTTTCCTTTTATTAATAAACTTAATATAATTAACAAAAAAAATAAACTTTTCATCATATTTTTCAATTTTTTTTTTTTTCTATACAATTAAAGTTAGACTAAACACTCATTACAAAAAATACAGTTTTAAATATACGCGACCGCATCCACGAAATGAACTAAATATTTAATTTTTATAATATCAATCGCGACTGCCACATATACGATCACTGTGACACAAACAACATTATAACAGAAGAGCAGAAAGGATGCCGAAGATTCTCACAAGGTTGCAAGGAGCAGCTAATTATTGATTCTGTAGTAATGGAACAAGCGCAACACTCTAACAGAAACATACATACAGCATACATAGACTACAGAAAAGCATTTGATACCCCTCCACACTCCTGGTTAGAGGAGGTGCTATATTTATATAAGATCCACCCACGTTACATTTGTCTGTTAAGCCATGTAATGAAAATGTGGAAAACAACGCTGGTTTATAACATAAACGGCATAAATATAGAAACCAACCCAATACATATAAGAAGAGGCATATTCCAGGGAGACTCCTTAAGTCCCCTTTGGTTTTGCCCCGCTCTTAACCCACTGTCAAACTTATTAAATCGATCTGGGCTTGGATTCCAAATAAAACACCAAAAAGAAGTTAAACATAAAATATCGCACCTCCTCTATATGGATGATCTGAAGCTGTATGCGTCATCGAAAGAGCACTTAGATATGCTCCGAAAAATGGCAAGTGCATTTTCGGATGATATCCGTCTGGAGTTTGGAATGGACAAATGCAAAACACAGCACATAGAAAGGGGACAACGAATGCCTGGAGGATTCGAACTTCAAGATGGACTTATCATAGAGCCCATTGAGGAGGGAGATTACTACAAGTATCTCGGAATCCAACAATCACGGAACATTTACCACAAAAAAATCAAACAAACACTACAAAAACAATACACGCATAGAGTAAATAGCATTTTAAAAACACAACTTAATGGTAGCAATACAATCAAAGCTATAAACACATACGCTATTCCAATACTAACGTATTCCTTTGGTATCATCAAATGGACAAAAACAGACCTTGAAGCTCTTCAAACAAAAACACGCACATTATTCACAAAACACAAAATACATCACCCAAAATCAGCGGTAGAGCGTTTTACATTACCTCGCTCCCAAGGGGGCTGAGGAGTTACTGATATAGTTAATTTACACAATAAACAAATAAACACACTGCATAGATTTTTCCACAACAAAAAGCTCACTTCAAACCTACATACAGCAATAACTTTAGCAGACAAATCATTCACACCTTTAAACTTAAATAGTACACAAGAAAATACACAAACCATAGTACCAAACACAGAAAAAGTGCAGGCATGGAAACAGAAGGCTCTCCATGGAAGGTTCCCGCACGAACTCAACCAATCTTATGTCGACAAAGTTGCGTCGCACTCCTGGTTGAGTGGAAGCGGAATCTTCCCGGAAACCGAAGGTTTCATGTTTGCTGTACAGGATCAAACTGTACTAACTAAGAACTACAAAAAATACATTTTAAGAGATCCAACAATTTTGTCAGATGCATGCCGAAGATGTCACAATAAGCCAGAAACCAAACAACACATCACAGGATCATGTAACCACATGGCAAACACAGACTACAAACACAGACATGATCAAGTGGCAAAAATCATACACCAAAAACTTGCATTCAAATACAAACTCACAACTGACAACTCGCCATACTATAAATACACACCGGAAATAGTATCAGAAAATACCACACATAAACTGTACTGGGATAGAACAATCATGACGGATAAAACTATACATTACAATAGACCGGATATTGTTTTAGTTAACAAAATAGATAAAGTTACATATCTCATCGACATAGCGGTTCCAAACACTCACAACATACAAAATACAAACACAGAAAAACACGCAAAATACACAGACCTTGCAGTTGAGCTACAACGTCTTTGGAACATGACCAAAGTAGTACTGGTTCCATTGATCATTAGTTCGACTGGGGTCATACCCATTACACTACATACAAACATTAAGACACTAGATCTCCACCCAAACACCTACAAATAGATGCAGAAGGCAGTCATTATTAACACATGTCACATAGTCCGAAAATTCCTAAACACTAACACTATTATCACAGAATCGGATCCTAGCACAATCACAGAACTATCACAAAGTATTATTCTCAATCCCATTCCTTTACCATCACAAGAAATAGAAACAATAGAAAATGCAGAATTTAATCCAATCTTGGAAGAACTACAGATAGCCACAACATCAGAACCAATCAATGGCACACCCATAATAAGATATCCACAAATTATTCTCACACCACTAACACAAGAACAAATACAATATCACACCACGATCGAAACAAACACAACACAAATGAAACGACCAATCAGGACAAGAGATGAAATGTTAGTTCCACCTCCGCCAAAACGACCTCGACGAACCTAGCACCAGCCTTGTCATACCGAAACAACCGCACCTTGACGAAAGTCCGGACGGTTGTGTACAACCGGGATAAAGCCCGAGAAAAAACAAAAATAATAAGAATAATAATAATAATAATAATAATAATAAATAATAATAATAATATAATAAAATATGATAAAATATAATAAAAATATAAAATAAAATTATGCTAAAAATAATAAAATAAAATAATAAAATAAAATAAATAAATAAAAAATAAAAAAATAAAAAATAGAAAATAAATAATAAATAAAAAAGTAAAAAAAAAATAAAATTAATACACAAAGACACATAGACACATGTCCAAATACATTTAAAACAATAAATTTTGGAGTTTATTCCAGTAAAAATATTAAAAATAAATTTCTATGACAAATCAATATTCTTGTCAAAATGAGATAGATAATAAAAGCTAAATGCATTCATCGATTTTCATGATCTATATCTCATTTTGTGCACAGATTATGTGAATTTACGTCAAAGTAATAAGACTTGACACTTTTTTCCGTTTTGAATTTTTCATGATTTTTTAATATACAATTGTTTTATTTTTTAGGCAAAAAATTATTTTTTTTCTTCATAAATTTATTTATAACTGCGAAACTGTTTATTGTGTAAAGAAATAGTGTATTAGTAGATTAAAAAAATTGTGATTCTTAATTTTTTTAAATTTGTTTTAGTAAAATAGGACTAGTCGTTCTCGAGTTATGTCCCCAAAACGTGACCATTTCCCCTATATGATACATGCTAACTTCAAATCGATATATCTCGATTCCTAGACGTGACCCAGCGAAACGCCGGGATACGTATAACTTTTTTTACCGATACAACTTTTCCCGGTAGTCAGAACCCCAGCGGATCACAGACCCCTACCATTTGTCGCACATTGTTACTGGTGATATTGGCTACTGTCTTTGATTAATGGGGACAGCGTCACCAACATCAATGATGTGTTCATGGACATGCGTTTGACCTAAACCAATTTTGAAAAACGATGGATGAAACTGTACCACATCCTGCAGCTGTAAATCTTTGTTGGAAGTAAGATCTGTGGCAATTGATTCGATGGAATTTATAGAAGATGCAAATAGGATTTGATCCTAAGACTTGAAAGTTTTGAAAAAATCAATTCCCAAGTATAAAGTCTGGGTAAGAAAAGAAATTACATTAAGATCAAGGAACTTACTATGGCCCTTGAACGAAATTTTGGTAGTGAGACAGGCAATAACTTTTTGGCCATGTGCAGTTTTGATTTTAGCTGTGGAGCGAGTAAGAATATGGGGAGTTTGTAACAATTCATGCGCGAACGCACCACCGTTGACACTGATAGACGTTCAACTATCTAACAGTCCAATCCGGCTTTGATTCAACAGCTCGACCTTGATATGATAACTGAGGTCATTGAAAGCGTAAAAATTGATGAAATAATTTTAGAACGAAATGATTTGCTAATACGCCAGAAACGATGCATTTGAAGAGGAGATCTCGATGGAGATTTGGTATTACAAATAGCACCAAGAATATTCGGGATTTGGCAGCTAACTTATCTTTAAGTCGTTGATTATGCGACTTAAGCCGAAGGAAAATTGGAGTTATCACGCTACTCCGATCTCGTTTGAGAATATAGCTATTGGCGGTTTAGTTACCGTTGTGTTTATCGAAAGGGCGGTTGATTCCACAGGAGAAGCATTTTCTACCACCGATGGGAAGGAGAGCATGGTAGATGTATCTTCAGCTGTAAGAGTTAATTGAACGTTGGTTTCTAGTACTGGAGGAGCCGTATTGGTGTCTGAAATTTGAATAGAGGTTATGATCAAATCGGGGGTCTGTTTTAAGAGTTCTGTGAGCGAGGAAGTTGGTTTGATACCCCGCTCTCTCAGTTTTCCTGACAGTTTTCCAGACAACGACGGCAGATGCGAAGATAGGTATAATATTTTCCACAACCAAAACAGAACATTTGTCGCCATTTATTGCCATTTCTTACCTGTTTCTCGTTCTTTTTTTTTAATAAAATGTGCTGTGTAATAAGAATTAAAATATATGTCACAACAACACATATAAATACATTTTACGATCTAGGTCCTACACCAACATGCGTTCTGAGGTGTCGATGGACCCAAATTTTGTTTTTTTTTGTTTTTCAATATTTTTTTAAATATGTGATATATTATATCACATGTGACTCTAAGCTCTGAACAAGATTGTCTATTGATTGTCATGCACTATGATATACAAAATATATGGTTGCCAGATCACAGTTAGGAACAACTCTATATCGACCGCACAGGCTACGTAAGAGTGTGAACAAAATTTTTTACCAGAAAAGAAAATTTTATGCTTGTCGTTTGTCTCTCTAAAAGAACTATCTTCTGACAGATTTACCTATACAACCGATATCTGGTGATCAAACACCAGCACCTGCAAGATCAGTTTAGGGAAATCTAGTCAAAAGAACTGATATCCTTGGATATAGGCAGGATATTGGTTCATTGGTAGGTCCTATGAATGATCATCAAATATTTAGAGAGCACGCAAAACCTTGAAGTTCCAGTCATTGCCTTCTGCAGAAGTTTAAATCTTAAAAAGGGCGACCAAACTGTGTTCCATTTAGTTTGTACGTGGCATGCACTGGCCCAAAAATGTAGAACCTATTTAGCTTAACTTAAAGAGATCCTGTGGTATCACTACGGAAGTATTCTGGTTTTACTACACTCAGAGAATTTTGTTAGTAAATTTAATAACCGCCCGTTTTAAAAATGTGTAATAAGTTATTTTATCAATCTAATAACGATTTTTATTAAAGTAATTGGCACATTCATTCGATTAATACTTTTTGTTGTTATTTTCATAAAAATGTTTATTAAAATAAAAAAACGGTCAATATTATTAAAAAAATCACAACGGTTGATTAAACTAATAACCAATTCTTATTAAAATAATGAATTCAGACAATCAAATAAAAAATTATGTGATTAACAGCTCTACATTAAAATAAAAACATAAGTTATTATTTTTGTAGTTAAGATTAATAACCATTTTATTAGATTAATCAATGACGTTTTTACTTTCAAAACGTAGGGTTTTAGATTAATAATTTTGTATACATCAATCTAAACTTAGGTAATTATTTTTAATAACGGTTAATAAAATCTTGGTAAGAATTATATTATAGAATTAATTATATTCAGTTTATATGCAGACGCTGAATAAACAACTTCAAAATATAATTAAAAATTTTTCACAAATAAAAGTGTTGTTCACAAATAAAAGTGTGTTTAAAGTGTTGAATTGAAGTTAGAATTCGAAAGAAAAGGTAAGATTCTTTTACATAAATAAATAGTCTGACTTAAAAAATCACCTTCTTTAAAATATTGTTAAACGATTTCCATTTTTTAGTTTCTAAAAATTAACTGTGTTTTCAAATTATTTATTTAAACAATGAAGTGTTTTTTATGTAACGGAAATTATTTAACAAGCAAAGCTTTAGTTCTACATATGAAAATATGTCATCGGTTAGATCGAAATAGCGAATATCAGTGCATTCATGACTTTTGTTTTCAATATTTTTCGAACGTGCATAGTTTTAAACGCCATATAGAGAAGCATACAACAAAATCTGTGCAAATAAGTAAATCAAACGCAAACAAAGTTTCGTCCTACCCTAAAGAATCAAATGATTTTACATATAATGTCAATAGTTTAACACCTATTACAAAGGAAAACGCATCTTTTTGTATAAATACATCCACGTATAATAAAACTTCAATGGAATATGCGATTAATTCTTCTACAGAGTATTTAAATACATTTTATAATTCAACTATTTTATTCAATTTAAATTAACATAATCTCAATAATTTAAATCGGAAAAATGTATTTCAAATACAAAATATATGATTACTGATATAATTTTACTACCAGTTGCACAATACTTAGACCGTCTTCTACATACTTCAAACATTAACTCAGAAATAAAATCATGTTTATGCCTCATTGTAGAATTTTTAAAATCTCCATTTAAAATGTGTAATTCAGAGTTTAAATTAAATAAAACTTTGGAAAAAAATGAGTTGATCCATCCACTACATCAATTTTTATTAAATGATGAAATAGATATAGTAACATTTAACGGCGAATCCATGTATGAAGAAGTTATTACAAAAGGTGTGTTGTTACCTTTAACATTTGGTATGAAAAGTATTTTGGATAAAGTAGACATACAAAACTGTTTAAGTTGTAATGATAATGCAAAGGAAAATGCTTTTTCGTTTAGCAGTAGTTTAATATGGAACAAAAAAAAATCGCTTTACTCTGATAAAATTTGTTTACCATATTTTTTATATTTTGATGGATTTGAAGTAAATAACTGTCTAGGTTCTCACTCCGAAAATATTACGGGTATTTATTTCTCATTTCCTTTTTTGAAAGATTTACCTATATTTAAAAATATATTTGTTGCTGGTTTTATTAAATCTGAATATTTTTCTCAATACGGAAATGATCTTTGTTTAAAGAAATTAATAGAGGAAATTAAATTTTTGGAAGAAGAAGGATTAACAGTAAAATTTAATAATGTTTCGCTGAAAGGACATTTAATCTTAGGATTAATTTTGGGTAACATTATGTATATATACTATTAACTTAGGAATTAATCACATATACTATTAACTTAGGAATTAATAGTATATGTGACTTTAGTAAGTCATTTTCTAGCAGACATTTTTGTAGGTTTTGCAAATATACTAAAACAGAAAAACAAAATTTAACTGCACTTAATTCTGAATATCAGAGAACTGTTGAAAATTACAGTAGCGACATACTCAATACGTCATTTATAGAAACTGGCATTAAGCAGAATTCTATATTTAATACCATTCCTTCATTTCATGTTATGGATAATTATTTCGTTGATATGATGCATGATATTTATGAAGGCATATGCCATTATAACATGTGCCATATTATCAAACACTATATACAAACAATAAAATTATTTTCATTAACTACATTGAATAGAAGAAAGCTTAACTTTAATTTTGGACCTTTAGATAAAGAAAATATTTCACCCGAAATTCTTATTGGTGATTTAAAACATAATAAACTTAAAATGACAGCCAGTGAAATGAAAACTTTTGTACATTATTTTCCTTTATTGATTGGTGATTTAATCCAAGAAAATGATGAAGTTTGGTTATTTTTCTTAAATTTTCTAAAAATAATAGATATTTTATTGTCTAAGGCTGTATTCTAAACCAAAACTTATTTGAAACTTATTTGTGGAGACTTACTTATTTAAATAAGTAACCTAAAGAGGTGACTTATTTGAAATTTTTTTTCCATAGAAAAATCTAATTCGATTTGACAGTGTCAAATATTTTTATGTTTGTTTACTAAATGATTTTCAGGAATAAAACTTCTTTTTCGATTCGTAATAAAATTGATGTAATAATTTAAAATGAAAAAAATAGTTTTGAAAACTCTTTTAATTGATCAAATCAAATAAATCGTTTTAATTAAATTTATTTTCCAATTTGCTTTTTGTTGCTGTCAAAATAAGTATGCTAAATCGTTTAGAATAGCTTTTAAATACTTATTTAAAATGGCGGTGAATAAGTAGGTCTACATAAATAAGTTTCAAATAAGTCGTCGTTTAGAAAACAGCCTAAGTCATACGATGATGAGAAATTAAAAATTTTAACTAAATTAATCGAAAACCACTTATCGGATTATATAAGACTTTTTAAGGATACGCTTAAACCAAAACATCACTTACTTCTCCATTATCCAAAGACTATAATGTATTCAGGATCACCCAAAAATTATTGGTGCTTTGGATATGAAGCCAAACACAAGGAAAGTAAAACATATGCTAAAATATCCAATAATAGAAAAAATATTTGTTTGAGTCTTTCCAAAAAAGCACAGTTAAAATTAGCAAATTTTTTATTGCAACCGTTACCTGTTTTAATTAACGTATATGATAAAAATGAAATAAATTTCGATAATATACATAATGTTTGTTTAAAACTTAAAATATCGGCTCCAGTTAAATGTTACTCTCAAATCGAATATAATGGTATTCTTTATAAACAAAATTTTTATCTGTATAAATCTGAAAAGGAACTCGTCGAGGCTTTTAAGATTGTAAATGTGATTGTAAACTCTAAACGCAATTTAATAATAGTTGTAGTAAACCAAATTTTAGTTAAAAACTTTTTTTTTTTTTTTTTTTTTTTTACTTAACTAAATGGTTGAGGCTGTTAGCCTATATCACCTTCTTAAACTAACTTATGAACTACCCGACACCAATACTTAACATCTAAATCGGCTCTGTAATTCTAATCCAGAAAATCCATATTGGATTGGACTGGATTCGAACCGTCGACCCTAACAATGCATAGACTAGCGCTTTAACACACTCGGCTATACATCGCCTAGTTAAAAACTTTAATCATCATTTTCTGTCATTCGAAATAGATGAGAATGAAACGATTATCTTAAAAAAAATTTTTATGAATATTAATGCATTTTCAGGACCACCTGTTCATATAGTAACGACGGTTTCTGGACAAAAATTGATTAGATAAAAAACTTTTAAGTTTATATTGTATTTAAATCGAAAGAACATATCAATATCTCACATTTTATATTTGTCTAAGTGCCAAATTGAATTTATGGATAAACTTGTTCAAATTTTGTACTTTTTATAAATCTAATACAAATTCAAAAGATCAGTTCATTCAGTGAACTAAAAATAATAAAACATTCAAACAAGTTTTAAATTAAACTAAAACAAGTTAATAAAACGAACGTTTTTTATGTACATAATACATTTTTTTGTGCCGGGTCCGAATGTAGTCAACCAAATCCATTTTATATTGCCACGTGATTTAAAGGAAAAGAAAAACAAAAAAGATAGCCAAAAATACAATTTTCAGATTAGTTTATTAGAATTTTCATTTATATAATTACATTTTTAATATAAATATACGATTAGATTATAAGTCATGGAAAAATCACAAGAAATGTTTGATGAAATTTCATTTAACTATAACAGTATTGAACATAGTTTTCAACAAATGCATTCACCAACAGTTGATGAAGAAAGCGATAGTATAATAACAATGTTAAACGCACCAAGCACTAGCACTGCATCAGTTGCTGAAACTTCACAGTTTTATATGAGGGCTGACAAACCACAGTATAACAGTATACCAAAGTATACAAATTTATCAACTATAGCTTTGGTGCCGGAAAAGCCAGCATTCCCCAGTGGTAATCAAAAACAAGAAAACCACCAAGAAGTTCAAAATTTACTTCAATCTTGGGGATTAGAAGTTTTAGCAAATAGATGTTATGGTTTCTAATTTATTATTTTTATAAACGTAGGCGTGTAAGTTTTAAAACAATTCTGTATTTCTTTTAGATGAAGATCTAGATTTATGGGCACTACGGCATATGAAGCAACATCATATAGACGCTTTTGTTAAAACATTAAGTCTCGGATTAGCAATTAAATTTGAGCATACTTTGAAAAATTGGCAAACATCGCAAGCAACCACAGCAGCTAATGTATCTGAATATTTAAACGATACTACAGTATCAATATCAGATACTACAGAAATTGTATCAGAAACTGTAGATGTTTCTAATTTTCACAAACCATTGCCTATATTTAATATCAATTTAGAAAAACTAATAACAAACCGTAAAGTAGGCAGAGAAATAATATCATCATATAATGATAAAATAATGTTAACAGAAGGCCATAGAAATTTTATCGTTAATATCGCTATAGAGTATATAATAGAAAATAATAATACTATGAACACAAGTATTGCAAAACACATAGCAAATAAAATCATTGCACTATTTCCAACAGAACGCATTGTAAATTTTACTTTTTTACATATAAACTAATACAATGATAACTAATTTTTTAAACTTAATGAGCTATTTTATTTTAGACTACATATTATAATAAAGAACTAGGAAAACATCCAACTGGTAAAATTTATCAAAAGTTTTACAACAAAAGAAATTCTATGTCAAAGGCTGTTCTTATTGTTAAACGAAAAATACCTGATTTGTCGCTGGCAAATAAACTAACTCATACGTTTGGTATGTGAAACTTTTAAAAAATTTTGTACTGCCTATCCCGTGTTAAAAAAATTGTTTTTTCAGTTCCTGAAGCAGATTCATCAGAACATATAGAAATTTTGTTTGATGAACAGAGTAGTTGGGCTGAAATTGAGTCTGCATGGGACAGAACAAAACAACTGAGACTCAGCGATATTTCCAAATCAAAATCAACTTCAGAAACTTTAACTAAATGGAAGCAATTTAAATTACCGCTGGGCTATAAACTGGTAATTAATAATTAAATATTAGTGTATTTCATTAAAATTTTAATTATAATAATATTCCTTTTAAAATTTTCAGATAGACATTGATTTTCAAGCAGTGTTTCCGAAAGACAGCAGTTTTAATTGTAAATTATCAACATTTATTAAAAAAATTCAGCCCATTTATGAAAAACAAATTAAAGATAAAAAGTTGAGAGAGTTTGTTGAAAAGCTTCGCAATACGGAGAATATGACAGAAAGTAAGTTTTTTAAATTTGTTTTTTTTAGCTCCAAAAACATGAAAATCACATACAACAGAAACAGAATTCCATTAAAATTTTACAGCAACAGAATTTTTTGCCAAATTTGTATGAAATTCTGTTTCTGTTTCTGTTGTATCTGAATACCCGGCTGTAGGTTAAAAAGTTGTTTTTGGACATTTGATTTGTAATTTTTTTGATTTGAATTTTTTGATTTTGATTTTAATTTTTTTGATTTAAATTAATGTTTGATTCTGTATTAATATAAGATTTTTCTCTTTTATATTATTTAGATGGTATTCTGCTAACAATCCTGTATTTACTGCACAGTATTCTCCGTCCAACCAATAAAGCTTTGGAGCATAATGTATATAAAAAATTCACAGTTCGAGATTCACAAAACAGTTTTGCGATTATAGGCGAAACTGTTCAAAATATTGAAGATACATTAGAAAAGTATTTGGAACAAAAATTACCGATTCAGCCACTGTTATTAATTACTGGATTCATAATAAAGCCAACGCAAATACTAGTATATTTTGATAATATACGATACGAAGTTTATACAACTTGGAAAGCGGTTGATGTGTGCTTAAAAATTTTTTATTTATTTAACCTAAAATATCCGAAATCTTCAACCAATTTTTGGAATTTTATTCAAAAGCATTTTTATACTTTAACAGATGAAAAAGAAAAAGCACATTATTCGGTCGATTTGTTAATTGATATGCTATAGACCAGCGGTTCTTAAACTTTTCTGTATTGCGACCCCAAATTTTAAATGCCGTATTTTGGCCACCCACAACCTATATTTTTTTTGACGTTATTCGTTAAATCGTTATTCAAAATAAAACGTTTAAACAACAAATACTATTTTATTTCCAGCTGATATAAAAATAAAAATTAATAACAATTTCTACTTATAGTAAATATTAAATTAAACAAAAATTAAAATAAAATAAACAGCATTTTCTAGTTATAACAATATGAAAATTAATAAATAAAAAAAAAGATTAATACATAATTCCTTTTCTAGTTACGTTATTAAGTATTAAAATAAATAAAACATTAAGCAAATATTTTTTAATGTGATTTGAGTGCTTACTTTTTAGAGCAAAGTATTGTGGCTCGATTACCGAAAGCGCTGGTCTCGAACATTTTCAATATTACGCAATTGAGAACGATATTTTGATTTAATATACAATAAGGATGAAAATGTATTTTCGCACAAATATGTGGTGGAAAAAGGCAAAATAATTTGAACTGCCATTTCAGACGAACATGGATACTCTCTTTTAGTTGACAACTAAAAATTTCCAGGTATTTGATTCTTAAATAGTGCCTTCAAACTACCATCGCAGGATGGTTCAGCAAATTCTTCTTGTGCTTTTATGTCTAGATGTTGTATATCTTTAAGTTTTATATTAACAGGCTGAATTATCATCCAATGGTGTTGTGAAATATTGAATTCAGAAGAAAAGTATCTTTCAAACTCAGTTTGAAGGGCTGAAAGATGAGATACTAGATTTTTTATATCGGATATATTCAATTCATTTTCGTCAATAAAATCCATTGTATACTGAAACATGTCAATCTGGTTTTTTTCTAAATTTAGTTTCCACACATTAAGCTTCTGAACGAATCCCTTAATTTTATCGTACAAATTAATAATATTTGTATGTTTGCCTTGCAAGGATAAATTCAACTCGTTAAGTTTGTCTAAAATATCAATCCAATAGCATGATTTTAACATAAAGCTTTCGTCACAAAAAAGATCTGCCATAGTTGAATTCATTCCCATCGAAAATGATCTTATTTAGTCTTTCAACACGAAAACTATTTTCAAACTTTTGCCTCTTGATAGCCATCTAACTTCAGCGTGCAAAAGGAGATTTTTATAATCTGATCCCATATCCTTACAGAGTTGGAAAAAAGACGACTATTAAGTGCACGACATTTTATAACTTCTTTCAAAACATGATATAAATCACGAGAAAGTTTTTTACTCACTAATGCCTCACGATGAATCATACAATGGGTAACTGTTATTTTTTAACCACCTAGCAGTTGCTTAATTCGTCCGAAAAGCCCATTTAGTTTACCTGTTATTGCAGCGGTACCATCACTAAAGACGCCCACGCAGTGCCCCATAACAGCTGATTTTCTTTAAAAAAATTGTTCAGTACATTAAAAATATTCTCGCCAGTTGCTCGGCCTTCAAGTAGGAAACAAAACTACAGGTCTTCATGATAAATTTTTGACAATTATTAATATCAAAATGATTGCTTTATGGATTCAATAAATAATAGATGTCATTAGAAAACGTATATCGACATCGTCATCTATGTGTAAATGCTAAATGGAAAACCACACAAACGTATATAAATATAAAAGAAAACGATCCGACTACAAAATTGTTTTATGAATTGTGGAATGTTACCAAAAGACTAGTGAAAACTTTAGAAAATTTAAAATATCGTCCAATTTTAAAACCTTGAAAAATTAATTCAAAAACCTTGCAAAGTTTGTTAATTTGAGACTTATATATAGATAGAAATTTTAGCGTAGTTTTAAATTGGGAATTTCTCGCGACCCCATGAAAAAGTCTAACGACCCCAGGTGGGGTCTCGACCCCTAGTTTAAGAAACGCTGCTATAGACTGCTTCTAATTTTTGTCACATTTTGTCACTTACTTTTAAACAAAATAAAATAAAAAGAGAAAGAATTTAGCTTTCATCGTGAAAGGTCGTAAAAATAAATATCTAAAATAAATTTTAAATTAAAAAAAAAATTTTATATTGTTTGAAAGTTATAAAACAAAAAGTTTTAATTCAAAATTATTGAAAAAATTAACTGGATCTAAATATACCAGTTAAAGTGAGTGACTACGATGATGTGTCCATGTCTATGGCATGCACAGGAAGTAGTATAAAAAAAAAGACCAGCAGAAGATATAGATTTTGTGAACCAAGAAAAAAAATCTAAAATGTATTCAATATCGGTTAGTAATCAATTCCAACCACTGATTGATAAACATGCTGACACTATTACATCATCAGCTGTAAAAACCAAAACCAGAATACCACCCGTTATATGTAAATTACAATACACTGATATTCATAAATTGATGAGTAAATTAAAAATTAATAATTATAACATTAAAATCCAATCGATTGGGACAAAAATTTTTTGTTATACAATAAACAACTATAATTCATTGATAAATGAGTTGAAAACTTTGGAAAGTGAGTATTATACTTTTACTCTTGAAGAAAATAAAACGATTCGTTTTGTTTTATTTGGAATACCTTTGGTAGACACCAAAATAATAGAGGATGAACTTAAAGAACGAGGCTTAAGCCCTCTCAAGATATACCAAACCAGGCCGAAAAAATCGAGAAATGATGACGACTACATTTATTTTGTTACTTTTAAAAAGGGAACTGTAACACTTAACAAATTAAAAGAGTGCAAATACATTTATCACACGGTGTGCAACTGGGATATTGTGGCTCCATCAAATAAGGCACATCCAACACAATGTTTAAGATGCTGTATGTATGGCCATGGAATCAATAACTGTCAAATGCTGCCCAAATGTAAATATTGTTATACAAATCACGGAGAAACCGAATGTCCCGTCAAAGATGATGCTACAAAATACAACTGTGCAAACTGTAACGGACAACATGCAGCAAATTCATTGATATGTCCAAATCGATCAGACTATTTGAGAATAAAACAAAATATGAACGTAAGAAATTTTGCTATTCAAAAAACTTATAATAATTATTTAGATTTAACAAAAACAAATATACAACCACATTACTTGCACCAATCACAACCACAAAATACGTTTACTAATACACGCACATATTCTCAAGTTCTAAAAAACAATCAACCATTACTCCAGACACATATAAACACACAACAATCAGCGGAAGAAACAGATAAACTTTTTACAACTAATGAATTGTTCAACATATTTAATGAAATCGTTTCAGTTCTGAAAAATTGTCGTACCAAACAGGACCAAATCAGTGGCATTGCGGAGTTTGCGTTTAAATATGTCGGTAGTCCGTAATCACTGCAATTTATTAGTTGCTACGTGGAATGCCCGTAGTGTAAAACCAAAGAAATTTGAGCTGGTTCAATTTCTAGAAAGATATAACATAGATATTATGTTATTAACTGAAACCCATTTGAAACTAAACGATTCCTTTTTTATTAATAATTTTTACTTTTATAGACGTGATCGCGAATCACAAGCAAAGGGAGGAGTAGGCATACTAATAAAAAAATCCATTTCTCATTCGCTTCTTCCTGATTTAAATTTAAAATCAATTGAATGTATTGGTATCGTAGTTAAGAATGGAAATGCTAATTTAGAAGTATTCGTTTGTTATTGCCCAAAATCTGGTGATGTTAACTTAAGAGCTGATTTAATTAAAATTTCGAACAGAAGCAACCCATATACTGCTGGTGGTGATTTCAATTGCCAACACAGTATGTGGAATTGCTGTAGAAATAATAAAGGTGGCCGAATATTACAACAACTGTCCATAGATTTGGACAGCTGTTTAATAATTGCTCCAAGTTCTCCAACGCACTTAAGTCCCATTGGAAGATTTAGTACTATTGACATTTTTCTTACCAATAACAATTTACCAGTTACCAAAATAGAATGTCTTAATGAACTAAATTCGGATCATCTTCCGGTTATTGCCACGGTTAGTTTTACTGCACGTATTGAAAATCTACTTCCTAAAAAATTCGATTACAAAAATTCGAACTGGACTTTATATAAAGAGCATATAACTGATGGTTTGGGTTACAACGGTACAAATTACGATCTAAATACAACTCAAGGTATTGATGAAAATTTAAATTTTTTTACACAGGTTATTACACTGGCGCGTGAAAAATCAGTTCCCTTAGTACGTCATACAAATAATGACAAATTAATTTTGAATGACGAAACAAAAATGCTGATAAAACTTCGAAATGTTCGTAGAAGACAATGGCAAAGGTTAAGATTCACATATCTAAAAGAAATTGTAAATGAACTGAACCAAATTATTAAATCTCATATTTATGAAAAGCTCAACGAAGGTTGGCAAAACAAACTTGAGAGTTTAAAAAATGGATCGAAGTGTTTTTGGAAAGTAACGAAAAATCTCAAAAATAAATACAAGCCTATACCTCCCCTGAAATCTAATAACAATGATGGTTCCGTAATTTTTGATAACACGGCAAAATGTAACTTGATATCTCAAGAACTATACAACATACATCTCGTTAGTGGTAATAATACAAATGTAAATGTAGATACTGAAGTGCAACATTCAATTGATGAAATAGATGCCTTAAATGGTAACGATTTAATAATAGATTATCCAATAACAGTAAACGAAATTAAATCTGTTCTCAATATAATTAAACCTTTCAAAGCACCTGGCATTGATAATATTCCAAATATTCTTTTAAAAAAATTGCCAAACATATCCTTTATAAGCCAGTTATTTAATAGTTGCCTCAAATTAGGATATTTTCCACAAAACTGGAAGTTAGCAAAGGTCACCCCAATTCTTAAACCTGGAAAAGATCCAACACTCCATACAAGCTACCGACCAATCAGTCTCCTGTGTACTTTAGGTAAACTCTTTGAATATTTAATTAAAGAAAGAATACTACAAATTGTTGAACAATATGCAATACAGATTAGTGAGCAATTCGGTTTTAGGGTTGGACACTCAACTGTACATCAAATTCAAAGAGTAACAAACTATGTCAAAACGATGCGTAAAAACCTAAAGTCCACAGGATTGGTTCTTTTAGATTTGGAACGGGCTTTCGAAACAGTTTGGATAAAAGGGCTCTTACACAAATTAAAGAAATATCGTTTACCCATGTACATACTGAAAATTTTAAGATCGTATTTGGAAAATCGGTCATTTTTCGTCCAAATTCAAAACGACAGATCGAGTAAACATGACGTTCCAGCTGGTGTTCCCCAAGGGTCAATACTGGGCCCATTATTATTCAATTTATATATTAATGATATTCCAAAGGTTGGCGATTGTGAAATAGCACTTTTTGCCGATGATACAGCCATCTACACTAGTGATGAATTGTCCTCAGTTATTATTAGTAGGCTAAATAATTACATTAACATTCTTCAAAATTTCTTTTACCAATGGAGGTTGAAAATAAATGTAGAGAAATGTCAGGCAATTTACTTTACAAGATGTCGGGCTATCAGAAAATTACCTCAAACAGAGATAATCATAAATGGCATTTCAATCAAATGGGAATCTGTCGTCAAATACCTAGGCATATATCTCGATGTTAAATTAATACTAAAAACTCACATATGTAATATTTTAAAAAAAGGCAACACCTTATTTTTTATGTTTTATCCTATCTTAAATAAGAAAAGTAAAATGAATTTAAACAACAAACTTTTAGTATACAAAGCGATGATCCTGTCGGTCATCATGTATGGTAGTCCTGTTTGGTGGCAATCGGCTGAAACATATAAAAAGAAACTGCAGGTCGAACAAAATAAGTTTCTTAAACTGATTTTGAAAGTTCCAAAAAGATTTAGCACACTTACGTTACATACACAAACTAACATGAACTTAATCAAAGATGTAGCTCTTGAACAAATTAATAATTACTATAGAAAACTGCCATTTATTGAAAACAGACTAATTAATATTTTGAGTCCTTAAACTAGTTATATATGTTATGAAATAAAAAAGAATCATACTAATTAGTAAATTTAGATTACGTAGCTAGGTTAAATTAGGTTAAGGTAGGTTAAGGTAGGTTAAGCTATAGTCGCTTTAAAAATCAATAACATATTGCCATTTTTAGTATATTAATCAAAATAATATTTATACTAATCTTTTAGCTGTTGTAAAATTAATATAATTAAACTCAGCAAAAATAATTTATTATAATAAAATGTATAAACTATTAGGACTAATAAATAAATTAAATTAAAAAATAAAATAAAATACTATTTTAAAATTATAAGAATGAAATATAAATAATTTAAAATTAAATAAAGCTATAGTTGAAATAGATAAAACTATTAATAGAAAACAACTTTAAAACAAAATAAACTTAACTTAATATAACTTTAAAACAAAATAAAATTATAAATTATTTTAAAATTGAAAATATGAAATATAAATAATTCAAAATTAAATAAAACTAATTGAAATAGATAAAACTAATAATAAAAAATTTATTTTCTTTAAAACAACTTTAAAACAAAATAAACTTAACTCAATATGATGTATAACTTTAAAACAAAATAAAATTATAAATTATTTTGAAATTAAAACTATGAAATGTAATGTATAAATAAAATGTATGTAAATAATAGTAAATAATTGAAAATTAAATAAAACTTATTGAAATAAATAAAACTATTAATAAAAATTTATTTTCTCTTTTATTTAAAAAGTTTTAAACATAAGCTCCATTATTAATTTAATAAGTTCCATTATTAATTTAATAACATCTTTTTATTGATTTAATAAGTTCTATTATTAATTTAATTACAGCTTATTATTAATTTAATAAGAACCTATTATTAATATAACTAGATTGTATTATTAATCTGATAACCTAATTTTATTTTAAAAACAACTTTATTATTCTAATAATATATGTTATGTATCCAATGAATACCTAATATGAATCTAATCCATTATGTTATCAATTCAATAAGAATTTTTATAAATATAAAAGCTATCGTTTTTAGATTTAAAATTTAAATTTTTAATGTTAGTAAATACTACGAACAAATAGTATTAGCTTAATAATGCCTGTTATTACGAAATTAGTGAAAATAATCACAAGTTGTGATTAGCTGTATAATAATCACCAAATTATTAATCTAATGGCTATTTTGATAGTTTTTAATAACAGAATTCTCTGAGTGTATGTCGACTTGATCTTATGTTATGATGACAGTCACTGCAACTAAACATTAATGCCTGAAAAGATTGCCAAAGTTCCTCAACATCTGCACATGTTAAGCTGATTTAAAGAAACTGAGCATCCGAAATCGATTAATACTGTTTGTGAAAATATTATTACAGTGAAAATGTACCCAGAGTTGTGAAGTATACATTCAAGTTTCTAAAAAAACTGGTGCTCGGTTTGCTTGGCCTTCGACGACTGGACCTTATCACAAAATAGTCTATATTAAAACGTCAATTTATGTGTAAAGTAATAAAGCTATATGGAGATTAAAATTATTCTGAATTTTTGGAGCCTCACCCACAAAGAATTGTATTTTATTGTATTAGAAATCGCTAAAAAAATATAAAATTGACCTAACAGCTGACGACCGATACCACTCGTGAACTGTTTAGGCGGCTACCTGGTTTAAGCAAAAGGTAGCCATCACCTTATAAATACTACAATATTGAAAAAGTGATTAGTACTACGACATACACATTTTGCTGTACTTATAAACCAAGGTAAGAGAATCAAAGAGTGTACCCGTTGCATATAGTGCAGTCATTTATTATGTCAAACAAGAGTTTGAATACAAAAATGGCGAATATATTTAACTAAATGAAAAAATCTACCGCAAAGTAAGACGGCTGGTAGGAAAACTATATAGACCAATCAACCGAAGTCATTCAGAAATTAAAGAGGATAGAAATTACCACAAGAGTCTTCACAAAAAAAAGCATTAAACTTTAAGGAGCATTTTTACATTTAACTTGAAAAATCCCGACTATGCCCGTTTTTCAACTACAGGCATTGAAAATACTAAGACAGTTGTGACTTTTATCTTCCATAAACCCCCTTCCATCTACCCTTAAACATATTTTCACTTTTTAAATCCAATCAATAGGCTCTCTAGCTAAGACCCGAGTTTCACTTTAACAGCAAATTCAACCGATTCAACCAGTCAACATTTTATAACACTGACAACCCTCGAAATCGTTAAAAGGTTGACTTGGTTTCGTTTCCAATCCAACGTAACATAAATCCCGGTCATATTACAAAAATATTTATCTTGAAATTACTGCTAACTCTTTGTTTGTAATTAAATATTATCTCACAATTTTTTTGTCATGAAGCACACAAACAACTTAAATTATTAACTTGATAAAAATTCGTTTGATTATCAACTAAATAGCTATAGAAATATCAAACTTTTCGATTGCAGAAATATAAACATAAACAAACAATAAAATTGTGTAATCTTACCTTCTAATGTTTTATTCCTAGCAATTAATGCTAAAAGTACATCTGGATTAGGATGATCTGATATATTGTTCTGTAACGTTGTTGAATGACTATCAATTCCATTGCTGTTCATAGGATTACAATTTGGAATATTTAAATTAGTAGGATTTGGGATCATGGGTGATTGTAATTGATGATGGGGTAATGGCTGCATCATACTCGACGATAATGATGGAATACATTGAGAAATAGGAATCCCACCACCAATACTACCGGTTGAGGATGATGTTACGCATACAGACATAACTTATTTAATTTTTCACTTATTTGTTTTTTTTTTTCGTTCACTGATAATCCAGAGAAGTATTAAAATTATTTTTAATTCTCTCCGTTACACTTTTTCCATCTTTAAAATTATTTAACTAACAGTTCACGAAAAAAAATTTTTCACTGCTAAAACAAAAGAAAATTTAGAAAATTTAATAATTATTTAGTTCAAATCCACTAACGGAGTTAAAACAAAAGAGATAAAAGTTATAAAATCACTGGAATTCACGGATCATAATAAAAAAAAAACAAACAAAAATCAATAGATTTAATTACAATCTCGGTCAGGTAATAACTAAATTGCGGTAATTAAAACAAATTTTATTATTGTTTATGGTATACAAGGGTTTGCATAGTACAATTTTTCATTTTTTTTTTCTGTTATCTATTTCATATAGACAAAAAAAAGTGGAATAAAAACAAAATTATTTATTATTGAAAAGAAATAACACAAGTAGCTTATCACCTTGACGGTATTATGTGTAGACTTTATATATGGAAAATACAGTTGAACGACACGACAAGCACGTGCAAAAAAAATTAAACTGTAACGGCGTGTGTTGAAATGTGTTTTTTTGATATGGTCAAGTATTGGAAAAATAATTCAATTATGAAATGACTATCCTAGGCTTCTCAAATAATATCATAGTTGGTGAACTTTACCGGTGAAAAAAAATTAAACGAAAGTAAAATTTTACAAAATCCATATATGTATAACAAGATTCAACAAAATTGAATTTCAGGACTTGAAGCTATGATTGTTTCAAACAAATAGTGACTCTGACAACGGCATATTCCCATTTTGTCCAATTTAAAAAAAACAGATTTTTCTCGATTTCAATTTGGTTGAAAACGAATAAACCAGACCTCTAGTAATTCTACTTGAGTGATCCTAAGCCAGACCACAAGACAAAAAGATATTCAAAGAAAAAAATATTGTGACGCTGATGCATAGGCTGACTTCACCACAGCTCTGGAAACATAGTGTTCTGGATATATAGTGAGCTAATATCCAAAAAATACTATAATAAATGGCTAACCAATGTTTAAGATATTGCGTACTTGTAATTATAAAAATATTTAACAAAGCAGTAGTATCCCAACAAACATAAACTCTATTGTACGAGAAAAAGCAAAAAATAATTTTAAACGGAAGCGAAAAACCGGAAGTTGGGATGCAGAACTGATTTAAACTGTACTAAATGGTTATGGACCTCCCAGCCCTCGTTCCAATGGGGTACAAGCTAATAAAACCTTTCCCATGTTACTTGAAATCTTTAACCAGCGTTTCATGAAAATCGATCGGTAATTGTAGGCTACAGTAGAAATAAAAATCTGAAAAAAAATTGTTTAACCGGAAGTGACAAACAGGAAGCTGAAATGCAGAACTGTTACAAATCATACCTAAAGCATATCAACCAAGTTTAATCAAAATCGATTACTAGAAACTGATGTTATTGAAGTATCTCAATATCGTCCAAAAGCTAATCAGTTCTTTGTTATTCAAATCTCCATCCTTTTTAAAGTCTTATCAAAATTGATTAATGAATGAAGTCTTTATGCTCCCAACAACCTTTAAAAACAAAGTGTGAAAAGTCAGCAGTTGTATGGTAGACCCCCCGCCACTTTTATCAATGTGTCCCAAAAATTGATAGTTATCATATCACACTAATTGAAACCTTTTTCATAAGTTTCATAATCGCTTCATTATTGTAGGCTGTAGTGAGCATAAAGACACTGAAAAAACTTACAAAAATTACAAAAAAAATTTTTTTACCGGAAGTGAAAAACCGGAAGCTGAGATGCAAAATTGTTGTGAACCGTACTAAATGCTTATGTACCAAGTTTCATCTAATTCGATTATCAAAAAAACAGGTGCTCCGGGGCACACCACTTTGTTCATTTTCGCTCAAAAACTAATCAGTTCCTTGTCATACATAATTGCATCTTTTTCCAAAGTGTCATCAAAATGCGTTTCCGGACGATTGTTTTATGTTCCCAACAAACATAAAAAACATTGGGTAGAAAGCCACCTGTTGTATAGTGGACCCCCAACCCTTTATCCGATGTACCCCAAAAGCTGATAAGATCTTTCTCACATTACTTGAAAGCTTTTACCAACGTTTCATGAAAATCGATCGATAATTGTAGGCTACAAAACACTTGAAAAAAAAACTTTTTAAACGGAAGTGACAAACCGGAAGTTGGTATGCAGAAATATTGGAAACAGTAAAAAGAACCTTATATACCAAGTTTCTATAATATCGAAAGCCGGGATTAGAAGTTATTAAAGATTTAAACTTAAAGGTGTTCGGGAGACCCCCGCCATTTTGTCCAAATTTTAAATGAATCCAGTTCTTTCATTTTCAAGTGAACCTGCATCATTTGCCAAAGTTTCATCAAAATCCTATGCAGAAAGGTCAACCAAACACACAGACGTACACCAACATTTGTATAGGCTATTTAGATGCCAACGGTCCAAAACAAAAGAAAAAACAAAATTTGGGGTATGTAAGAATTTTCTTTACTTTTCTACACAACTTAAAATTGTGGTGTAGTAAATAGCTTAAACAAATATTCATAGAATATTTTTGGAAAGGCATAAAAATACTATCGGCTCCAATTTTAAAGGAAGGATATAGGATTTACCAACAATTGTCTGTAGTGAAGAATATATATTTATTTTTAGAGTAAGTGACAACCACAAGGCAATAGAAAGCTAAAACTCTCCATAGCAACCACAAAAAAATTGTATTGGTTGTGTCAACAGCCTAAAGAAAAAAAAAAACTGAAAAGTCTCATGGACATGGGAACTTAATCAACTCCTTTCTAAACACAAATTATAATTTTATAATTCCTACATTTTACACTTGCAGCACCTTCTCCATTCGTAATCAATACAGTTTGATCAAGGATCTAATCGAGTAATAGAATTAGACAGCAAGAAGAAGAGAATAAAAACTGCAACATAAGTAAGGAAGAAACAATAAGTCAATAAGTGTTCTATTAAAGCTCATTTACCGACATCGGTAGTGACTGAGTTTTATGGCACTTTTGGATTTAGGTGTAGTTTCCGAGTCTAAAAGAACGTAAATGTGCGCCTCAGTTTTACGATATTCGATATAATTCTTCATATTTCACTAGTAGCAAGTCTTGAGAAACTCTCTGGGAGTTCATCTTGCACTTTTTATAAATATAACGGAAACAGTTACATATTCAATTTTGTAATAACCAAACATAGTTTTTTGAAATGTCAACAATGAAAAATAAATTTGGCAATAATGAAAATACTTTGAAAGCAAATGTGCAAAAAACTTTCACGAGGACATGGTTGTTAGTTTTTGGTAGCGATGTATATCAAACATAACTCTTTGTTAAAGTACAAGTATTTTTTTATATCTGTTTAAAAACTTATTACAAAACTAACACGAAACATCAATATGTTGCCGGAAAATTATAATCAAAATTCCTAAAATATTGTTAAATTAAATAAAATCAAACTTTTTCAAAATTCCAAAAATATTCTAAAAATTAGAATGAAATCAAATATTTAAACTTTTTCTAAATTCCGATAATATTCCAAAAATTCTTAAAAATTCAAACTTTTTCCACAATTCTAAAAATATTGCAAAAATTATAACAAAATCAAAAATTGAAAATTTTTTCAAAATTCCAAAAATTATAATAAAATCAAAAATTAAAAATTTTTCAAAATTCTAAAAATATTCCAAAAATTCTTACAAAATCAAAAATTGAAACTTTTTCCGCAATTATTACTAAATCGATTATACAAACATTTTTCAAAATTCCAAAAATATTTCAAAAACTATATTAACAAATTCAAGAATTTTCATGTCCAATTTCATTTTAAATTACATTTACGTCATAAAAACAGCTACATTTTTTCCAAAAAATTGGGTCAAAAATAAATGAAATCATTTTTTGACACACTTGACAACATTTTTTTGACAAACTTATAATGCCACAGTTCTCAATAATAATAATAAAATTTCATTTCAAACAAACAATTTTATTTTTTTCCAAAAAGTTGGGTAAAAAAATAAATAAAAATCTTTCTTTTGACACACTTGACAACATTTTTTAGACAAACTTATAATGCCATAGTCTAGTTTTTGATCTCACATACCAATCCCTACCATCAAGATTTCTCCAAATTTAATGTTCCTACTCGTAATCACTTAAAATGAACGTTTTTTAAGCCAAAAATCTGCAAATTTGCTATTTTTGACACACATAATGATTCTTTTGACACACTTCCGGTACAGTTATCGAACACAGCGTCCTTTCGGACCTGTCCCTTGTGAATACCGCTTTTTAGAAAAAAAATTTTTGAAATCCCTCCAGCCGTTTTCCCTGCAGCGTAGGTAATGACGGACCGGCCTACAGACAGACACACATTTTTTTTTTTTTGCTTTTTTAGAATCAGTAGGTCCTAAAACGTCGAGAAATGCCAAAAAAAGTGGGGTAAGAATTTGACTTTGAGCTCATGAATACTTAGGTCTTTCAGACCGAAGTAATTACGAATTATTACTTCCGTCTGAAAGACCTAAGTATTACATTCATGAGCCAAAAGTGAAATTCTTACCCCCACTTTTTTTGGCATTTCTTGACGTTTTAGGACCTACTGATTCTAAAAAAGCAAAAAAAATGTATGTCTGTCTGTCGGCTGTCCGGCCGTCCGGCCGTTGTCATTACGTTGTAGGGAAAACCGCTGGAGGGATTTCAAATTTTTTTTTTAAATAGGTATACTCAAGGGACAGGTCTGAAAGGACGCTGTGTTTGATAACTGTACCGGAAGTGTGTTAAAAAATCATTAAGTGTGTCAAAAACAGCAAACGTTCATATTTTTGGCTTAAAAAACGTTCATTTTAAGTGATTACGAGTAGGAACATTAAATTTGGAGAAATCTTGATGGTAGGGATTGGTATGTGATATCAAAAACTAGACTATGGCATTATAAGTTTGTCTAAAAAATGTTGTCAAGTGTGTCAAAAAAAGGTTTTTATTTATTTTTTACCCAATTTTTTTAGAAAAAATAAAATTAATAATTTGTATGACATGAAATTTTATTATTATTATAGAGAATTATGGCATTATAAGTTTGTCAAAAAAATAATGTCAAGTGTGTCAAAAAATGATTTCATTTATTTTTGACCCAATTTTTTGGAAAAAAAAATGTAGCTGTTTTTATGACGTAAATTTGTAATATTTTTGAAAAATGTTTGTATTTTTGATTTTGTAATAATTTTTGCAATATTTTTAGATTTTTGGAAAAAGTTTTAATTTTTGAATTTGTAAGAATTTTTTGGAATATTTTTACAATTTTAAAAAATTTTAAATTTTTGATTTTATTATAATTTTTGGAATTTTGAAAAAAGTTTCAATTTTTGATTTTGTAAGAATTTTTGGAATATTTTTAGAATTTTGAAAAATTTTAAATTTTTGATTTTATTATAATTTTTGGAATTTTGAAAAAAGTTTTAATTATTGATTTTGTAATAATTTTTGTAATATTTTTAGAATTTTGGAAAAGTTTGAATTTTTAAGAATTTTTGGAATATTATTGGAATTTAGAAAAAGTTTAAATTTTTGATTTAATTTTAATATTTGGAATTTTGAAAAAAGTTTGATTTTATTTAATTTTTACAATATTTTTGGAATTTTGAAAGAAATAAGAATTTGTGATTTTGTAATATTTTCTCGAAACGCTAAATGAAGAGGTTTTTGAGTAGTTTGCTGAGTGTATCATCTTTTCACTAAATTATGTTAATTTATGATCTGTTATAATTTTCCGACAACATATTGATGTTTCGTGTTAGTTTTGTAATTAATTTCTAAGCAGAGATAAAAAAATACTTGTACTTTAACAGAGAGTTATGTTTGATATACATCGCTGTCCAAAACTAAAAACCATGTCCTCATAAAAGTTATTTGCCAAAAACTGTATCAAAATCCTTAACCCAGACCGAAGTCTTGATATCTCAAAGCTGTGAGATTTCAGCCCCTCCATATTTTTTAATTTATAATTTAGTAAAATAATTTGTAGTTGTAAATAAAAACATTGAAAAACAAATCAAGATGAAGAAAAGAGAAATTTATTTTGACAGATTCGGCTATCATTATTTTTTTCCTACCTCTAAGCATATAACAACTAACCAACTTTCTATATGTAGGGATCAGCTTTTGTTGTAGGGATCAGAATTGCTTTTAGTTTTTTGATCTACGAGTGTGACAATGGAAAACTATTGCTTGCTCAAAGAAACGAGCCTTCAAAATACTCTATGTGTAGGTCTTAATTATTAAGGAAGACCATGCGTCACATGAACGAGATATATGCCACTAGCTAAATTATTGACAACTTCATTTTAGCTTGGTTCATGAAATATTCTAGTTTCATCCAATCATGAAATATTTGGCTATGGGATACTCTATATACCAGTGATCGCAAATACGTGGCACGCGTGCCAGACTTGCCACGTTTGAAAATTTGTCTGGCATAGCAAGAATTCTGAAATTGTGCTTAAATTCTCGTTTTAGGAACCATAATAAAGAAAAGATAGATATCAGATATTTTGTAATAAGTTAAATATTACTGTTAGTCCAGTAAAAGACAGTAAAAATAGTAGGGAACCTCCGAATTCTTTGAATCAGCATCGATTTGCCTGAAATTCCTGAATAGATTTGCCTGAAAATTGAAATTAAGCTCAACACACCCTCCATTTCAAAATGTACCCTTCGCGCTTTTATTTTTAAGGGGCAAAAACTACCCCTTATTGTCAAAACTTATTAGTCTACAAATTAAATCTTAACACATCGAAATAAAGATCACAATCACATATCTCAACCCTTAAAACCAACCACTAATATGATTACATTAAAAAAAGTTATTAAGGGCGACAATTTACTTTTTTTTTTAATTTTAAGGTTTTCCGCAGGAATTTTTTGCATTCTGATGGGCTGCAAAGATAATTCTTATGTGTTCTTATGAGGTAAACTTTTGTGAACGACGGTTTATTTCTACCACCTTCATACTTTGTTCATAATAACCATCAAATACAACAGTAATATTATTATCGAAATTTCTTCTCAAATACAGATGTATTGGTATTCCCGGAAAAAACTGCTGTAAATATGCCTTTTAATAATTTTATACAATAGCATATTTTAAAAAATGTTTATGAACATGAAATTCAATCAAATAAAATTATCCAGTCCCACAACTGTTACACTGTAGAAATCACGCTCACACATGTAATTACTACGATAAACATTTGATCAAAATAAAAAATTAACACTTAAATTTGGTGTATTTTATATAAAAAAAATTGATAATTAAATACAGATACATGTGCACACAGCGTACAAATATATCATTTTTTAATCTAATTTATGTAAGATTTATTTCTAGAAAATCTAAACCGAAACATTATTGAATCTTGAGAATACAAATTAGCTTTAATTTTAATTTTCATGAAGTCTATATATCAACAAAAATCAAGATTTAATATAATAAAAAGCCGAACAAATGCGAATAAAATTCTCTTGCCAAGGGTTCTGTGAATGTAAAAGATCACAATACCAACATTGGTTTGTTTTAATATAGTTATTTTTATAATAGATCTTCTCGGTTTGCCTAGATACAGATCCAGGTTTTATATATGGCTTATTCCATTATATTCCAGCATATTTTTGGCAGATTCTAGCCGACATTTGTTTTTTTCTTTTTTGGAAGTGGATCATTATTTTTGTTTAACAATATGACCTTAGATGGCGCAATTATGCTAAAATAAATGTTTTCAAGTTTTTCACCTGTAGAGAGCGCAGCCACCACTCCATAAAAAAGTTTGCTATACCATCGGAAAAGAGAAGATTTAACTTTTTCAGAAAATTAAATTCATTTAACGGCCAACACCTAATATGGCCACTAGTGAGAAAAAACTTTTAATTTTAAATTTACATCATTCAAAATTTAAAAAATTTGATAAGCCATCAGAAAAAAGCAGGACTAAATTTTTTTAAAAAGTCTGATTTCATCTATAAACAATACCTAGTTTTCACTTTTAAAATTTGTAAACCCTCCGTTAGCCAAACTAGGTTTGGTCAAACATGAAACCAGACATTCTGAAAATGTAAACCTTCCCCTCTATATCAGAATTAGTTCAGTTAGGAAAACGCCTATTTTCATTTATTACAACTGACACAACTGATATTCTCCAACCAAGCTGTTCAAATTAGCCCAGAAAACTTCTTAGAACACCTCTCCATTTAGGGTAGCATTACTTTTAAATAAATACAACTTTGGTGAAAAACGAGCTGATATTTTCCAACCCAACTGTTTTTGTTAGCCCAGAAAATGTTTGATTTTGATTGGATTTTGTGAGTAATTTAATTCAAGCAACTAAGCAAGTTATTTGATTTTTTTCTTTTCAATGGTATGCTTGGAATTATCTTAGAAAAAACTCTGTTTTTTTCTTTTACGTGTATCGGTTGGAGATTTGAACTCGTAACATTATCAATGCCAGTAGATTTTAGAAATCCTTTCAATTTATTCAAAATGCTTCTTTTTTAAATTTTCTTATTTGTTTTAATAAAAAGGAAATTTAATCTGCAACCAGTCGATAATTTCCAACTGTTCCTATTTGTCTTCAGTGACCAAAACTGGATTCACTCAAAAAACTTCTTACAGTACTTTTTCCTTATTACAATTTTTGTTAGAAAACGACATTTAATCCGCAACAACATGAAATGCCTGCCTGGATAAAACCATAATGCATGTATAATTTCATGTTCAATTACATTTCATGTCATTCAAATATTTAATTTTATTTGTCAAATGCTTCTAAAAGAAAATGTTTCTCATTTGAGACGAGTCGAAAAATGACACTAAAAATAGTAGGAATGTTACTAAAACGCATCAATCATTAAAAATCTATAATTAACATATATTTCCATAAATAAATCACGAATTGCATTAAAGCGTTTCGTAACTCATGTGCTAAGTGCGGTCGAAAGAAACGTAACATAAAGACTTTCACCAGAATGCTCCTATGAGTATAAGATAAATTTAATTTATCTATGTAGAACAAAAGGTTGAACGAATCTTGAGCATTATGGGCCCAAACATTTTGGAAAAAATACCTTCCAACTTTAAAAGGATTTTAAAATTTTCATTGAACCAGTTGCATTGGAACTATCAAGACCAGCTACATCCAAACTATCGTCAAACTCTGGAAACATCAAACGTTAATGCTTTCTTACCGTTATTGTTTCAGGAAACTAGAGGAGCGTTATCATACTTCACCGGATACTATTTCGTCTGCTCAATGAAATGACTGGTTCATATTATGCAGTAAGCACAGGTTATGTGCATTAGGGTGTCCCACCAAAACAGCTTTGTTTTAATTTTCACAACCTCGTACTGAAACTATGTTATTTATGGTCTAAAAAGCATTCCTGAATTTTTTCAGATTTTTAAAAAAAATTTTAACACTCGCCTTTTTATTTTTTATGTTCATAGGGCAAGGAAAACGAGATACAATCAGCTTTTCGCATATAACTTTTTCAGTTTTGATTTCACAAAAAAATTGTGTGAGCGAAAGTTGTAGATCTTAAAAAAATACATCGACTGTTTTCTTTGTTTTAGCAGAAAAAATTTATCATGGTTAAAAAGAACGATTTTTATAGTCGAATTTTAAAAAAATAACTAATGACGTTCGTTTTCGCCTATAACTATTTCAGTTTTGATTTTAGAAAAAAACTGTTTGAAAAAACTGTTGTAGATCTTAAAAAAATACATCGCTTTTCTTTTTTGTTTAAGCAAAAACGCAGTTGCTAATTTTATCAATTAAGTGATCTACCAACCAAAGTCGTGTTGTTATTTTATTCGTGACTGCTATTCGTTACACACTTATGACACTTGTTTCACAGAAAATTCGCTTTAAAAATATTTATACAATTTGCAACACGTGAAAATAAACTGAAAAATAATTAGTATAGTTGCATATATAAAAATGTATATTGTAAAATTCTAGGAAATATTTGTTGATTCGGCGAGTGTCTTATTTCCATATAAAAACAACCTTTATTTTCATTAATTTTTTCGTGAAATAAAATCTAGAATAGTTATTCGATATAAATTCGACTATAGTCCTTTTTAAGCTTGAAACATTTTTTGAAAAAAATCGATGTATTTTTTCAAGATCTACATCTTTTATACTCACAATTGTTTTGTGAAAAAAAACTGAAACAGTTATAGGCGAAAAACGAATGTGATTAGTTATTTCTGTAAAATTCGACTACAAATAATAATTCTTTTTAAGCTTGAAAAAAATTTTGTTTGTTTAAACAAAGAAAAACTCGATGTATTTTTTTACGATCTACAACTTTTGCTCACACAAGTTTTTTGTAAAATCAAAACTAAAATAGTTATAGGCGAAAAACGAACGATATTAGTTATTTTTTTAAAATTCGACTACAAAAAATTGATCTTATTAAGCTTTAAAATTTTTTTTGTTTAAAAAAAGAAAAAGCGATGTATTTTGTATTTTTTTAAGATCTACAACTTTTGCTGACACAATTTTTTTGTAAAATCAAAACTGAAATAGTTGTAGGCGAAAAACGAACGTTATTACTTATTTTTTTAAAATTCGACTATAAAATCGACAAAAAAAACCTACAAAGAAAAACTCGATGTATTTGTTCTAGATCTACAACTTTTCTGACACAATTTTTTCGCAAAATCAAAACTTAAATAGTTATAGGTGAAAAACGAACAATATTTGTTATTTTTTTAAAATTCGACTACAAAAAATCGTTCTTTTTAAGGTTGAAAAAAATTTTTTCTGCTTAAACAAAGAAAAAAATCGATGTAATTTTTTAAGATCCACAACTTTTGCTCGCACAATAGCGCTACAACTTTTCAATTGTGACTGATCTCAACAACCTGATTTTTTGCATAGGGGAAACAAATATGATAGAGGTAAGATTAATTCGATTACATCCGAGCACTGCTGGTGACGACATTTATTAAAAACAACAAGTTCAGCAACAGTGCGATGGCGTTGTAGGTAATCAAGATTTGATGTTAAATTTTAATGTGCCACAATTCGTATAGCTTGTTTTGAGTAGGGTCCAAAAGTGCCAAGATGGAAAGAGATGCAACACCCTAAACTCTTTTTTTACAACAATAAACTTGAAAACAATGCTCTATATAGGGGCAAATAAAGGAGTTACAAATGGGGGTAGAAAGATAGATTAAAAAATAATAAATAAAAAATAATGGAGGTTGCACGAGACGGAACTTGTCCTAAAACGCAAACTTTATGGTTTGTAGAGCCATGGAGTAATTAATGCGGTGTGAATTTTTGATATCTATTGATGAACCATCACAATTATATGATCGTTCCAGAGTAAGTCGTTAGAAATTGAGACACCCAATAACTGAATGCTTTCACATTCGTCTATTTCTTAGTCACATATTATACTAATTGAAATGTCGTTTGAAAGCTTATTGTTCGATCTGGAAAAATCAATGACTGTGTTTTGGCAGAATTAAAATATGGGTTGCACCGATTAATCGGAAGATAATCGGTAATGCGCAATTTTGCTGATTAATCGATATTGGTTTTTTTGTCTGATTAATCGGCCGATTACCAACACATGCGTTTTTAATTGTTTGCATTTTAAACACAACAAATTATAAATTATAAAACCCCATAGTCAGCCATACTTGAAAACCTTTTTAAATAAGTATAAGATTGGGGGTTGCTTAAATATATGAGAAATCTGTTTATGTATTTCTGCATTTTTATTTAAAATAATGCTGTTTTTAAATGAAGTACTATAGTTGCTGCCACATATAATTTTTCTTAAATTTAGCCAAACTTCCTGCCTATGTAAATGGTTCCTTTCGGATTCAAAAATCTCGATTTGTGTTAAAATAATCGGTGCAAAGTTTCTCGTACGGTTCACAATGGCAGTGTGATTCTCGAAGTTTGCCATCCATAGCTTCTGTCTTATAAATATGTAAGTTTTTATTATTGCCATACCAGAGTAACCATGCTTGAAATAATGACAACAAATTCGTGCCTAGATACATAAATTCACCAAATGTGTTTCAGTCAACCTAGATGGGTACAAAATAGGTCGAGGGCGGCAGATTGTTTACCTACGAAAAGTAAATAGTTGCCAGAAAAATGCAAAATACCGCTTTCAACAGTTACGGAATTTTTTTATTTAAAATATTGCCGAACTATAAATAAATAAATAATAGCGATGTTCGCATAACTTTTTAAACTATGATTGCAGAGCGTCCCGATTTTGCTGGATTGTCCCGAATTGTGAAGAAAAGTCTTGCGTTCTAACTAATAGTCTAATTCAAAAATGCTTTGCGCTGATTTGTTTAACTTATTTTCATCAAATAATCGGCAGCCAATTAATCGGTATCGGCCGATAAAGAAAGCCGACTAATAGGTAAACGGCAAGATTTCTGATTGGTACAACCCTAATTAAAATAGACCAAATTTTTGATAAGTTGATCGGGAGTTTTTTCTAACTCCTCGTTTACATTTATCCCAGACCCTGGTCCGGATTTATTCATACGTGCATTTTATCCTTTATGAAGATAATTCATGGAGACACGCGCCAATGTAAACGAAAACCTATTGAAAAATTGTTAATCAGCGTGACAAAAATTTGGCCAATATTAATGATCACAGGTAAGAATGACTTGTGCAGTGTACTATCAACTGCAAAACTATTTATTGGGTTACTGGTGATTGTCAACAGTTCGTTGATATTAATTAAAAATAGAGGGAGAAAAAAGAAGAAGAAAAGCCATCTATAGATACTGAAAGAAATATCAGTATCGGTCGGTCGGTGAAAGCTATGTTGTTGTTGTTTGTTTGCGTATGGATATTTATTATTTAAACATAGATTTAAGTTAAATTACAAAACGTTACAATACATATAATACTTAATTTGAATTTTGAAGAATAATTACAATATTAGATCTAAATTTTCAAGCCAAGCTACAGCATCAGGAGACAGCAAATTAAGTTCTGGCAATCCTCCTGGAAACCTTCGGATTGGACAATCAGTTACTATATGGTGCATAGATTGAACTGAATAATCACAATCACAAGCAGAAGACGATATAAAACCCCAATTGAATAAACAGGAACCACAACATCCATGTCCAGTTCGAATACGATTCAAAGTTACCCACAGTCTTCTAGGTAAATCAAAACCAACGGGAATTACATCTAAGTTATCAATTAAATTATGATTGAGAACAGCAGATGATGACCAAAAATCTTTCCATTTATCCACGATGCTAAAAGTATCACCATTAAAAAATACAGCGCCTGAATCATAAGATGGATTTCTTGAACACAAACGCCTTGGAGGTTGATGAATTATAATATGGTGACATATTAGCTGAGGTGCAGCAACTTTTGAACAAATCCTACACAGTTGATCTTGTCTACGAATATTAGGTGGAGCAATATTACTCAACACATGAAGCCAAGGAACAGGTGTTGAGTGGACACAGCCAGTTATTATACGCATAGCATTGTTTAATTCAACATCAATTTTATCGGTATGGTGACTATTTAACCAAACAGGACAGCAAAATTCAGCAACAGAAAATACCAATGCTAATGACGAAGTTCTCAAAGTGTGGAAGTTTGCACCCCAGTTAGTTCCAGCAAGTTTTCTTATTATATTTACTCGAGATTTTAATTTCTTCGCTACATTTTCAATATGGTATTTATATGTGAGGCTTCTATCAAGATAAATGCCTAAATATTTAGTTAAAGGGCTATGTTTGACTTGCATATTATCAACAAAAACTTCAGGCTTATAATTACAAAGGCAGTTTGTTAAATGGTGGATGTTTACTTCAGTTTTGGAAATGTTTGGTTTTAGCCTCCAGTGTCTAAAATAATTCCATAGTACTTCGAGATCAGCTGATAACTGATCATCAATTTCTCTAAATTTATTATGTTGAACAGCCAAAGCAATATCATCCGCATAGATAAACTTCAACGAAATCGTAGTTGGCAAATCAGATATATACAGAATAAAAAGTAGTGGTGCCAAAACTGAACCTTGCGGCAAACCATCATTCAGTCTTCTGGTTCTACTTGTTTTATCACCAAGAAAAACTTGAAAAACTCTATTAGCAAGCATATTGTTGAGTAGCTTTATCAGAGATAGAATAACACTTATTAGCTTAAATAAGAGACCTTTCCTCCAAACAGTATCATATGCTGCAGATAAATCAACATAAACGACACCAGTTTTAAGTTTCTTTTGAAATCCAGACTCAATCAAAGATGTCATGGACAACGGGCGAAAACCAGCCTGTTCAGGAGGTATCTTTTCATATATTTTATCAGCAATTCGATTAAAAATTAAACGTTCCAGAAACTTATAAGAAATACTCAGCAATGAAATCGGACGAAAATGTTCAGGAAGGTCACCATTCTTCCCAGGCTTAAGTATTGCAATTATTTTACTTCTTAGGAAAACTGATGGGACTATCCCGATAGCCACAGTTTACAATTCGGCCCAAAATTCATAAAGAATTCATTAAACAGTCCATCCAGACCAGCAGCTTTGTTGGCCTTCAAATAAGCGATAACAACCGTAATTTCTTCTACAGTAAAACGAGTGTTGAACGAATCTGTAGCATTCACTAGATTTTACTTAGAATTATTTAAAGATATATTCAAATCATTTTTCCTTTGTTTATCTAAGGGAACATTAGAACTTTTGTCAAGACGAGAAGCTATAGCATTTGCACTACAATTATACGAATTAGTTGCAGATGATGGAGATGATGAATTGTCTAGCTTTCGTAACAATTTCCAACTTTTCCTACTAGAATGTCTAAAGTCCAAAGATTCCATAAGAGTTCTCCATTTATTCTGACGAGGTTCGTTTAAAGCGTTTAACAGATCATGACCAACTTCCGAATCACCAGATTCTTGAAATACTTGAAACAAATTTTCACAATAGTCTGACCATCCCGGTATATATTTCTTACGGAAACCTCTTGGAATAAATTTTTTAGCAGTTGAAATAACCATACTTACAAACCGATTATAGTTTGAACTAATGGGAAAGCTATGAAAGCTATGAATCAGAATGCACGACTGCGGTGTGATATTAATATGCGACGAGCCTTTTGTTTAGATTGGCACACATGATTCAATGAAATGCTTTTAAGATGTGTAATACAAAAAGTACGTTTTAGCACCTTTTTTAGATATGCTATTCCAAAGATGGGCTACATAGTTCAATAGATCGGTTGTTAGTTTTGTATTGGCAATATAAAACAATTATTCAAACAACGAGTCACATAGTGAATGAATGTCCTTTACTCAAATTCAATGGTGGTATAATCAAGTTAAATGAGGTTCCTGTAGAAGGCGTTAATTATTTGAGAAATTTGGTTGTGGACTTGTGATTTTGTAAACTTTTTTTTGTTTCTTTAAATCGTACGATTAAATAAATAAAACCAAACAATGCGAATGATAAGTGGATGTCAGTCAGTGCTCAGTAATATAGCGCCACTCGAAATTCGAAGGAAAAATTTAACATATCGTCTGATCAAGAAAACAATACTTAATGATAATTTCATCTTAAGCAATATCCTAAAAGATCAACCTTCGAATCGTCTGAAATCAAGAGACCCAATACAGACTCAAATTGATGAGTTGTCGGCAACATAGCATGGCAGGAATATTGGGAGAATACAGCTGTCCCCAATTACGAGTTAATTTCAGATCCAACAAAGCAAGTAGGTGGTTTTCATCTACCAAGGAAAGAGTGGGTGTTGTTAAATAGAATTAGAACTGGACATGGACGATGTAATCATTACATGAAGCGATGGGGACTTAGTGAATCATCAGCCTGTGATTATGACTATCCTGATCAGACTATGGCTAATATTGTCAATGCATGCCCTTTGAAGAGATTCTCAGGCTTAATGCGAGAACTAAGTGATTCTGCTTCTACAAGATCCCGTGACTGATTGTCAAGTCTTGATATTCAATTGTAAAACAGAAGAAAGAATAAATAAACCATACGATATATATATATATATATATATATATATATATATATATATATATATATATATATATATATATATATATATATATATATATATATATATATATATATATATATATATATATATATATATATATATATATATATATTAGACTGTTTCACAAATCCACTTTTTTTTAAATGTTCAGGTCCACATCAAAAATCTGAAAGTTCTCGATGAAAAAAAAATTTTCCGCCCGATCTGAGCTTTTTATCACATTCCCAGAGCGTGCGGTTTTGCAAAACGTCCTGAATTTTGGGCTATTCATGCAGGAAATTCAAATTGAGGCTGGATACCGATACGACAACATAAAAACAAAAATACCGGGGTGCTATTCGATGGGAAATTTTCCATAAAATTCAAAAATAACCATGGTACACACGTTTTCTGAAGCCTAATCATGAAAATTTGAAGCCGAAGTCAAAAAATATTGCAAATTTGCGCATTTTTCGAAAGCGGTGTCATTATTTTAACTTTTTGTCATACTAACCACCACATTTAACGATTTTATCTCATAAACAATTTTATTAGCTTGCCAACAAAAAAAATCTTAGGTCTTTTGGTGGTCTAGATCGCGAGATATCTCACTTTTAGTGAAGTCGTGTTTTCCAGAATTTAGGCCAAAAGGCAACTTCTTTATAATTTCACAAAATCTACTTAATAAAATATACAAAATTATCATTTTCATTTGAAAACTTTTTATTTTACTTTCGATAAATGATATTTTAATTATGGAAAGTCCCTTCAGTTCAAATACAATTCCTTTTAAAACGTTAACATAGTACGCATTTTTAGGATTTCTTTTAATTTTAAGAAAGTTGTTCAAAGGTTTGTATTAGTTTTGTTTTGTTTCTAGTAGGAAACAATTGGCGATGTTGCTCTATCACTTGGTAAATAAATTGTTTTTGATCTTCATCCCATGTTAAAACGGAATGATACTGTTTCATTAAACCAATAGCTCTTTCGGCAATGTCGTTTGTTATTTGAAGGAATTTGATGAATTCTTCTGCTTTTAAATATTCATCATTTTCCGGCCATAGAGACGGATCTACCTTCAGGAAGTCCATTAAAAGCAGAAGAATTCATCAAATTCCTTCAAATAACAAACAACATTGCCGAAAGAGCTATCGTATTAATGAAGCAGTATCATTGCGTTTTAACATGGGATGAAGATCAAAAATAATTTATTTACCAAGCGATAGAGCAACATCGCCAATTGTTTCCTACTAGAAATAAAACGAAACTAATACAAACCTTTGAACAACATTCTTAGAATTAAATGAAATCCTAAAAATGCGTACTATGTTAACGTTTTAAAAGGAATTGTATTTGAACTGAAGGGACTTGCCATACTTAATAGTAGTTTATGTAACAAGTAGGCAAAATATGGTTTTAGCGGACGAATCGTAATGTTTCTAGCCGAGTCTTAATATGAAGATGAGTCTGCTAAAGCCATTTGCGTACGTATTGCATACAACGTTTTTTAGTATTAGCTCCTACGATTTTTTTTTTTCTAATTTATTGCTTAATTTGTATTCTTGCGTACCTAAAAATTTGATTTTTGAACAAAACTTATCAAAGCAATTGTGATTATAATTTGAAAATAATTATAATATAAAATGAAAACAAATTTTGAATCCGCTAAAGTGTTGTCATAACGACTTTAAGTACTAGGCCGCTAAAATACAATTTTGCGCACTCTAAACAGTTCTAAAAGTAATCATTTTTCGGAGCTAATACTAAAAACTATCATTTATCGAAAGTAAAATAAAAAGTTTTCAAATGAAAATGATAATTTTATATATTTTATTAAGTAGATTTTGTGAAATTATGAAAAAGTTGCCTTTTAGCCTAAATTCTGGAAAACATGACTTCACTAAAAGTGAGATATCTCGCGATCTAGACCACCAAAAGACCTAAGATTTTTTTTGTTAGCAAGCTAATAAAATTGTTTATGAGATAAAATCGTTAAATGTGGTGGTTAGTATGACAAAAAGTTAAAATAATGACACCGCTTTTCGAAAAATGCGCAAATTTGCAATATTTTTTGACTTCGGCTTCAAATTTTCATGGTTAGGCTTCAGAAAACGTGTGTACCATGGTTATTTTTGAATTTTATGGAAAATTTCCCATCGAATAGCACCCCGGTATTTTTGTTTTTATGTTGTCGTATCGGTATCCAGCCTCAATTTGAATTTCCTGCATGAATAGCCCAAAATTCAGGACGTTTTGCAAAACCGCACGCTCTGGGAATGTGATAAAAAGCTCAGATCGGGCGGAAAATTTTTTTTTCATCGAGAACTTTCAGATTTTTGATGTGGACCTGAACATTTAAAAAAAAGTGGATTTGTGAAACAGTCTAATATATATATATATATATATATATATATATATATATATATATATATATATATATATATATATATATATATATATATATATATATATATATATATATATATATATATATATATATATATATATATATATATATATATATATATATATATATATATATATATATATATATATATATATATATATATATATATATATATATATATATATATATATATATACTAGCAGGACCCGTTGTGCTTTGCTACGCTTATAAATAAAGTTTGTGCACAGACATTTTGTTGACGTAGTAGCAATGATTTCAAAAAGTAGTAATGAGAAATGATAGCGTAGTTTTTAATTTTTGTTTTTCAAAATATGAATGAAAAATAATCAGTACTTTAGCTCATCACTTCGGACATATAAAAAATTGGCGATCAAATAAGTTTTCGAGTAAGCAATAAAAAAATTTGTTTGACTTGTTGAATTAGTAGAGGTGTGTCAACACTCATCTCTATATAGAACATTAAACAGAACAAAAACACATTCACAAATGTTCACAGTGCTCATGCATTGTATTTGTACCCGACACGAAACACACGGAAACTTTTCTAAAGAAGTTTCCTGAGAAATGAAAATAAAAAATGCTGTCAAATTGCAAAATTCAAGTGAATTACAATAATTACTTTGATCTTAATCACTCACAAAATCTCTCAAAATTTTATTTTTTACACTAAATAGCGTAATAGTTTTGTCTATTCAACATCGGTCGCATATTGCCGCTATCTCATAAGAAAGAAAACTCGAGAAAACTCGTAAAGATAACATTAAGTTTACACTGTGTCATTTTTATTGCAACTAATTTATTTTAATATGGAACGAATTTCAAATGTCGTTTTAATTCTATTTGTTTATTCGAGTATTGTGTACCCACACAATATTTTTTGTGCCAGCCACATACAGTTGTCCATGTTTGAAGAACGGATTCTCCAAATCTAGTCCACGTACTTGCAGTAACTGTCCGTGTGCTTTGTTGATGGTAATTGCAAAAGCGAGTTCCACTGGAAATTAAACGTTTGAATCTGTTGGGATCATCGAAATATGTGGCCTGTCTGTCGTGGCAACACTACAACTTCCTCTTCGAATTTTCCACTCAAAATTGTAGCTTCAACGACATTGTTCATCATCTTTTTCACCGAAGTTCAAAAGAGTTTGTGCAATTTCAAAATATGTGACATATTTGGAATTACAATATGTGTCACAACAACACATAAAAACATTTTGAGACCTAGCTTCTACAACATAATGCTTTTTAAGACGTTGATGTACGCAAATTTTTTTTTTTATATTCTTCTTAAAGAACGAAAAACTTAATAATAAATCCTTTCACATAATAATGTACGACATAGGGTAATATTTTATGATAGGATGGGGGAAATAAAAACAATATACTTTTTTTTTTTCAAATTTGCAGGAACAAAGCTAAAATTAGGTTCCTAATTATCCTAATGCTAGAAACATATACAAAGATCATGTAACGCATTATTTACCTCAAGCCAGCATATATAATAGTTATATGGAAGCTCATTTGTTCGAGCAAGCAAAAAGTTCATTTTTTTTAAAAATAAAAAGATTACGTCCGTCAACACCTTAGAAAGAATGTTGTTATGGGACCTTTTTCTTTAAAGGTTCTTAAGTGTTGTTGTGACACACATTGTAATTCCTACTACCCAACACATTTTATTTAAAAAAAGGTAGATTTTTATATGAAATCTACCTAAAAATAGAGCGTTATCGTCAAAGAATATTCCATAACTAAGACTAAGAGTACTATCGTTGATTGAAAAAAGTACATCCGTCAGCAACCATAAAATGTCACTTATCCCCTTAATATAAGTGATATCTTACTGCCTTTGTCAGTAGTATACGATATCTTACGTTGTCACATCCATAGATCTAAAATTTTAAATTTTACATATGTTCCTGCGGGCGGGCAGATATTATAAATTCATTGGTATTAATGCATTGTAACTGTTTGCAAATCACTATTGCAAACGTGTTGCCAGCTAAGGGCCACATGTTTAATTAGTTTGTTTATCATACTTGCTATCCATGTTTGATTATACATAAGCTATGCTTTTTGTATAGTATTTGTGCGAATTCCGTTTCGTAATTTTGAGCTTTTAATCGTTGTTATCAACTATCTTTCTAAGTTAAAGAAACATGTACAACAATTGCTTGCATGCATGTACCAATGTACATACAATTGCAAACCTTTAACATATTTAGTGTAGATGATAAAATATGTAACATTATTATGTGTTTAATTCAAATACATATAGTTTGGATACACAAATGTCATTGTTTCAGATTATACTTTCATTTTTCAATTTCATTAAAGTATGTTCAACAAAAAAAATTGATCAAAGGAATCTAACCGTATAAAACGATATTTACAGAAAAAACAAATTAAATTATTATCAACATTTAGGCAGAACCCCTTAAGATAATTATAATGGCCCTGGGGTTCCATTTGTTAAAAATTTGCCTGTTACCTATGCGCAAGTGTACACAACAACTTCCCAAAGTTTCATGATGATCGGATGAAAGGTTTATTAATGCATAAACGACAAACATACATACTTTCAATTTTATATATATAGAAGAAGAAGATAACTTAATTAACTCAACGTGAGAACCATCTTCAGCAATTATTAATAAAATGGGAATAAATAATTTTAGCACTGCAAATTGAGACGCCTGAGAGTGGATGGGTATTACAGTACTAACATCGCAATTAAAAAATGTTCGTGGTAGAAAGAAAAAAATTAAGGGTTATATGTATTTTTTAATGTCAAATCACAAAAAAATTTTGTCTGAAAAATAAAAAAAATTGGGGGGGGGGGGGGAGGGCTCCCCTTATCACTCAAGGGAATAAAAAATAGTTTACGACCGATTCTCAGACCTACCGTATATACACATAAATTTTCATGGAAATCAGTCAGGCCGTTTCGGAGGAGTAATTGAAGAGTATTCCAGTACTAATATCGCAATTAAAAAATGGGAGTTGGTGGTAGAAGGGAGAAAATTTAGGGTTATATGTATTTTTTAATGTCAAATCATAAAAAAATAAAAATAAAAAATTTTGTCTGAAAAATACAAAAAATTTTGGGGGGGAGGGCCCCCCTTATCACTTAAGGGTATAAAAAATAGTTTACGACCGATTCTCAGATCTACCGTATATACACATAAAATTTCATGGAAATCAGTCAAGCCGTTTCGGAGGAGTTTAGTTACAAACACTGTGACACGAGAATTTTATATATATAGATATATAGATATATATATATATATATATATATATATATATATATATATATATATATATATATATATATATATATATATATATATATATATATATATATATATATATATATATATATATATATATATTTATATATATATATATATACATATATATATATATATATATATATATATATATATATATATATATATATATATATATATATATATATATATATATATATATATATATATATATATATATATATATATATATATATATATATATATATATATATATATATATATATATATATATATATATATATATATATATATATATATATATATATATATTAGGCTGGGGCGATTTGTATGGAAGGGAAAAAATCTTCATGGGCCCCTCGCGATTCTGATTTCTGGAGTTGTTCTGAGCAAAAAAGTCCACTAGATCATATGTCTACGGTGAAAATCGAGCTTGCGAATTTTTGATTGAAGTTTTTTTGTCGCAATTTATATTTTGTGAAAACTTTCAAATTTTCTTAGGCTCATATCTCGTAAACCATTTAGAATTTTTGTATAAATAAATAAGTAAATTGTAACTCTTGACCTCAGCTACAAATTTTCTGAATAAACAAACCGAAAAAATCACATCTTCATGACCAAAAACACGAAAATGCCAAAAAGATGCCATTTTTTACACTGTTTTTTACCGTTTTGAGGCCATAGCAGCTAAACCGCAGAAAATAAAAACTAATAATCTGCTAAAAAATTGTAGCCAATTAAATATTTAACAATTTTTATGATATACTAACCACATCTGAACATTTCTTCATGCAGTTTTTGTCCTGCAAAAGTGAAAATTTATCGCGAAAATACTGAAAAATTACCATTTTTGGTTGTTTATAATTTAAACTCATCAAAAACTTTCTGTTTGTTATTTTACTTCATTCATGAGCTAAAAGTGAAATTCTTACCACCACTTTTGTTGGCATTTCTCGACGTTTTAGGACCTACTGATTCTAAAAAAGCAAAAAAAAAGTGTATGTCTGTCTGCCGGCCGGCCGTCACAACCTACGAAATCTAGAAAACCGCTGAACAGATTTCAAAATTTTTTTTTTCTAAAAATAGGTTTACTCAATAAGAAGAGCCGAAAGGATGATGTGTTCGATAACTGTACCGGAAGTGTGTCAGAAAAATCGTCAAGTGTGTCAAAACAAGGAAATTTGCATAATTTTTGCTTAAAAATCCTTCATTTTAAGTGATTGGATTGGTATGTGAGACCGAAATCTAGATTATGGCATTATAAGTTTGTCAAAAAAATAATGTCAAGTGTGTCAAAAAATGATTTCATTTAATTTTTTAGCCAATTTTTTGGAAAAAAAATGTAGCTGTTTTTATGACGTAAATGTAATTGAAAATGAAATTGGACTTGGAAATTTTTTAATTTGTTATAGTTTTTGAAATTTGTTTTGGAATTTTGAAAAAAGTCTGTATTGGTTTTGATTTTGTAATAATTTTTGGCATTGTATTGGTTTTGATTTTGTAATAGAATTTGGCAAAAGTTTTAATTTTTGATTTTGTTATAATTTTTGCAACTTTGAAAAAAAAAATAGAATTTTTGAATTTGTGAATTTTATATATATATTTTTAGAATTTTGAAAAAAGTTTTAATTTTTGATTTTGTAAGAATTTTTGGAATATTTTTAGAATTTTAAATTTTTGACCTTATTATAATTTTTGGAATTTTGAAAAAAGTTACAATTTTTTTGATATTGTTTTAATTTTTGCAATATTTTTAGAATTTTGGAAAAAGTTTGAATTTTTGAATTTGTAAGAAGATATTATTAGAATTTAGAAAAAGTTTAAATATTTGATTTTATTACAATTTTTGAAATAATTTTGGGATTTTGAAAAAAGTTTGTGTTATTGATTTTGTTATAATTTTTACAATATTATTTGAATTTTTGAAAAAAGTTTTAATCTTTGATTTTGTAATATTTTTTGGAATATTTTTAGAATTTTGAAAAAAGTTTGATTTTATTTAATTTTTACAATATTTTTGGAATTTTGAAAATATGAATTTGTGATTTTGTAATGTTTTCTCGAAACACTAATTATACAATTTATTATATTTATTATAAAATTTATTGTATTTATTATAATTATAATTATAATAATTATAATGTATAATATTTATTATAAAAGTAAAAAAAAGTGCAAAAACAATATATTTTAATCAAATTCTATGTTAGTTGACGGTTATGCAGTTGGTGTTCGCTTCACGGACTTCCATTGAAGTTGACGGTTATGATGTTCGCTTCAGGGACCCCTAATATGAGAGTCTGAAAACATAGCCTAAAATACAGTTTTTACCCAGAAATGGTGTCAAAAAATTTAACAAATGTCTGTTTTAGGATTTATTCAGAATCTAGAGTTTTTGGCATTTTCGTGTTTTTGGTCATGAAGATGAGATTTTTTTCGGTTTGTTTATTCAGCAAATTTGTAGCTGAGGTCAAGAACTACAATTTACTAATTTTATTCATAGTAAAATTCCAAATGGTTTACGAGATATGAGCCTAAGAACATTTGCAAGTTTTCACAAAACATAAATTGCGTCAAAAAAACTTCAAACAAAAATTCGCAAGCTCGATTTTCACCGTAGA
>OY856186.1:28766701-28891732 GCA_963693315.1 Diogma glabrata | reverse complement strand
TGATAGTACACTGCACAAGTCATTCGTCCCCCTATCTTCAAAGGGTAAAATGCATGAACGAATAAATCCCGTCCGGAGAGACGCTGCCATAAATGTAAACGAGGACCTAAAAAAAGTCGCCGATTGGGGTGACAAAAATTTGGTCAATTTTAATTCCACCAAAACACAGCTATTGATTGTTTCCAGATCAAAGACCGAGTTTCCCAACGATATTTCAATTAATATGTGTGACCACCAAATACGCGAATGTGAAAGCATTCGTTTATTGGGAGTCACAATATCCAATGACTTACTCTGGAACGATCATATAATGGCCATGGCAAAGAGCGCGTCAAGAAAACCTCGGCCTCCTCAATAGATGTAAAAAGTATTTTACTTCGCATCAATTACTCCACATTTATAAGTCCTATATTCGTCCCTGTATGGAGTATTGTTGTCAAGTTTGGGCGCTGCATCTGTTACTATCCTGGCTCTTTTGGACTCTGTTCAAAAGCGAGCTATACGAATTGTTGGTGATCGAGATTTAACATTAGATCTTGATTCCCCTGCAACATCGTCGCACTGTTGCTGATCTCGTTGTTTTTTATAAATATCGTCACCAGCAGTGCTCGGATGAAATCAGGTCCATAATGCCTCAGACATATGTTTTTCCCCGTTTTACTCGTCAATCGGTGTGTGCGGGCGGTCGAACTGTCGAGATTACTCACTGTCATAGTAATAGAATGCAAAAAGATTTCTTTGTGCGTACATCGTACACATGGAATGCTTTGCCCGAATCAATAGTCTCGAGTGCTTTCAATCCACAAAGATTTAAAAAAGCGTCCACCTATACCTCAAGATGCATGTTGTTGTGGGACCTACGTCTTAAAAGGTATCTATGTGTTGTTGTGACACATTTGTAATTCCTACTACACAACACTTCTTATTAAAAAAAAAAAAAAAAAAAAAATTACTTAATTTAGAATCAGAGTATTTTGTATTTTAATCGAATAAACATCTTATTTTTGTAATTAATATTATCGAAGTTATTATTTTCTAAAATATAATTGGTTTAGTGTTGTCATATTCCTACATGGGGGCTCAACCTAACAAACATTAAATTCAATATCGAAATATTGAAATTAGGCGGTGCAAATTAGGCGATTGCTTGCACAAAATCCCGTAAATTGTATTTTCGTGGCGTGTGTGTATATTACGGGTATTAAGAAGTGTATAAAAGAAGTGTATAAACTAATTGTGTGAAATAACGGATGTGATTAGGAAAACAGGTCAGTTATTGTGTTGCTATTTTTATTTTATCTTGGTCTGTAAAAAATAATGGGTAGAAAAAGCAAAAATAAAATACTCCAAAAAAATGCATTGTTAGCAGAAGCAGATGATGAATTTTATAATCATATGAGAGACCGGTTCAACAAAAAAATTGATGATTTAACATAGACATCAAACAGAAGGTCACCAGGCGCGTCGTTAAGTCAAAACATTAATCAAATAAATAGAGCACAATTAGAAGAGCAAGTTTTATTGTTACAAAAAGAACTTGAACTTAATAAGAGAGAGGTTGAATTAGTAAAGAGCGAAAACGAGTTGTTGAAATTGCAAGCTTCGTCCAATACAGCTGTACCTTCAATTAATGAGGAAGTTAATATGGTTAATCCAATATCAGGTGCAGATCATCTATGTCTATAGGTGGTAATGTTCCTACTTCTTCGCGGAATAACTCTACGCACTCGTTTTGTTTTAAGGATATAGAAGGTTCCGTTCAGGTTTAGCGGCGATAACCACTATCGAGTAGAGAAATGGTTCGAAGATGTGGAAGAAATGGCTAAGTGCGTTCGGTGGACTGATTTGGAGCTACTGGTTTATGCTAAAAAACTATTAAAGGGTACTGCAAAGGATTGTTTGAGAACAGTTTCAAACCTAGATACGTGGCCAAAACTAAAGCAGCACTTAAATAATGAATTTAAAAACACCTATAATAATGCTACGATTCATTCCATGATGGCAAACCGAAAAAAAACCAACTGAATCTTTCAAGAGCTACTTGATCGAATTACGTGTCATGGCTAATATGGGTGGATTAGAAGACACAGATGTCATCACGCATTGTATAAATGGTATATCTGATCTTGAGTTCAATAAGGCAATACTATATGGTACTGTTTGTATCGAAGATTTTAAGCAAAAGCTAAAAATTTATAAAGATTATTCAACAAAAGGTGAAAGTTTTAGAGGAAAGAAGCCACTGCAAATTCAAAGTAATAAAAGCGATAAACATTGCTTTAATTGTGGTGATAGGGGACACATAGGTAAAGATTGTAAAGATAAAGAGAAGGGAGAAAAGTGCTTCAAATGCCAAGAATTTGGTCACATTTCACGCAACTGTCCAAAGCTTGGCAATAAGTTTACATTGTTAGTAGATTGCGACAACGATGATACGTCTATAACCGAGGTAGAGGAAACCCAAAATTGTGCAGCTGTGGTTTTATCGGTCACAAGTGATGTAAAAATGTTTATAATAGATGGCATTGAACTTTATGGTCTAGTGGATAGCGGCAGTGATTTAAATCTTATGGCACAAAGCAAATATCTAGCGATCGGCTCTCCTAATTATGTCAAAACAAAAACATTTTTTAATGGTGCTGGATCAAAAAATTTATCCACACTGGGCAAATTTTACACCCGCCTGACAGTCGATGGTGATACTTACGAAACAGTTTTTCACATTGTTGAAGATGGTCTACTACCGGTAGATATTATATTGGGAAAAGAATTACTCCGACAAACCGTTACGATAATGACACCTAATATTGTTGTAATGAAAAAATTTGATGGTGGAAACCTATGATTGATCCGATTGCAATAGATCTTAGTCATATACAAAGCAAGGAGATAGCAAAGAAGATTCGTTCTCTTATTGTAAATTATATGGCAAAAAAACCAAAAAGTTAAAACAAGTATCGAGATTAAAATCATTTTGAAAGACGAAAAAGCTGTCTATCAACGGCCCAGACGGCTTTCTCCCCTCGAAACAAATATTGTTAGAAATCAAATCGAAGAATGGTTGAAAGAAGGCATAATTCGACCAAGTACTTCTGATTTTGCCAGTCCTGTGGTACTTGCCAATAAGAAAGATGGTTCAAAAAGGTTATGTGTTGATTTCAGGCAACTTAATGATAAAGTAATCAGGGATAGGTATCCTCTACCCCTCATTGACGATCAGGTGGATAAATTACAGGGTGCTAAACTTTTTACAACATTAGATTTACGGAATGGTTTTTTTCACATACCGATTGCATCGAACTCTATAAAGTACACATCTTTATTGTACCCTTTGGACAATTTGAATTTACAAAGGCACCTTTCGGATTTTGTAACTCGCGGGCAGTATTTCAGCGTTTTATAAATGATATTTTTCGAGCGCTATCTATTAAAAATATTGTTTGTGTATACATGGACGATCTGATTATTCCGGCACAATCTGAAATTGAAGCGCTTGAAAAATTACAACTGGTTTTAAAGGTTGCTGAAGCAAATGGGCTTGAAATTAAATGGACCAAATGCCGGTTCCTATCGAAAAATATTGAATACCTTGGATACAAAATTGAAGCGGGTTGTGTTAAACCATCTAAAGGTAAATGCAAAGCAATAGCGAAATTCATCGAACCTAGGTCGACCAAGGAACTTCAAAGATTTTTAGGTCTAACATGCTATTTTCGCCGTTTTGTGGAAGGATATGCACTTATTGCCAAGCCACTATCGGATAAGTTAAGGAGCGGTGTAGAATTTATGATCGGTTCTGAAGAAAAATTGGCAATTGAAAAACTGAAAACAATTTTGGATAGCCAACCAGTCCTGCAGATATATTCAATGACCGCGGAAACCGAGTTACATACTGATGCGTGTAAGATCGGATTAGGTGGCATACTTTTACAAAGAAATGAATTGGATAACCAATTTCATCCCGTGTTTTTTTATAGTAAAAAAACCACACCTTGTGAAGAAAAATATAACTCATATGAGCTGGAAGTGCTAGCAATTGTCGCATCTTTAAAGAAATTAAGAGTTTATTTATTGGGACTGTAGTTTAAAATAATCACAGACTGCTCAGCATTCAAGGCAACAATCGAACGCAAAGAACTTACATCCAGAATTGCAGGTTGGGCGTTACAACTCCAGGAGTTCAACTTTGTGCTTGAACATCGTTCATCGTCACGTATGCGTCATGTAGATGCCCTAAGCCGCAGCCCTGTTTGTCTTAGTTTACAGGATAGTATTTTGGCAAAAATTACACCAGCTCAAAAAGATGATGAATGTCTTATTCCTATTTTGAGGTTATTAGAGAAAGGTTCGTATGATAATTATGTAATTAATCAAAATTGTTTATTTAAGATGGTGCAAGGCGCTCTTATGGTAGTTGTTCCTCGAAGTATGCAAATGGAGGTAGTGAAAAGGTACCATGAACAGGGACATTTTTCAAAAGAAAAAACAATTGAACTAATCGAGAGACAATTTTTTATACCGAAATTATTGGACAAGGTGACGAAATGTATACAAAACTGCATCCCCTGTATTTTGGCTGAGAGAAAAAGAGGAAAAAAAGATGGGTTTTTACAGCCAATTCCAAAAGGAGATATTCCACTAGCAACGTACCACATAGATCACTTAGGCAGACTGCATCCAACCCGCAAGCTGTATAAATATATTTTTGTGGTCGTTGATGGCTTTTCCAAATTTGTATGGTTATATCCAACCAAAACTACAAATACAAAAGAAGTTATTGAAAAATTGGAGCAGCAGAAAGCCGTGTTTGGAAATCCAAGTTATATAATTTCAGACAAAAATGCTGTTTTTACTTCCGAGGAATTCCAACAGTACTGCTTGACGGAAGGCATCTCACACCACGCTATTGGTAACGGCCAAGTTGAACGAATCAACCAAATAATTATTCCAGCTCTCACAAAAATGTCGATTGAAAAACCGGAGGCGTGGTATTTATGTGTAAGCCGACTACAGAGATTCATGAATAACACAATGCAGCGAAGCATCAACATGTCACCATTTGAAGCATTAACCGGGGTAAAAATGCGACTTCCAGAAGATATTCAATTGAATGAAATCATGGAGCAAGAGTAGACCGTCGCCTTTGCAGAAAATCGGCACCAACAATGGGCAGTAATAAAACAAAATATACTTAAAATACAAGAAGAAAACCGAAAGGCGTTCAACAGACGACGCAAAAAAGCAACCTTATACAAAATTGGTGATCTGGTTGCAATAAAAAGGACACAATTTACGACTGCTAAACTACAAACAAAATACGTCGGTCCTTACGAAGTAATTGAAATAAAAGATCATGAGCGCTTCGAGGTCAGAAAAGTAGGCAACGGCGATGGCCCAAGACGAACTTCAACTTCGGCAGAGTTTATGAAATACTATTACAAAGATGGGGACAGTGAATGGGAAGAAGAGAGAACAGACTACAACCTTGATTCATCCGGGCCGGATGATTTGTAGGATGGCCGTGTAGGTCCGCTCCTGATAATATTCGTAATATTAGTAATGATGTCGAGTTCATGCCTGATAAAAGTAACGGCGTTAATAAAATTTATTGATTTTCTCATTGTAATTTACTTAATTTAGAATCAGAGTATTTTGTATTTTAATCGAATAAACATCTTATTTTTGTAATTAATATTATCGAAGTTATTATTTTCTAAAATATAATTGGTTTAGTGTTGTCATATTCCTACATATATATATATATATATATATATATATATATATATATATATATATATATATATATATATATATATATATATATATATATATATATATATATATATATATATATATATATATATATATATATATATATATATATATATATATATATATATATATATATATATATATATATATATATATTATATATATATATATATATATATATATATATATATATATATATATATATATATATATATATATATATATATTCGTTTGGCACCAACATTTTTCCGAAATTCCGAGATGAGGCACTTTGCAATATGTAGAGTTTTATATGAAATCTACCTAATAACTGGCGAAAAAACACAAACCCGATCAAATATTCAAATAAATCTAGCCCGGACTAGATCCGTAGCACTATAGTGATTTGATTCACTATCATTAAATCAGACCGTCGGTAAGAGTCAGCTATTATCACTAGATTGTTGGGAAACACCTTAAAAGAATTGACCTTCCTGTCAAAAACTTTGCAAAAGCTTAAACGATGAGGAAGACTAGAAAATATTACTACACTTCGCAAATTCACTAGACCAAAATTTAAAAATATGCGCAGATAAATATCTCTCAACAAACAAAACTGGAAAAACTGTCAGCAAACAAGTTTTTTGATCAAGAAAAAAATTTAAAAATTAATACAAGGTCCCCTATCAGGACATACATGATTGAACGTCCACTTTATTTCGCACTAAATTTCCTGCAGAATCCAAACATTTCGAGGCAATGATTTTAAAAACACATGGCATGTCGAGATATTTACTGTTAAATAAATTAAAAAGCCAATTCTACACGTCAACGAGCTGTTGAAAAACACTAGCAATTTATCAAATTCGGTCGTTCACTTTAATCAACAATAATTTCACTTTTTTTTTCTTTGGCTGTACCTTTCGTGTTAGTTTTTTTAACTATGCACAGAGTGCTCTACGAGTTAATAACTGATCGACATAAATGATTGACATCAAAACCAGATTTTTTACAGCACCGTCGCATAGCAAATCAGACGCCAAATGCGTCAAACATCTTCTCATCAAAATTTTCCATATCAGAATCAATAGTGTTGCTAGGCATAAGCCATTAAAAATTTAAACAAAATTAGTAACTCTTTAACGTGGATGTTCTGTGGGACGTACGTCTCTAGATGGATTGAATATGTTTTTGAGCACAGAAACAAATTGCTCGAATATTTCCTAGCCTTTAAAACATTTACCGTTAATTAATGTCTAACGGACAATCGAACATTCTAAACCATTAAATCCAAAACATTCTTTTAAAACAATTTTCAAAGCGAAATTATAACTTTTATCACTTTTTTTTTTTAAACACGAAGCAAACATAAAAATTAAAAACAATACAAGAAACAAGAACAATTAACTAACCACTTTTTATTTCTTTAACACAACAAAAAGAAAATCACTTAAACTTTTATTTTTTATTTTTTACATTTTCATTTCTTTATTCATTTTCTTCTGTATCCTTGTCTAAACCTCTTGTAGCAACCACAACATTTTTATTTTCATTACCGAATTATTATAACCATTTTCTTAGGAACAAATTCCAGCGTACACAAAACTAATAAAAAATAATTATCACAATTAATTATTATTCATAGAATTTTCCGTTTTGTTTTTCCTTTTTATTAGTTGACGCGGAAAAACAAAATTGTTCTAAAGGGAGAGTTTAAACTTTATGTAACACAATTTGGTTTGTTTCTTTACTTTTTATGTTTTTTTTTTATTTTTTCAAATTTTAACTTTAACATTGGATGATTAATTCTGATTTTATTTATAAAATTTAAGGAATTAAAACAGGAAACTATATTTTTAGTTTTTCCATTCGATTCTTATTTAATTCAACTGATTTTCATTATATGTATTTGTTTATCTAACTAAAAACACTAAAAAAATTTCTGGAGATAATAAAAAATTATTTTAAACATAAAAATATTGTTGAAAAAATGTTACATTTAGAGCATGCGTCAGTGTATATCTTCTTTTCAATTATCTGGAAATTGTAATGTTGTATTTCATACAAAGTATATAAACGAGACTCCACCCTTTCTTCTTGAGTATATAAAGTGATATAAGGGGAAATTCATGACAAATGTATATGAATTTTCCAGAAATCCATTTTGTTTAATTTTATTTTGTTTATGTGTATTGTGAATGATACGAATGTGAAAAGATATTGTTTTCGGAGAATTTACAAAAAAAAAGGATAAAGTGTAGATGGAGTAAATAAAGGAAAAACCTATTGAAAACGGACGATTCAATTTGTTTGGATTTTCTGTCTGTTTTGTTTTTATTTTTAATTTATTTGTGTTTGTTGGAAAATTCGATTGATGAAAATGAAGTGACGAAAATGGTACATTTTCAGAAAATTATTTTAAAGTAAGTTGTACCTTCGGTTTGACTCAGTTTCTAGTTACTCGAGATTATGAAGCGTCCTAACAACAAACTACTCATCATCGGAAAAAATAAATTGCCACACTATGGAGCTGGGAACAATTTTACTGATTTTACTTTACTTCAGTTTTTTATGAACTCCAGGATAACATAATTTTGTTGACTGAAAATATTTGTAATGGCTTGTGTGTCATACATATATGTTTAATGGCTTGATGGCTAAATTTGTTGTCATTGATACTCCAAAAACCTCTTTGCCAAATAATTGACGCTTTAGTAGTCAAAATTTCAAGATGCGTTTAGCAAAAGTAAAAAGGCGAAGCTGGATTTCTCTATAGAAATTTGTAATGAAGTGCCTCTCAAGATGATAATGGGAGTGGCTTAGCAGGATGCGTACCTAGATTTGATGTATTGCCGTTCGACTTAGTCTCAATCATCGTGAGTAGGAGATATTATAAACCTGCTGCTTCAGCACAAATGCAGAAATGTATGCAATTTTCAAAATAGATCAGAAATGGAAACAAATACAAGTGCGAAAATGAGACTCTGGCGACCCCCTTCTACGAAAGAACCACAGTCGGCACGTCCAAACCCCTTGTTCGCTCACATACGCCCACATACACACACACTCATTCACACCCCTATATCAAAAGAATGTCGAAAACAAAATCAATTACACTCACCCATGGTTATATCCTCCTAACCTCCAAGTCCAGCTTGTCTCAGCCTTCCATCAGCACGTAGGTTAATTTGTATAAATAAACGTTGAATCAATTGTTAACTATGGTTGAAATCGTTGCTAATACCGTGTAACAATATTCAAAAAAATTATAGTTGAGTAGGTTGGAAATTCATTGTATTAATTGGTATAAATGATCGTAGATTTAATTTTTGCAAATCGTTGAATATGTTGAAAATATCATATGTTAATTTAGGTAAATAATCGTGGAATCAAATCCCGAACAAATAATTGTCATAAATAATCGTTGAATCAGAACCATACAGGCGTCGTAATACGGGTGATGTTGATGTACAAAAATGGAAATTCGAGCGATGCGATGAAAATGTAATTCAGTTGACCAAAATTGCGGTCGGTCGATGAATAAATCAGGTGTAGAAATAACGATTTATATTGTTTCCTCTTAATTGTAGTAGTTAGAAGTTGGATGCAATTGGTATCATATATTGCGATTGACTCCAAAGGTGGATGAATGATCAGCCAAATATATGTAATAATAGTAAGTCCCACCATACATACACATTACATCAAAGTCAACGTAACGCAGCAAATCGCAACTCCGACAAAAGATCGACAACTTGTCACGGATGGCACGATCAATAATTCCTCAGCGCACTTTAATACGGGCTTAAGAACATCGCCCATTCCACCGATATGATATTACTTCAAAGAAATTTGTTTTGATTGATATTGTTCTTTATTCTAAGTTACAAAGAAATATTGGTTATCAATTATACAGTATAATATTATCACCGTCACCTTGACAATCGTTAAGTTACTTGTATTTAGCTAACTTTTCTCTACTTAATTTAATTAGTTATTTAAAAGTAGGTTCGAATTTTATTTATTACTTATAATTCATTAAACATCAAAACCAAAAAAAAACTTTCGAATCTTAACCAGAGTTTATGTTATTTAATTATGATTATAGGTTATGGTTTTTTATAGAACTAACAGCCCTCCGGTATTACACAAAATGTACATTTCTTCTTATTTTCTAGATATAATGATAATAAACATTTCACTAATTAAGTTTACTGTATTTTACGTTAATTAAAATATTCTAAGACAAAAACAGGAACACAAAAAAAACATGCCGGACTTCAGACTAATAAGTTAACACATGTTTATATTTTTACTAGCTAACACAACTCACAAGGCACTTTAGGGCTCTTACTCTGTTTCTGGTAAACCGAATCTCAATCCATTTTACTACCCGGACCATTAATAACAATTTTAGATGATAGTGTTGTAATTCTGCTTTTTCCTAGCTAACAGCTACGAATAGAACTTTCTTTATTTTAAGGGACTTTTTAGTGTGTACAAGTGAAACGAATGGAGTTTTCTTTTTTTGACTGATTTTTATTACAATTATCTCGGAAAACTAGATTTTAAAACATTCCAATGGCAAACTTCGATTTTTCTACTCTCTGGCATTTAACATTCTCCCACCTTTTTATCAAAAAAATTAAATTAATTGAATCGAACCGGAGGTCTTACTTTTCTGCCATATCGCGTGACTCGCTCCGCATTTCCACTCGAATCAGATTCATCAATAACATTCTTTGAAATCGTCTTCTTCTTCACCTTAGTTCGACATTTGACCACTGGTTCCATGACTTTTACTTGTCCAATCTCCTTCGCTCGCAACTTTGTTTCATCAACCACTGGCACCTCTCCGTCGGCACCTATTTCCAACGGAATTAAACGTTGTAACGGTCTGGTCAACTCTCCTCGGGCTGTCTTGACTCTCGCCACTCTGATTACTCCATCTGTACCTTTGATCAATTCGATGATGCGAGCCATTGGCCATTCCAATCGTTTCTTATCGTCGCTTACGATCAAGACAATCTCACCCAAACGGAACTGGTAATTGTACTTCGGATTCATTCGTTGAACTAGTTGTCCCAAATATTCGCTACGGAAACGACTTCGCAATTCCTCCTTCAACTGGCTCAAATGTCTTAACTTTTCCCGTAACTTTCTCCCGGTGATTTTTTCAATTTCAGGAAATTCTGCTCGTTCGATGTCACGTAAAAATGCTGCTGGGCATAATGGTATCAAATCGTCAGGATCATCAGACACGTACGTAAGTGGTCGATCATTCATCAAGGATTCCACGAAACCGACTGATGTTTCAAGTTCGGTTTTTGTCAACTTGTTGTGACCCAGCAATTTTCGCAAATATTCCTTCATCCCTCGAATCAGCCGTTCCCAAAAACCACCCCACCATGGTGACGCTGGTGGGTTGAAAATCCAGGTGATGCGCTGTACTCTCGAATCTTCGTTCACCTTTTTCCAATCAATCTTACCAAAATGTTTTGCAGCTGACTCAAAACTCGTTCCACAATCCGTGTAGACAACCGACGGTCATCCTCGACGGTAAATAAATCGGCTTAGCGCTAAGATGAACTCTTCTGTGTCTATTTTCGACACTAACTCCATGTGTACTGCTCGTATTACCGCACACGTAAAAATGACGACCCACTGTTTCTCATTGCTTTTTAAATACAACGGCCCAGCGAGATCGATTCCCGAAATTTCAAAGGCTGTCGCATCCTTTACTCGATTTTCTGGTAGTGGTGCAACTGGAACGGTAACTGGCTTTCTGTTGTATCGTATACAATCCGGACATTTTTTGATTATTCTCCCTACCACTTTCTTGGCGTAAATTATCCAAAATTTTTCTCGAAGCTTATTCACCAGAAAATTTCTTCCAGCATGTCCATAACGGAGATGTTCTTCTGCAATCAATTTTTCAACATCCGGATGAACACACGGTAGAAGCAACGGTTCCTTGAAACGACCGCTATCTTGACGATAAAGCAACTTGGTAACCACATGATACATTCCATCTGAATCTTTCTTAACTTTCAAGCCGGCTATGAAGTCAGAATTATCTGGAAAAACTTGTTGTTGGATAATTTTTACCATAGTGATCTCGGCTTCTTCCAGTTCTGCCCATGTAATGTAGTTGACTCGACGTTGGACGTTCCGCTTCTTAGCCAAACAATTAAAAATGAAACGTTTAAAGTGTGCAATCTTACGTAGATTCAGGTAATGTGAGTTGCTTGTAGAGTACCAAGGGTTTTCAACGGTGGCAATGATTTTCAAAGTACTTGTAACAGTTGTTTTCTTCCTTTCAGCGGAAACCTCTTCTTCATTGACTTGAAACTCTTTATTTGGCCATTCACTCGACGATCGTCTCAACCATTCGGGACCCTCCCACCAAATTGATTCTAGAAGCTCTCTTGGAGATCCACCTCGAGATGGAAAATCGGCCGGATTTAGGTGACCTGGAACATGTCTCCATGCATCCTCTTCTGTCAATTGTACAATTTCTCTCGCTCGGTTGCCAACAAACGTTCCCCATTCGTCGTTTTGTTTGATCCAAGCCAATGCTGTTGTTGAATCGCTCCAATAAAAGCACGGAATATTTCGTTCGAAGTTACGCAGAATTGATGTTCCAAGTCTAGCACCGATGGTACATGCCATTAATTCGATTCTTGGAGTTGTCGTCTTGTGTAGAGGCGTCACTCTTGCTTTCGATTGTACCAATTGCACTGAAACCCGATCAGCACTTTCCACTCGTAGAAATGCAAGTGCCGCATACGCCACTTGACTCCCATCACAGAACACATGGAGCTGCTCTACTGAAGTTTCGTGTAAGTAAAAATTACCTCTCATATTCCGTGGAATCTCAACTTGTTGTAGGCAATTCAAATCCTTCGTCCATTTGAGGAACTCTTCTTTCATATTTGGCAAAAATGTATCGTCCCATCCTAATTCATGCTTCCATGTAGATTGCAACATCAATTTTGGATATATCATTGCCGGAGCCAATATTCCCATGGGATCAAAAATCTTATTCACCATTGCCAACAATGTCCGTTTCGATAATTTTTCTGGAATCTCTGGAATCGTCGCACATGAGAGTGTATCTTTCTTTCTGTTCCATCGCATTCCCAAAACGGACGAAAGCCAATTCAGATGATCATCTCCTAGGTCACTTTCTTTACTCAAAACTGTGTGTTCCCACTGTCTCAACTCCATATTCGCCTGCCCTAGCATGTCGATTGAACGTTGCTTGAAATCTTCATATTCTTGCATTGTATGTACCGCTGTGACACTGTTGTCGACATATAAAGATTTCTTCAGTTTTTCTGCGAGTTGTCTGTTTTCCGGTGGAACGTTTTCCAAATGATGTTCAATCACTGCAGCCAATATAAACGGACTGCATTTTAAACCGAAGACGATTCGTTTGTGCTTAAAAACCTTCAGTTTTGTATTCGACTCGTCCTCCTACCATAGAAACAGCAAAAACATTTGATCTCCTTCTTGTACCACAATCATTTGAAAGGCTTTTCTTATATCAGATATAACGCCAATCAAACCATCACGAAATTGCAGTGTCACGTCCGGAATCAACTCGATTAGGTTCGGACCCTTTTCCAGACATTCGTTGAGTGATGGATGTCGACCAATTTTACACGATGCGTCGAAGACTGGACGTACTGGAGTTGTCTTATTTTGTGGTTTGTATACCGGATGATGCGGAATGTAATGACAATGTTCCATCGGAAAATCCTTCACTTCCTCGATGAAACCTTCTTCCTGCCACTGTTTAAACAAAGCATCGTAAGTGTTGTACATACCTTTCTGCTTTAATGTTTTCGTAGCATTTATCAATCGTTTATAAGCAATCTGGAAATTGTTCGGAATCGTCTGAACACCATCGATCCAAGGTAGACTGACTTTGTATTTTCCATCGTTGGCGTGAAAAATCTTTTTGTCAAACTCCTCCTTCACTCGACGATCTCTTTCAATCTTGGATTCCATTTCGATTGGATCTTTAATGCCAATTATATCCAATTCCCAGAGTTGAGCGATACTTGCTTCATTCCCGAACGAAACGGCCATACACATTGTTGTGTTCAAGTGAACTTCTGTCGGAATCGGACCCATAACCGTCCAGCCAAAAACAGTTTCCACCGCTTTCAGTCCACTTTTCATCAGAATGCTTTTTCCGTTTTCCAGATTCGTTAAAACATCGGCTCCAAGAAGTATGTCGATATCTTCTATTGGTGATTCACAATCGCTAAGTTGAATGCCCAGTATTTTCAATTCGTCCATCCATGAACCATCTGGCAGTTTAATGATCGAACCGGTTATCTTGTCTTTAGTTGCAAGATTCAACTTGTAGATATCGTTCAACTGACCCAATATGTCTACTTCGTATATGGATCGCTCCTCAATGCCAGTCACAATGCCACCGAATAAAGTATTCTTCTCGAAATACTTTCCCAACAATTTTCCATCGATCATTTTAACCAATCTTGTGGAAATGTAACTTCGTTGACTTCCATCGTCCAGGAAACCACGCACTGTAATGATGCCCGTACGACTTTTGACTCGTAACATGATACACTTCAAGACGACTGTACTGCTGAGAATGTTGTTCGATCCGGTATTAGACACCGTCACTGCTTTGACTATTTGATTTTCAGTTGACTGTCGGCACACGATTGTGTAATGTTGACGAGAACAGTTTTCACATGATATTTTTGCTGAGCATCGATATTTCCTGTGACCGGGCAGCAAACATTTTCCGCAAACACGTTTCTGTTTAATACACTCGAACTTCTGATCCATTGACATCTCTTTCGCCAATCTGCAGTCCTGAGAGAGTTCGTGTTTGCCGCAAAAAATACATCCCAACTTCATCTCGCCGACATGTAATGCAGCTGCAGTTGGAACTACCGATTGTGCCTTCTTTTGAGTATCTTTGCTATTGCTCATACCAGACTTTACCAATGCTCGTTGTTCTTCACGTTCGACTTCGTCTCGTAAGAATTCTAACAAATAATCCAGTTCGCTTTTGGGTGGTACCTCGACTGAACCATCTTTCTCATACATTCCTGATCTCTGCCAAGCCACTAACACTTCTTCCGGTAAACTCGCTTCCACCATCGGATACAAAAACAACGACGCTTGTTCGACTGTGATGTTGAGTGAGTCCAATGCTCGAATGTGGCAAACAAGTTTGTCATACATCGAAGTTAATTTGGCTTTCGTGTTCATGTTATCGATACTCATCTTGAACAATTCCCGGATGTAAACTTGTATCAATAGCTTCTTCCTTCCAAATCGTTCTCGCAATGCTTTAATGACTTTCGGGTAATTGGCTACAGTGGCTGGAAAACTCTTGACAATATCATCACCTTTCGTGTTCGGTTCCATTGACTGAATTAAATATTGAAATTTGTCCGTTTCGTTTAGCTCATCATCTTCATGAATTTTGCTAAATTGAGCCCACCAGCTCAACCAATCCAACAACTTTCCACTGAATTTCTTTAATTTAATCTTGGGTAGTTTGAATTAACGACGTCGATGTGATGACGAGCCAATTGACGAAGCTACATCATCATTCACCACTTTTGCAGCCATTTCACTTTCCGTTACTTGTTTATCGATCTTCAACTTTGCTTCCACTATCCGCGTTAATATATCTTCGCAGGTGATAGCTTCGTTGAAATTATCCTCGTCTGTAGCTTCTGGATCTTCCAACATCTCGTTGAAAATAGTCTGATCGATATCCTGAACTCGGGTTTGTAATTCATTTAACCGCTCATATTTCGCCTTTAAAGTAATGATGCTCTTCGCAGTTTGTAATTCGGTCTCCACCTCGTTGATTGTTCTCGTAATTAGACCACGAATTGGTGTACGAGCTTTTTTTAGCTTTTCCATTTCATCGACGATTACGTAATCTCAAACGAAGATAAAAATTACGTTTGACTCAATTTACAAATTTCGAATTTCACACTAAAATACTGATGTCCACCCGGGGGCGCCAAATGTTGTAATTCTGCTTTTTCCTAGCTAACAGCTACGAATAGAACTTTCTTTATTTTAAGGGACTTTTTAGTGTGTACAAGTGAAACGAATGGAGTTTTCTTTTTTTAACTGATTTTTATTACAATTATCTCGGAAAACTAGATTTTAAAACATTCCAATGGCAAACTTCGATTTTTCTACTCTCTGGCATTTAACAGATAGTCTCGTTTTATGAATTAAATTTGTTTTAATTGGTTACCTGTATATCATGTTCATAGATCGATCGTGGGCAAGACATCAATACATCAGCCACACACAACGGATCTCTCCGGATTTCCGAATACGTTCTTTCACTCGGGTATGTTACTATAATTTTTCCTAATTATCACCGAATTCCTTTATCAAAATCACCAAACTGCATATATTAGTTACGGGCTTCATTTAAAACCAAGAACTGAACAAGATTTTACGTTATTTATCATATATCTCACCGACAGTAAAACCGCACCCAAAAACACAGATGTCAAAATAAAACCAACGAAATAATCGTGTGGAATGAAAATGATCGACTACCCGTCATAATAGGTTAATATTAATAGCGCGTTTACATGCGTAGTAACTTTCGGCTATATATTTTGTTTTTATTTGTTTTAAATTAGCTAGTACGGCACAAACATATAGAAATCTTTTCTTTGAATTTTAATTGATGGGACAAACATACATATATCTTTTTTTTTTATAAACTTTTCGAATTCAATTCTGGTAATAAACGAAACTACATTAATTGAACTGTATGACTTATAAATTTAAACATTTCACTACTTAAGGTAATTAAAGAAAAAAACACAACGTGGTTTACAAGCGATTCCACCAAAATTTTTGTTATTCACGAGACAAGTTTGAAAAGCAACAAGGGACGGAAAAAGTTACAGTGGCTCATTATATAGCCAAAATTTTCAGTATCGAAAAAACTCGAATACAGGGTTTTAGATGTAAGACAATTAATTTACATCAAGCATAAAATTGTTAGGAACTTTTATGGTTACACAAACTGTTTATGGTTTGGTAATATTGCACAAAAAAAATTTTGCGACACAAATCATTTCCGATACATTAATAACATTTAACATTGAATTTAAAATGAATTAAATGCAAGTTCCATCGATGTTATGGTGTTTAGGTATTACAAAACTACAATCTACTATATCAGCACAGTGAAGTTCAGTTCCATAACGGAAAGATTGTTTGAAGCAAAATATTCATACAAAGATAAATCGAATGTTTAACAAAGCAAGATAGTAATTCTTTGTATGTTGACGATCTGACAAATACGCACAGCTGTTATGAGGTTTGAAAACTTTGTCATTTAATAGCGGTTAGTATATGGAGAATCCAAAATCAAATAGTATAGTGAAATTAATCGGATGGAAACGTAGTGTGAGTCAATTTTAGCGGGTTGTAAAATTAAATTATAATGTTTATATAGATAATATTTAAGAAAAATTTTACATTCAGGCAATTTTCGATTAAAATTTAAGTTTACCATAAGTAGTGACAATTTTTAATTAATTACAATTTAAAATTAGTGTAATTAGTTCAATTCTTTTCAAATATGTCTGTCCAGCTAACGAAAATTTAGTTAAACTTTTTTTTGAAAAAAAAAAAACTATGGGTTACGGAGACTATAAGAAATATGACGATTGATGGTGGATGGATGAGAAACTATTACGAGCGGTACCAGTTAATAAAAAAAAATGACAACTAATGAATCTGAGACTATACGAAAAAGGTGTCTGTTAATGATGGATGAGAAAAAAAAAACTATTACAAGCTACTTATGGTAATCACGAATGACAACTAAAGAATCAGAGACTATAATACACTGTGTTCAAGCATTCTTCCAGGCTATCCATTACAAATTCTATAGAGTAAAACAAATTTACTTGTTTAGACATAGAGGAAGCGTATAGTAATATTGGATTTGTAACTAGTATAGCAGCATTGACGGAACTTGACATGGACAAGTTCTTGGAAGTGGTGATCAAATGCATTATTTTCTACATCAATATTGAATTGAATTATATTACACACAATCAACCGTCCCTCATTTGCCCGAAAGGAGTTTCGTGCACGTGTTTACATCCCACTCATGCTTAACTTCTCCCCAGTTGAAAAAAGCTTTAAAACTGTAATACCTTCGTGATGATCACTGTGCATACCTGATAGTGAAATCACTATCAGAAACATTTGAGAAATAGCTTGCCTTGGGATTTTAATTTTCCGACTAGATGCAGTCTGTGTATTCGACTATGCTTTTCCTCAGTCTTGGACAAATCGATTCAATAAAACCAATTTGACTAGCTCAATTAGTGCAATTTTTTTAATTAGTTTAATTAACTAGCCCAATTTAAAAAAAATTTATATGTTTGTGCCGTGTTAGTTAATTTAAAAACTAAATTACATATGAAAAACTCTCTTACTCTTCCTTTTTCTGTGCAAAACGGTGAACAGCTGTTTGTTGTCGATGGTGATTTTTTGACATTTTACACATCAAGTTTTTTGGGTGTAGTTTTTTTCAATTCGTGGCAAGAATTGATTAATTTAATGATAAAAATCAATAAAAAAACCAAAGAAAATATTAAAAAAAAAATTGGTGTTAACTAATATCAAAAAGTTAGACCGTGGGCTGCTAAATAAATTATTGAAAAATCAAAATCTATTAACGTTATGTGTTAACAAAATTTATAAAAATCGGGTAAATAAACTATTGAAAATAATTCTTATTTATTCACATGTCCCATGGGCCATGTTTTAGTATAATTCGATGTTAGTGAATATTGTAAAATTAGAATAAAAAAATCTGTTAAACAAAACAATAAAAAAAATCATAACCATATTTTTTGAGAGAAATTCTGTGATAATTTTTTTTTAAAAAGACTGTTAGTCAATGAAAATCGTAATTGTGCGACGTTAAAATAATGATTTGGTGATAACGAGTGTCTAAAAGAGAGACGATCATCCAAAACCAACTTATAAAACACAAAAAAAATTTCAAACAATCCGCATTGAACAATTTATCACGTGCCACAGTTGCGCCTTGTATGCTGAATACGGTAGTACATTTCCGTACCGACCATTTTATATTTGAAATTTGGTGTAATCTATAAAAGATATTTCCGGAAGAACAACCACCTCTAAGGCTGAATAGGAGATTTTCTAAACATCTACAAGCATTGCCAGCGTAATTTTACAAACCCTATACTGGATGAGGATGTATGAGTAAAATGGCTCTTTGAGGTGGGATCTGGACTAGCTATGAGGTGAGTCATATTTTAACTTTATTCTAGGTGTGGGTGTGAATGATTATGGATGTGTATGTGGGGGTATGAGTGTGAATATATGGTTGTGTGGGTGTGGGTACGTATGAGAGAGTAGCTTGGTTGCATGCGTGTGAGTCTGCCAGGATCCAGTTGGAGCCATATAAGCGAGAATTTTACCTATATATTGCGAAACTTGTTGATAAAAACTTATAAATAAATAAAATTAAAAATGAATGGCTTATTATTATTTACTCAACCAATTGTTGTAGTTTATCGTAAATTTGATGATGGTATGAAGGACAAAAATTCGAGAATTAGCAGTCACGAATAGACTAATAAAAGAAGGAATTGCGGATGAAAAAGATCGTCATTCTATTGTTATTCTACCAATGTTTAGACCAATTATTGCATCTCAACGGATAATATTTTGGTCAACTCGATAATTCTTATACTACATTATAATGTAAAAGTATATTCAATATTATTTTTGAAGAATTTCTTTTAAATTGCTTTTATTAAGTTTGGAACAAAATTTAGTATCGATGTTACATTATGCATCTCCGTTGTTAAACAGATGTGTGGTTCGGATGTGATTTTATAAATAAAAAAAAGCAACGTCCCAAAAACGTGAAGATATTGTGACATCATTAATTGATTCACGGATTGAGTTATACAAGTATGATCAGTCTATACTGGTAGAAGCAGTTGAAAAACTCTTACTAAATTCTGATGCACAAACTGGCGCTTATGGGCATAAACGGGTGCATAGGTGGGTGTTTTTTTTTGTTTTTCGTAGGAAGATGAAACGTTTCAAAAATCCACCTGGAACACGACTTTCCAGGCCACCGCGGGTTTCTACCGGGTAAAAACATCTCCCTTGCTCTTGTAGTCCTGTTGTATCCCTGCGGTACCACCAATTAAGGCATTCCTTCGCAGGGCAGGGGTTGAGTGTAGTACTCTCTCGATTATTATGTGTTGTCGTGGCTTCGCTGTGTAGTGTTGAGCATGGCTGCTCTTCGTTCGTCTTGTCTCAGTCGTTTCATCATACTTGTGATGATCTCATTCGCTATGTCCCGGTTGTCTTTTGAGCTCAGCATAAATTGCATGAGGCTATGCGGAGTGATTGACTCTCACATATGCTGCTCAATAAGTCTTCTCGAATGTGCAAACCTTCCGCATTCGATTAGCACGTGCTCGGCGTTCTCGGCCTTACCCTCACAGTAGAGACAGTATGGATCCGTTACGTGCTTATACTTGTATAAGTACTCACTGAAACATCCATGGCCTGAGATCATTTGCGTCAAATGATGGTTGACATCACCGTGTTTTCTTGATGTCCATGTTTTTATGTCAGGGATCAACACAAAGGTCCATCGTCCGTTGGTGGAAGCTTCCCATTTTGCTTGCCATTCTACATGACTGTCATGTTGAAGTCTTCACGTGTTCGTCGGTCCCTATCATTGCGTGTTGCAATACGCAGAGCCGATACCTCTTTTGCTGCAATATCAATCGGCATCCTACTCGCAATAACATTTACAGCCTCGTCAGACAGACGTGCTTTCCGCACGGCAAATGCGCAACGATGTCAGTCTGTAGGCCGTTTTGATAGGTCTAACATAAGATGGCGTTTCCACCGCTGAGGCCCATATGGGTGCCGCATACATCAATAATGATGTGGTAACGCTACCGAGAAGCTGTCTGATCGGTTGTCTAGGGTCGCCAATGTTTGGCATTAGCCTTGCAAGAGCAGCCCCCACTCGTTTGGCTTTGTCACCAGCGTACATCAAGTGGTCTCTAAAGTTGAGTCTGTGGTCTAGAACGACTCCAAGATACTTCAGGTGCTGGCCAGATTTTATGATCTGTCCACCAACCTGGATATCGATACTTTCCACCACTTTTCTGCTACTCATTAGTACGGCTTCCGTTTTGTGATCGGCCAACTCTAGTCCTTTACTGTTCAGCCATGCTCTAACGCTGGTTATGGTCTGGTTACAGTTGCTCGTAATGTCCGTAAGGTTTTTGGCTACGACAACTATGGCAATGTCGTCTGCATAGCCGATAATCGTTGTTTGTGCCGGAACACGTACTCTGAGAACACCATCGTACATGATGTTCCACAGCAGGGGTCCAAGGACCGATCCCTGGGGTACTCCTCCTGTTATATTGTACTTCTTAGGACCTGTTTCGGTATCATAGACCAGAGTTCTTCCCGTGAAGTAGCTGGCTATTATACGTAGCAGGTAGTCAGGTACATGCAGTTCGTCTAGGGCTCTCATGATTTGGTTCCAGTTGGCAGAGTTAAAGGCGTTTTTAACATCCAGAGTGACAACAGCACAATACTGTTTATCACCTTCTAGCCATCTTTTACCACTCAAAGCTTTATGCGCTATCTCACATACTGCAGATATGGCATCAACGGTAGAGCGCTTCTTTCTGAAACCAAACTGCCGGTCAGAAAGGCCCCACTCGCCTTCAGTATGTTGCTCAAGTCGAGTACCAATAATTCTCTCAAAGATCTTTCCAGTTGTGTCCAGCATGCACAGTGGGCGGTAGGACGAGGGTTCTTCTGGTGGCTTGTCACCTTTCGGTATAAGCACAAGGCGTTGGCGCTTCCATTCCTCAGGAAATATCCCTTCTTTTAGGCATGCAGTGTAGATATTTTCGAATACATTCGGCTTCTTCTTTATCGCTGTTTTTAAGACGATATTTGGGATGCCGTTTAGACCGGGCGAGCTATCAACGGATAATCTGAGCAACGCGTTTAGGACCTCTTCGGTGGTGACAGCCGAAATTGAATTTTCTTCAATTTGCAGCTCACGAGGTAGGGAAAAGTCAACGTGGTGTGGAAAAAGGCCGGACACAATTTCAGCCATTATATCTGGGCACACTGGTGCAGATGATTGAACACCCTTGAGTTTAGTAAGCACAATTTTGTACGCACTTCCCCATGGGTTATTCTGAACTTCATCTATAAGACACTGGAATGATCTGCTCTTACTACTAGCGATTGCTTTCCGCTTTTCGCGAAAATCATTTTGCAACTGCTCATAGTGCCCATGATTTCTCCTTCGTGTACATTTCCTCCGGAGTTTGAGGCACTCTTTTCTCAGACGGGCAATGTTTTCGGTCCACCAGAAGACTGGGGACCGTCCATTACCGTTGCTTTTACGCAGCATAGATGCATCACAGGTGCTTTTAAGATATCTCGCAATAAATTCTGCTCCTATCTTGGCACCACTCTCCGGTATTGGCATGCATTCAACCATGTAGTCCAACATCTTCGTGTCCAATTCTTTGATTGTCCACCCATTTTGCTGCGCCTTCCGCTTGACTTGGCGCCTTTAAAGCCGCTGTGGGGGTTGGGTTTCGAATATAATAGCACGATGATCACTATGCGTATACAAATCAGACACCCTCCATTGTGCTCCTCTCGAGAGTGTCCCACTTGCAAAAGTGATATCGATAATTGAACTTGCTTCTCTTTTATTATATGTCTCTGTGGTACCATGGTTGAGCAGTACCAGATCAAGTCTGGCAAATGCCTCAAGTAATGCCCTACCTCTAGGGTTAGTACGTTTACTTCCCCATTCAACGACCCAAGCGTTAAAATCACCCGCAATTACGATGGGTGATTTACCTCTGACGTCTGTTACTAGAAGGTCAAGTGTCTCCTCGAATTCGTCCAGTGGGGTGCTAGGAGGAATGTAGCAGCTGTAGAAGTGGACAGCTTTGATTATGGCATAGACAAAACTCTCATGCTGACGACTAGATCTGCGTTCAAAAGGGAGAGCATTGCAGGTCCAAATAGCAGCTTTGCTCGTCCTGTCTTCAACCCAGTTCGAATCGCCAACAGGGGTTCGATATTGTTCGCAAATCAATGCCACGTCCCCTTGCTGATCTCTAACGGTTTGTGTCAGTAGGTCCTGTGCCGCCTCGCAGTGGTTAAGATTTATCTGGATACACTTAACCATGACGGGCAGAAGTCGGCTTTAGCGCTCTTTTGTAGGCTGAACATCTACTGCCTCCTGTAGAATGCCCATTAGTCCCCGGCAGGCAAAGAGCACATTTTGGGGGCTCTTTGCATCCTTTTAATTTATGTCCTATTCCTCCGCATCTAAAACATATCCCCGTTCGATCCACATCACTTTTACATTGCCTTGCTACATGACCGTAATCAAGGCATCTGAAACAGCGTGTTGGAGTGATTCGCTCGCGCAGTCTGCATCTTACCCATCCTATTCGGATGTGTCCAGACGCAACGAGCGCATGCGCTGATCGTTCAGGGAGGCTGATTATTGCCGTCTGAGTCCCGTCTCGTAATGTCCTTAACGATTTGATTGCATTTGTTTGGACAGACCCAATTGTAGGAAATTGTGCCTGGATGGCAATGCAAATATCTTCTCTCGTTGTTATCTCGTCTAAGTCGCGTCACTCTATAAGAGTTTCTTGGTACACCGACCTAACACTCGCCGAGTCTCTGAGTGCTAGCTCTGCGTGCTCTTTAAGCTTTTGATTGTGTTCGCCTTTTTTAAGTTCAAGAAGCAGCTCGCCTTTAGCTGTCTTCCTAATCTTGGTGACACAATCCCCGAGCTCTTTTAGTTCCGGGTTCTCTTTCATCTCTCTAAGCATTTCAGCATAACTTTTTTCACCGGACCTAGATATTATTAAAGCATCCGACCGTGGTGCTCTTTTCGTAGGTTTGCGTGGTTCGTTTCGCGTAGGCTCAACAGGACGCGTTTTTTTTCTCCTCTTTTTCCGTTTTCTCACGTGTTGCCACTCCGTTTCGGATGCTACCATAGGGAGCACGTTTTGATTCGAGGGCTCGACCTGCTGTTCACTTGACCTGATCACGCTCTGCTCGGATCTTGATCTTTGTTCTTTCAAGATTCTTTTTCCTGTTTTAGGTTTTTTCGGTGAGGGCAGCTGCCCTTTCATGTCCTCACCATTTCCACTTCGTCGTTTTTTTGATTTTTCATCGACGCTTGGTTTTAAGGTCGGTGAAGTTTGACACACTTTGTTCACTTGTGACCTGACGCTTTGGACAACAGTGAGGTCATTCACAGTCGATTTGTGCAACTGTTCGATTTCGTTCACAAGGTTCCTAAACGTTAGATTTATGGTCCGTGTGCTCGACATCATTTTTTGCAGCTGCTCAATTTTACAGCTGACTACCAATAAGGTTTCTATGTCATTGCTATAGACGCCCTGTGCACCTCCTACTGGTATCACCTGGTTTGTCGCTGGTTGTTTTGGTGTAACTGCCCTCATCGTGACGTTTAATGGTGATCCACTGACGTTTATTGTTTTCGAGTTACCTAGATCCGGGCGCTCGGTAGCATTTTGCGGTGCATTTCTCGCAGCAGATGGTACAGGAGGCACTTTTGGCACCATTTTATTGTTATTGGCTTGCAATCCAGCGAAAGTGCATGGACTGTCGCTCAAACTATTGCTTCGTTTTAATGGTGACCTAGCCATCTCACTGCTCCTGGCAAACCCCTGCTCTGGCTTCTTCTTGTCACTTGTAGTACTAGCTGATACAGCGGCCAAGTTTGCCACCACTGTATCATTGCAGTCGCTGGATACCGACGACTGGGAGCCTGCTTGCTCACTCACTGCAGTCGCCGGCACTGGGGTACCTAATCCCTGCACCGTAAGTCTTGATCCTAAATGACCCTCCATGTTGTTTTATTTTCGGAGTTTTTCTTCTCTTAGCGTTTTATACCTACTGCCAGGTGGAAATAACCAGCCGCTTCTAACATGAAGACAGACGCTGACCAGTGAGCCGCCCACTGTGGGACAGATGCTCGTGGATTTATGTTGCGCTCTTGGTCGGGGACTGCTTATTCGCGTATTCGCAGCTCACCTACATACATCATGTCAGTATGTAGGCCGTTCACTATCCGCCACCTGTGACCCCCACAGTAGCCTGAAGCTCAGCCCTGTGATAGGTGGGTGTGTATGTGTGTCAGTGTGTGTGCGTGTGTGTGAGTAAGTGGGCGAAGTGCGAGAGTGTGTGTGTGAGTGTGTTAGAATCATGGGAATGGACGTGGTGATCGCGGTTCTTTTCGTATACGGGAGTGGCCAGAGTCTACTTATTTTCTCTTGCTTTTTCGTTTAATCCGTTTTTATGAGATACGCGTACAATAACGTTATTTGAACCGGAGCAGCATGTAATGTCTACTCGTCCCCACAGGCTGAAGCTAGCTTGGGGCTAAATAAATCTCATCTAGGGGCGCGGTCTGCTATGCCACTTCGTTGATCATACAACGAAGCAGCGCTTCATTACAATCTACGAAATTTATTGACTGTATCTGTTTTCGGAACTAACTAATTCTGTCACGGAACTAACTTTAAGCGGATCATGGGTGGTACCCTACTTCATGGATAAACAGAGCGTTATACCTAAGGTAACCAATACTTAAGGTAACGAATATATTTTAGCAAAAATTTACTTATGTCAAAATAAGCCGTTATATTAGATTTTTTCAATTGAGCCGTAACCGTGTAGCAACTGAGTATGTTGTTCAGAATTAAACGATGTAAAAAAGATAAGAAAATCATCTAGATATACGATCACCCAATCCTGTAGCTCGTGGCGGATCACTTTACTATGGGTCAATCTGCACATTGTCTGCGGAACTTTGCATAACCCGATAGCCATCCGTGTGAAATTATACACATGACGACGAGTACCCTATTTCACTAAAGTTACAAATTTGTAATTTGATGCAAATTTTCATAAATTTTGTTAAAATTGGTAAGTTTGGTGAAATAGGGTACAGGTGTATAGTAGTAAACACGGCAAAGAAATTTGCCAAAAGGTGTTTTTCAGATTGATACTTGAAATAATTCTAATTTGATCTAAACGACTTAAAAGTTCGTCAACGATAGGGAGCGGATTTGTTTCTCTAATAGTTATGGCATTTAGACCACATGCACCGAGACAAAGTCGCACTTTGCCATTGAATTGCCGTACTATCAATACAGGTGAGCTTCAGGAACTATTCGATTCTTCACTGACCCCTTGGCTTAGCAGCAGATCAATTTCTTCATAAAGATCTTGCTGTACTGGACAACTAGGTGAATACTTTCGTTGCTTAATATGCATGACACCGTTTGTGCTTGTAATTGAGTTGAATTCTGAAGGTTTTTTAATCTTAATTCTGAAAACTGCCCAATTGTTGTGGATCTAGCTTGAAACCTTAACTGTGGTGGTAAAATATTAAACCGCTTCAAAATATTTATCCCTAGGACGGATAGTTTCTGTTTAAACCTAGGAATGATAAAAATGTTAAAATGCAGATTTTAATTCAAATAACTAATCATTTTAGCATCTGTTTACTATCGAGGTGGCGATAAAGATGAAAAAATAGGAAATACAAACCAACTTATCCAGTATTGCAACACAAACTTCATAGTAGAGTCATACGCTCATATTTCAGGGTGTGATAGGAGAACCATCAGCTCATAATATGATTAGTGCTTCATTTTGGATGGTAAGATTCAACTTTAAAAATGCTGTTAGTAAGGAGCTGGATCTCACTCTGACATAAAAAACAAAACTAAAATCTGTGCCATTCAAAACTTAAATAAAATCAACGGGGAACAAAGTTTGAGAGTTCTAGAGAAGAACATAATAACTGGCTAGAGTATACCAAACGGATAAATCTAATCACAATTATTAATTTAGACAATATTAAAAGAACAACAAGAAGGAAAGAGCTTTGTAGTAAAATAAATAGTGCAGACTTAGGTATGGTTGAGAGGTCGATGGCGGAGTAGACTTTCAAGTCTTTTGGGTTAGGGACAACTCAGCCAAAGATGTATTGGTGTATGTGTAGTTTCCTGAACTTTTTTAGTTTTTTTAACGACTAAATTGACAATTCAAATGGGTTCTTTACAAACCGAATTCAAGGGATGGAATTGATAGCTAGCATGGGTAGGTGCGAATGTGCTAGTGTAAATATATTTTCTAAAACATTTTAAAAACTTATAAATTATTATTTGTATAAACAATCTATCACACCTCCCTATTCCACATGATACATTGCACATTCACCCTTTCTTTTAACGTTAAAAAAATATCCATCTTACATCAACTTTTAACTTTTTCTTGACTTGATTTATTAATGTTTATTCTTTAATTTTCTTCCTGTTTAGACAATAGCGTTTTGAATAAAAACGGATGAACAAAGGGAGTAAAACTAAAAAATAATTTTTTATTAATTTTCCAACTAGTGAAAGATAAAAAAAATAAACTGGATAATAGAAACTAGAAGAGAAAAAAAACATTACGTACCTCCTGTGGTGATTTTCCATTGTTCAATAATTTTATTGTTTTCATCAATATCAACAAATATTTGGCAGGTGGTCGACAATTGTATTATTTCGATTCCCTTTAAAACGAGTGAGTTTTGATTTCTATTTTGTATTTGGCTTTTTACAAAACTTTTTTGCTTTCATATCCAAATTTTGCTTTGTAATAATTAATGTTATTCGTTAGACAAACAATTTTGTTGAAGACTATGAGGGTGGTGAGTATTTATTTGAAATCAATTCATTGATTTGAATAAAAAGAAAAATATTCATAAAAGCTATGTTTAACGAAATACGTATGTATATGTTACTAAGGAGTAAGGACATTACTTTTATGCCATCCTTTTGTTTGTTAAAAGTTTAATTCTCCCTTAATCATATAAAACTTTTTGAATTTTATAACCAAATTCGATTCACTCTTCTTCAGTCATTTTATATAATTCTTTCAAGTAATCGATAAATAAACATAAAATTCATATAAATAAAAAGAAAAATCGTTTATATTGTAACATGCATAATAGCTTTTTCACTTTTTGTTAAAGTTTCTTTTTTGGTTAAAAGCTTTTATCAATAGATTTAATCTTGTTTCTATATTTACGTTATGTATTTCAATTTTTATTTGTCTATTCTATTCAACAAACAACAAAAGGTAAAAATTTTCTCCGGCTCTCGTTTATGTCGAACGAAAAAAAAGCAAGAACAAAGTAAAAGTCTCTGAGGATATCCCTTCCATAATACCAGTAGCTGGAAGTGGATAACTATTGTGTATTTATTTGAAGTATATAAGAATTTCGTTGTACGAAGTATATCAAAATTGATTTGTTTTACTTGGGGATAGAGAAATATATATTTTTGACATTTTTTTATGAAGATAGATTTTTAAGAATATTCACTTTTAGATTTTGTGACTTTGAGAGCTTTTAGTTATGAGCAATTTATTTTTATTTTAATAAAGTTGTATAAGTTATGAGGCATTTTTGAGGTGATAATTTATGTCATAATGCACCAACAGAGATTTTTACACGATCCTAGGCTCTTAGATGCATAACAGCAGTTGCAATTTTTGCAGTTTTCTTGAAATTTTTGCCAGTAGTAATGTTTCAAGGGCGCATTTTTTGCGAATGGAGTTGAATGATTTTGTAATCGTTGATCGTTATCAGAATGCCAATTGATAGACTTTTACAGTTGTCATAAAACTATAATTAGCCAGTGGCGTAGCCAGAATTTTCCATTGGGGGGGGGGGGGGGGGGTCAAGGATTATTTTATAAGACTTAATAGTTTAACCCAATAAACCAATTAATTAGTTTTATTAATAATTCATTACAATAATAGATACTTCATTTTAATGTTTCCTTAATTTTAATTTTTTTAATTAATAATTTTTTAAAAAATGAATTAATGATTTTTTTTAACTATTTTAAATTATTACTTCGGTCTGAAAGACCAAAGTATTACATTCATGAGCTCAAAGTGAAATTCTTACCCCCACTTTTTTTGACATTTCTCGACGTTTTAGGACCTCCTGATTCTAAAAAAGCAAAAAAAAAAAAATGTATGTCTGTCTGCCGGCCGGCCGTCATTACCTACGCTGCAGGGAAAACCGCTGGAGGGATTTCAAAAATTTTTTTTTCTAAAAATAGGTATTCACAATGGACAGGTCCGACAGGACGCTGTGTTCGATAACTGTACCGGAAGTGTGTCAAAAAAATCATTATGTGTGTCAAAAATAGCAAATTTTCATATTTTTGGCTTAAAAAACGTTCATTTTAAGTGATTACGAGTAGGAACATTAAATTTGGAGAAATCTTGATGGTCAGGATTGGTATGTAAGATCAAAAACTAGATTATTGCATTATAAGTTTGTCAAAAAAATGTTGTCAAGTGTGTCAAAAGAAAGATTTTTATTTATTTTTTTACCTAATTTTTTGGAAAAAAAATAAAATTAATTGTTTGTTTGAAATGAAGTTTTATTATTATTATTGAGAATTATGGCATTATGAGGTTGTCAAAAAAATGTTGTCAAGTGTGTCAAAAGATTTTTATTTAGTTTTTTACCCTTTTTTTGGAAAAAAATAAAATTGTTTCTTTGAAATGAAATTTTATTATTATTATTGAGAATTATGGATTATAAGTTTGTCAAAAAATGTTGACAAGTGTGTCAAAAGAAAGGTTTTTATTTATTTTTTACCCATTTTTTTAGAAAACAATAAAATTAATAGTTTGTATGACATGATATTTTATTATTATTATAGAGAATTATGGCATTATAAGTTTGTCAAAAAATAATGTCAAGTGTGTCAAAAAATGATTTCATTTATTTTTTAGCCAATTTTTTGGAAAAAAAAGTAGCTGTTTTTATGACGTAAATGTAATCTAAAATGAAATTAGACATGGAAGTTTTTGAATTTGATATAGTTTTTGAAATATTTTTGGAATTTTGAAAAAGTTTGTATTTTTGATTTTGTAATATTTTTTGCAATATTTTTAGAATATCGGTAAAAGTTTTAATTTTTGATTTTGTAAGAATTATGAAATATTTTTAGAATTTTGAAAAATTTTAAATTTTTGATATTATTATAATTTTTGGAATTTTGAAAAAATTTTCAATTTTTGATTTTGTAATAATTTTTGCAATATTTTTAGAATTATGGAAAAAGTTTGAATTTTTAAGAATTTTTGAAATGTTGGAATTTAGAAAAAATTTAAATATTTGATTTTATTCTAATTTTTGGAATATTTTTGGAATTTTGAAAAAGTTTGACTTTATTTAATTTTTACAATATTTTTGGAATTTTGATTATAATTTTCTGGCAACGTATTGATGTTTCGTGTTAGTTGTGTAGTAAATTTTTAAACTGAGTTAAAAAAATGCTTGTACTTTAACAAAGAGTTATGTTTGATATACATCGCTGCCCAAAACTAAAAACCATGTCCTCATAAAAGTTTTTTACCGAAAACTATATCAAAATCTTTAACCCAGACCAAAGTCTTGATATCTCAGAGCTGTGAGATTTCAGCCCCTCCATATTTTTTAATTAACTTTAAGAAAACAAATATCGAATAATTTTTATTTCAAAACAAAAATATTTTTACAATATTTTTTTTTTAGTAAAAAGTGTTGTGTAGTAGGAATTACAAAATATGTCACAACAACACATAGATACCTTTTAAGACCTTATAGGTCCCGCAACAACATGCATCTTGAGGTGTTGGTGGACGTTTTATTTAAATATTTGTGGATTGAAGGCACTCGAGACTATTGATTCAGGCAAAGCGTTCCATTTGTACGATGTACGCACAAAGAAATCCCTTTGCATTTTGTTACTGGGGCAGTGAGTAATCCCGACAGTTTGACTATTTGCACAAACAGATTGACGAGTTGAACAAGGAAAAGAAGATGTCTGAGGAAATTATAATTTTATCCGAGCACTGCTGGTGACGATATTTATAAAAAACAACGAGATCAGCAACAGTGCGACGATGTTGTAGGGAATCAAGATTTAATGTTAAATTTTGATCACCAACAATTCGTATAGCACGCTTTTCAACAGAGTCCAAAAGGCCCAAGATGGTAACAAATGCAGCGCCCCAAACTTGACAACAATACTCCATGCAGGGACGAATATAGGACTTATAAATGTGGAGTAATTGATGCGGAGAAAAATATTTTTTACATCTATTGAGGAGGCCGAGTTTTCTTGATGCGCTCTTTGCCATGGCCATGATATGATCGTTCCAGAGTAAGTCATTGGAAATTGTGACTCCCAATAAACGAATGTTTTCACATCCGTCTATTTGGTCGTTACACATATTAATTGAAATATCATTGGGAAGCTTGGTCTTTGATCTGGAAACAATCAATAACTGTGTTTTGGTGGAATTAAAAATGACCAAATTTTTGTCACCCCAATCGGCGACTTTTTTCAGGTCCTCGTTTACATTTATGGCAGCGTCTCTCCGGGCGGCATTTATTTCTTCATGCATTTTACCCTTTGAAGATAGGGGACGAATGACTTGTGCAGTGTACTATCATCTGCAAAACTATTTATTGGGTTATTGGTGATTTGCAACAGTTCATTGATATAAATTAAAAATAAAGTGGGAGATAAAACTGAGCCTTGAGTACATCAGCGTTGATTAATTTGGACTCAGAAATAAAGCCATCTATAGATACCGAGATGTATCGGTTAGACAGAAAATTTTGAATCAACTTCACAACTGCGGGATGAAAACCGTACGCAACGAGCTTGTTGATCAAGTTGGCATGCCAGATTCGATCAAATGCTGTTGAGATGTCTAATGCGATTACGTACTTTTCACCACCTTTCTCAAGTATGCTTTTCCAAAGATGTGCTACATAGTTCAATACATCGGTTGTTGATCTTTTGTTTCTAAAACCGTATTGGCAGTCATGATATCAAATGGTTGTCCTCCAAAAATTTGGATATGTGTGAATTAATATATTGCTCGTATATTTTAAACAGGACTGGGAGTAAGGCTATTAGTCTGTAATTCGAAATATCACATTTCGTTCCTTTTTTGGGACAGGCTGGACATTGGCCAACTTCCAGCAGGATGGAAAAATACTAGATTTATAGGATTTATAAAATATTTTGGTGAGAGTTGGTGCAATATAAAACAAAAATATCGAATAATTTTAATTAACTTTCATAAAACAAATTTCGAATAATTTTTTATTAACTTTAAAAATGATAATTTTCTTTATTTTTAAATAGAAATTTTTGTGCTAGTGATTTTGAAATTTAAACTTATTTGAAACTGAATGACACTTTGCCTATTGGTTCGCCTCAAACCTGTGTCTAGGAAGGGATGAAAACTGATTTTCCTGATTAATCAAATGCCTTAAAATATCAAGGCGTTAGATATCATTTTAACTATTCTAACACAATTAATTTTGTTTTGTATTTAGAACAACTTCCAGGACACTTTGTTTTGTCCGATCTTATCTATTGTCCGATCTACGAAATTGTTATTTGTTATTTCCGGCACGGAATACTAGTTATGAAAAAATTGCTGTAATTTGTTTCTCAATTCCTATTTCACGATGTACAGGCTACAGATGTACTCATAAAGAAAGAATAGTAGACAAAATAGTAGACCAGTGGGGATAAATAAAAGACGCCAGAATAGTACATTATGATGCTAGGACGTAAAGCTAAAGATTTTGGTCATATGTGGAGTTGCGTCCACATTAAGTCCAAAATAGCTTATGTCCGTGCATCATATACTATTTTTTATTCGCCACAAGTAAAATATTTAAAAAAAAATGTTTGTTCTAAATTGAAATTACAAATTTGCATAAATTTTGAAATAAAAATATCTGGAACAAGTTACCTTTGACATAATATTTGTTATTTTTTCCAAATTATTGTATCACTATTTTTTTTTTATTTAGCGTATGGTTTTTTAGTGATACATTAAAAATTAAACTTAAAATAAGTAGACTCTTCTACGAAATCTACCTAAAACAAAGCATGGATACACATTAAATGAACTTACATTCAATTTGATTGCGCGTCTTTTATAGTAAAAAAGTAAAAAGTAAAATATTTGAACATTGGGCAGTACATTTGAATATTAGATGTTGACATCGAGCGAGTCTATCCATGCTACTACATCGGGAGTTGCCAAATGGATGTCTGAGACGTCGCCATTGTACCGTCGAATTGGACACACAGTTGCAATGTGTTTTATGGTTTATTATGGAGCGCCGCAGTCACACTCAGGGGACTCTGAAATGCCCCACATGTAGAAAGAATCAGCACAACGTCCATGATTCGTTCTTATTCGGTTTAGTGTAGTCCAGGTATGACGTGGCAGATCGAAACCAGGTTGGGTAGAAGTCGGGTTAGTAATAGAAAGGCCAGTTGTATTGATGATGCCAGGAGGTGTCCCAGACATCCAAGATATTAAAATTAGTTGCCAGCAAGTTGCTGGCAGTTTTATGTGGAGGCTTTCTTGACTTCAATCGACAACGAGTGTGGTCACCGTTATCTTCGTGCAAGGGTAACGTGATGTTGTTGGTTACCTTTTTATGTTCACGCATTGAGAGCATGCGAGCGTCTGAGTGCAGGTGGAGCGATATTACTTAACACAGGGCCAAGGTTAAGGGGTGGTTCTGATAGTACTACTTATAGTACGCATCGTGGTATGCAGCTGGCAGTCAACTTTTTGAGTATATGTGCTAGTGAGTATGTGTGCTATCACTATGACAACATAGTGGAGGGTGGGGTTCTGTGGAACGAAAAGAAAGCAACTGTTCAATTCATTCGTAAGATTCCAGGGAAAAAATCTTAATATTAGAATATTAGAGCAATACTTATAGAAGACAGAAACTTTAAAATTTCAATGAGGGGTTTAAACCCGAATAAACCCGTATGTCGCTACGTCACTTATTTTGGTAATCTGACGATGAATGTTTACATTCGAAACATGTTATTATAAATATATACCAAAAAAGTTTGTTCCGTTGATTATAATTACAATAATTTATTTATATAAATTATTGATTTTATTTAAAAATGTATTAGTCATTCATCCAGATTTTTCTGCTTCGGCTATTTTAAGTCGAGTTGCCGTAAAGATTTTAAAATCGTAATTTGCCGAATGACAAAGAAAATAAATAAGTGATACCTACTGAGCAAAAAGTGGGAATCGCTGCGAAAATTTAAATGTTTGCTTAACTAACTTTAATAAACTTAACTTTAATAAAATCGTAAAGTTGCCGAATTGGAAAATTCTTTTCGTAAAAATGCCGAATTTGCCGAATGGGAAAACTCTTAGGAGGGTGTCACAACCCCCAAAACCCCCCTCGGCGTCAGGTCTGACAGGAAGAGGGAAGGAGGGGGTTCTGAGGAACGAAAAGAAAGCAACTGTTCAATTCATTCGTAAGATACCAGGTAAAAAATCTTAATATTAGAATATTAGAGCAATTCTTCTAGATTACAGAAATTTTAAAATTTCAATGGGGGGGGGGGTTTGAACCCGAACAAACCCGTATGTCGCTACGCCACTGTAATTAGCAACCTGCATCATTACAATGGTTGCTGTTATTATTATCCTTTTCATTTTTTTTGGGTCCTTCCATTTATTTCCATTTTAATCATCATTTTGCCATTTTTTTAAAAAAATTTTTAAAATACACATACACATTTTTATATTAACTAAAAAACTTTTCCATCATCATTCATTAACTAGTTTTATATATAATGCAAATTCAGGGAAATAGTAGGAGAATATGTGAGTAAATAATTAATTTATCGAAAATTATAAACCTCGATAACCTTTTCGTCGATCAATTAATAGGTTTAGTAATTAAACTCAAGTAACTAAGTAAAAAGTAATTTGAATTATGCAATTCAAATATTTTGAAATTCGAATATGTTGAACTTTTGTGAGAGCAAAACTCCATTTCTCTTGTATGTGAAGCGATGCTATTTTACGTTGAAATTTCATCATCATTTATCAGATCTACATAAATTAGACATTGTTGTTTTTATTCAATTTTCAATTCTAGTGTATTGTTTAGTTTGAAGTTTGCTCTAAGAACACATATTTTACTGTTTTCCATACTCTACTGATCTACGAGTTTGGAAGACAATCTCCAACTAATTGAGATGGGCACTACTAAACCAATTTATATTCTAGATTTTATTTGAATGGATATTTCTGTTTATATAAAAGACAATCGCATCGATCCAGAATGAAAAAAAAACAACTATTTTGAGATATTACCCGTGTTCCTTTTAGGTAAACTTGCTACCCGAACCAAAGTGTATTAGATTTTTGATCTACTACAACTCAAATTCTTTCTAGCCACACGTTCCTGACATTTTTTTTTTGACAATAAATTGTTTTACAATTTTCAAAAACAATATTGCTAAACAACGTAAAAGAAATTATTAGTTTGACAAAATTTTAAGTTTTAATTTTATTTTGAGTTTGTTAAATTTAAGAAAATTAATTAAATATTAAAAAATTTCTGAAAATTAAAATTATGATTCATGCAAAATATAAACAATTAAAGAAAGCTGGACAGAAATATGACATTTAGGCTAGAAATTCTAAATTTGTATAAGCATTTGGGCAAACATATTTGAAATTATTCTCTAAACTGACAAAAACTCTGGCGGTGAATAGAAGCGTAAGTTTGTCACGTAGCTTTACCATCATTTGATATGGTTAACTTGAAAACAAAATTTAGTACAAAAGTAAAGGAAAAAGTGGTAAATGGAACACACTTATTATATTTATTTTATATTTTGTATGATATTTTAAATCGAAATGGTGATATTTTTTCCTTTTGACTAACACATGAGACTGTCAAAATATTTGAAAATGTATTTTTTCTACTTCAAGCTACGAAAATGTCATTTTAATAAACAGTAAAACCAATGTGAAAAGGAAACATTTTCTAAGTAGTGACTGAAAATGTTTTCAGTCACTAGGACTGAAAGTAAATAAGTTTCGGTGGTCGCCTACAGGTGGTGGTTATGTTAAATGATTTTTGTTTCTGTGGTATATCGTCTTCTTTTTTAATTTATTTCACGGGGATAATTTTTAAAGAAACAGTTGAATTTGAATTACTGATGGCATTTATTGTTTTTCTTAATATTTCGGTCATCTTTTTTGACCTTTTTCAAAAGCTAAAATAAATTTATAATATTAATATATATGAAATAGATATACCAAACTTTTTGAAATAATTTTATAAAGGTCTTACAATTTATAAATGGTTTTTTAAAAGAATTATGTGAGTTGTTTTTTCATTTTTTCTTTTTCTTCTTCTAACCGGATTCCTACTAATGGCGAAAGTCTTTTTTGTTTTGCTAATTTGGATACCCTTAATATAATTACTTTAATTTAAACTATTTAATTTTAACTTTACTTTGAATCTCCACTTAATTAACAAAATATTTAAAAGAAAATTAAAATAACAAATTAAAAATTATAAAGTTAAAAAATTAAAAATTGTATTTAGATAACAAACTAAAAAATTTATTTTATAGAGATAAAAATATTCCGTGTCTATGCTGATTAATTATGACTATGGAGGCAATGGCAAAAAAATTATTATTTTCTTTACTCTTTGATTGAGAGTGATTAATTTTTATTCGGAAGAGAGAGATCTTTTTCCGCCAATTTTTTAAAACCAAAAATTCAATGTATATAAAACAGTTAACATATAGATATATAATTAAGAAAACCGAAATAAAATCAAAACAAGAAAAAATTAAACTAAAAGATAAAACTCCAAAACGGAAAATAAGTAATGCAATTTACAAACTGACATGCTCATGTGGATCACATTACATAGGACAAACCAGCAGCTATTTAATTAATAGAATGTACGGTCACAAATCCGACATAAAAAGCGCTCTTCAACCCGTACTTCCCACAGCTGATTTACCAAACGAAGATCACCTGTGTGGCGAACATCAAAATTAAAACTTTTAAATTAAAATTTAGCATGCGAGGATTTTTCATTCAAATTTACGAAAAACAAAAAGTTTTTTTAGAAGTTCTGATTTTTTCGTTTTTGAAAATATAATTGAAGTTCCTTTAATATAAATTTTTCAATTTAAATAAATTCTACCTTATTAAAATATTTTAAATTAATTATGTCAGAAGTGGAATCAAGTTTATATTCTTGATAATTTAATAAGTAGTGTTACTAAAAACTTTATTCTTTTAATTGGTTTGTTCATTTAAATGTCAACTTTTCTTTTAAATAAAATTGTATTTAAACTTGTGATTATTGCTCATTATATTTATAATCAAGAATGGAATACATTTAAGGAAGCATTCGTTTAATCTAAGTACATATATATAACCAGGACGAGAGAAGGATCTTTCATTACAAATAATATTTAAAATAGCAATTTATGCTAAGGTTTGCTGTTTACACAAACCAATTTAATAAACTCTACTCAACACTACCCTGATCTACATTACTCAGCAAGATTATTGAAACACTGAAGCTTTTAAATATATATTATTATAGCGTGAATCATACTAGCTATATTGTAATTTGATTGGAAAGCTGTATTTATTTAGGACAGAAAATTACAGATTATTTACAGCGCGAATGACTAGCTGTACTTATAGTTTGAATTGAAAGCTATAATTTGGTGACCATCCGACTTAGAACAACTTGCAATTACGGATTCAACAAGTATCAAATTTATTTTTTAATATAATTTTCAAATTTTAAGTAGTTGTTTGTTTCATTTTGTTTTATAAATTTTAAATAATTTTATCAAAAAATATGTTCATATTAAGGGAATTTTTTATGTGTTTTTTGGTGTTGTTGGTAGCAACTTTTGGAATTATTTTCGCGACACATCACGCCACTTTAGTTTTGTTCGCGGCAACACTTTTCTTCCTAGTTGTCGTCATAATTAAACTTAATCACAAGGTATTCTTGTTCCCAGCAGTTTCAGCAGGTAACCCAGAACCTGAGGAAACTGCTGCATCTTCTGGACCCCCAACCTTTACATTCACACAAGACCAGCTTCAGGCACTGGTCGCAGAGCAGGTCGCAGCTGCTCTTGCTAATTTGAACCTTGGAGGTACATCTTCAAATCCTCCACAATCTCCACCACCTCCTGCTGCGTTACCTTCACCTCCCTCAGCTTCAACTTCTTTGGCAGCTATGCCACAAATTGATCACGTAGCTATCAAAATTCCTCCTTTCTGGTCTGAGACTCCAGACCTTTGGTTCATAACTCTTGAGGGGCAGTTCTTGTTGGGGCGTATCAGGTCCCAACAAACTAAGTATGGCCACTTACTTACCATGCTTACTCCCACACTGGCGAAACTAGCCAGTGATATCTTGGTTAACCCCGACCAAGATTTCCCATATGATAGGCTCAAAGAGGCTCTTATAGCTCGCCTATCCGGTAGCACTTCAGATCGCATACACAAAGTGTTACGCGGTATGGACCTTGGGGATCTTAAGCCCTCACAATTACTCCGGGATATGACTACCGAATCCCGTAATACGTTTTCAGAGGCAGCTCTTAAAGTCCTTTGGGTGGAAAAACTTCCACCTGCTGTCCGCGCTGCTATCGCTACTGTCAGTGAAGATCTTCAGAAGACAGCAGAGATAGCAGATAATGTTCTCAATGCCCTAAGGGGATCGCAAGTTAATGCGGTATCTAACCCTGCCGCTTCTTCTCTCCCTTCTTCTTCTTCTTCTTCTTCCTCAAGTGAAATCATATCACTTGAGGAAAAATTCGAAAAACTGGAGGCACAAAACGTGCAACTGCTCAATGCCATTCAAAGGCAAAATTTCTCCCAACCTCCTCAACATTACCGAAGTAGATCTAAGGATCGAAACGGTAATCATAATTCAAATTTTAATCGAAATTATCGCTCTCCCATGCAACCTCGGTCCAGGTCTCGCGTGCAAATGTTTGATGGTATTTGCTACTACCATCACTACTACAAGGGAGATGCAAAAAAATGCTACCCTGAGTGTAAATATTATTCTGATCACTCAAATTCCATTGCCTCAAAATCGTCAAAAAACTATTAGATTCATCACATGTGACGGCATGTGATGACAATCATTCTCAACTCCGTCTTCTGGTCCTCGACATTTCTTCATGCAAGACTTTCCTCGTTGATACAGGTGCCGAAGTTTCAGTTCTCCCCGCTACTGTGGAGGAAAAATTCTCCAGAAAATCAGACTTCTACCTCTACGCTGCTAACGCGACGAAAGTTAGCACTTACGGTACACGGTCTTTAAACTTAAACATTGGTCTCAGACGAGTGTTCTGTCAGACCTTTGTTATAGCCGATGTTACCACTCCTATCCTAGGAGCTGATTTTCTTAACAAATATGGTCTTTTAGTGGACATTAAAAACCGACGTCTTGTCGATCCACTAACTTCTCTATTTACTTTGGCTAAACTCTCCACTTCTCCAGCACCTTCTTTAACTTTGATCAACGATTCGGTCAATGTAGAAATTCTTGATTTACTCAAAAATTTCAAGGACTTAACGTCCAAAAATGATCTTGTTAAACATGTGAAACATAACGTAACTCACGTTATTGAAACACGTGGTCCTCCCGTTTCTTGTAAGTATCGTCGACTTGCTCCAGACAAATTGGCTATCGCAAAGGCAGAATTTAATCTTATGTTATCCCAAGGCATCTGCCGACCTTCTAACAGTCCTTGGGCTTCTCCTCTCCATCTCGCTAAAAAGAAGAACGGCGAGTGGAGACCTTGCGGTGACTACCGTGCTCTAAATAACATTACAATTCCGGATCAATATCCTATTCCTCATATTCAGGATTTTTCGCATCAACTACATGGATGCCAATTTTTCTCAACAATTGATCTCGTCCGCGCATATCATCAAATTCCTATTGATGAGCGCGATATTGCAAAAACTGCAATTTCAACTCCGTTCGGACTCTTCGAATTCGTTCGAATGACTTTCGGATTGCGAAATGCTGCGCAATCTTTTCAACGGTTTATGCATTCCCTTCTTCGAGACCTAAATTTCTGTTTCATCTACATTGATGACCTCCTTATTGCTTCTGAAACCTATGAGGAACACCTCAAACATCTTAGGACTGTTTTTGAGCGTCTTTCTGACGCTGGCCTCATTATCAACGATAAATGCAACTTTGCTAAAACCAACGTTGACTTTCTTGGACATTCCATTGATTCAACTGGAATCAAACCTACTTCTGAACGTGTCGATGCTATCAACTGTTACGAACGTCCCGAAACAGTAATGCAACTCCGCCGTTTTCTTGGAATGATAAATTTCTACCGCAGATTCATTCCTCACGCTGGTGGCAATCAAGCCATCCTAAATGATTTTCTCAAAGGTTCCAAAAAGAATGACAAACGGGTCATTCAATGGTCTGAAGACGCCATTCAAGCCTTCGATCTTTGCAAGCGGCAACTTAGTGAGGCTACAACTCTTTCTCACCCCTCACACTCTGCCCAACTTGCCGTTATGGTCGACGCTTCCGACAAGGCACTTGGCGCCGTTGTTCAACAAAAAATTAACGATTGTTGGACACCTCTTAGTTTCTTCTCTGTGCGACTCAATGAAACGCAACAGAAATACAGCGCTTATGATCGCGAACTCCTTGCAGCTTACTCTGCAATTAAACATTTCCGGTATCTCCTTGAAGGTAGAACCTTCACTCTTTTCACCGATCATAAGCCACTCATTTACGCTTTGTCGCAGAATCCTGCCAAAGCTAGTCCTCGCCAATTCCGTCATCTTGATTTTATCAGTCAATTTACGACTGATATTCGTCATATTTCTGGAATTGATAATGTAGTTGCCGACACACTTTCTCGTGTTGAGCAAATATCAATTCCAGAAAATATTAACTACGACGAAATTGCTGATGCTCAGTTCAACGATAACGAACTAAAGGAATTAGTGGACACTAGTCCCACACTTCAATTCCGTTCCTTTCCATTATCGTTTGGCAATTCTAGTGCCAAAACTATTTTGTGTGATACTTCTTCTGGTAATCCACGACCTTTTATTCCAAAGCAATTTCGTCAATCTGTTTTTGAAAGTCTCCATAATTTATCTCATCCAGGAGTCCACAGTTCTGTCAAGCTTCTTTCTGAAAAAGTCATTTGGCCATCCATTAAAAAGGATGTACGACAAATGGCACAGAACTGCCTGGCTTGCCAAAAGGCAAAAGTTTCTCGTCATACTCAATCTCCTTTAGGTAATTATCCTCAAACTTCTCATCGATTTTCCGAGATTCATATGGACATTATTGGTCCACTTCCTACCTCTGAGGACAAACGTTATTGTGTCACTATTATTGACCGTTATACTCGATGGCCTGAAGCCATTCCTATCTCGGATATTACAGCTGAAACGGTAGCATCAGCTCTTTACTCCAATTGGATCGCTCGTTTCGGAGTACCTTCAGTAATCGTCACTGATCAGGGCTCCCAATTCGAATCCAATCTCTTTAACGAGTTGTCAAAACTTATCGGTTTCGAACGTAAACGTACTACTAGTTACAATCCTAAATGTAACGGACTAATTGAACGTTGGCACCGAACTCTTAAATCCGCGATTATGGCCTACGACAGAACGGACTGGACACGAATTTTACCGTCAATACTACTTGGTCTACGAACCACTTTCCGTGAAGATTTCCAATCTTCATCGGCTGAGCTCGTCTACGGTACAAACATACGTCTTCCAGGAGAATTCTTTAGCCAAAACTCTAACTCCACTCCACAATCTGATTTCGTTTCACAGTTGAAACAACATTTTACTCACCTTCGTCCATCTACTGCGTCAAGACACACTTTTCCTAATGTTTTCGTCTCCAAAAATCTCCAGTCTTGTTCGCATGTCTTCTTACGTACGGACTTAGTACGTAAAGCATTACAGCCTCCATACGAAGGTCCATTTAAAGTCATCAGTCGCGATGATAAAAATTTCGTTATTGACCGTAAAGGTCAACATATTCGAGTTTCCATCGACAGATTAAAACCTTGCTTTAGGGAACAATCTGAAGATGACTCATCTCAAAACTCACCTACTTCGAGTACTAATCTCAGTCGCGCAGACGAAAGTTTGTCTTCTACAGATATTGTCCATCCTACTTCTTCGGACACATTCCAGTCTTCTCCTTCTACCTCCGCAGAAACAAGGCAACGCGACGCTAAGGCAACTGTATCACCTAAAAGGGTTAGATTTAATCTCATTCCTCAAACACAGATATTCCATCCTGCATCTACAATTACGCGAGCAGGTAGAACCACTCGTACCCCTACTCGTTTCCTTCGTGCTCTAGCACAATAATTTTCTCTTTATATCGTCCCATCTTCGATGGTACTAGGGGGGGAGTGTTGTGGCGAACATCAAAATTAAAACTTTTAAATTAAAATTTAGCATGCGATGTTTTAATGATTGAAATTTACAAAAAAAAAAATAGTTTTTCAGCTCTTTTAAAATAACACACATGTTTTTTTAAATTCACTTTTAATTAAAAAAACTAACTTTTAATTCATTTCTTCTGATAAAAAAAAGTTCCCTAAATTTGTTTTATATCTATTTCAATTTATTTAAAAAGTTATCTGAAATACAACTGTGTAAATGATATTGTTACAAAGAAATGAGAAATATTGTCGAATTGTTTGTGCATTAATAAAATTGTTCATTTCTAATATTTAATCACATTAGCTACAAACTGGTCTTTTCATTGATACAGTATTATCTATCAAGATTTTTAAAATAATTTTAACCAGTGAAATTTAATAAGAATGCAAATAAAGAAGCTAAAATTATTTCCTTACATTTATTAATATGTATTAAATATGCTACGTTGTTTGAAGTGAACATACCTAACTTTTATTAAATATCTTATGTTGTTTGAAATTAAACATAAGTGGAGATTAATTTAAACAAAATTATCTGATTTAAAGCACTGATTTTGTATGAAGTTAATTAAGACGAAAATTTAAGAAAATATTTTTAAAACCATTTGGAGGATCGCTATTAATAGGATAATACTATAGCGCGAACTACTAGCTCTGTATTTCACTAGCTATATATTCTTCAGCTATACCTGAACGTTCATACAAGACACATTCCTCAACCACCATCTTCACCTACATCTCCATCAATTTTCCGACGAAGTAAAGACAAAACAGCTGTCTTTTATCACATCCAGGAAACAAAACATAGCTTGGATGTATACGATCTGGAAAAAATAGACATACTGTGCATCGAAGAAAACTTATCAAAAAGACTGATAAAAGAAATGCTATTCATTAATACAACAAACAACACCATGAACAAACGAGCAGAAATCGATGGACTATCGAGAATATATTGCAATATTCTCCAAAATCAAAAACAAAATTAAAATCATTGTTTCTGTCCAACAATCAAAATCAGCTGATGAGGTGAATGACCTTTGCATTGTCAGTATTAATTTTTTTCTTGTTTTGATTTTATTTCGGTTTTCTTAATTATATATCTATATGTTAACTGTTTTATATACATTGAATTTTTGGTTTTAAAAAATTGGCGGAAAAAGATCTCTCTCTTCCGATTAAAAATTAATCACTCTCAATCAAAGAGTAAAGAAAATAATAATTTTTTTGCCATTGCCTCCATAGTCATAATTAATCAGCATAGACACGGAATATTTTTATCTCTATAAAATAAATTTTTTAGTTTGTTATCTAAATACAATTTTTAATTTTTTAACTTTATAATTTTTAATTTGTTATTTTAATTTTCTTTTAAATATTTTGTTAATTAAGTGGAGATTCAAAGTAAAGTTAAAATTAAATAGATTAAATTAAAGTAATTATATTAAGGGTATCCAAATTAGCAAAACAAAAAAGACTTTCGCCATTAGTAGGAATCCGGTTAGAAGAAGAAAAAGAAAAAATGAAAAAACAACTCACATAATTCTTTTAAAAAACCATTTATAAATTGTAAGACCTTTATAAAATTATTTTAAAAAGTTTGGTATATCTATTTCATATATATTAATATTATAAATTTATTTTAGCTTTTGAAAAAGGTCAAAAAAGATGACCGAAATATTAAGAAAAACAATAAATGCCATCAGTAATTCAAATTCAACTGTTTCTTTAAAAATTATCCCCGTGAAATAAATTAAAAAAGAAGACGGTGGTGGTTATTTAAAGGATTGAATAAATAATTGAATATTTGAGATTGAATTTGATTTACTGTTTCTGTTGATGTGTTTATTTCTGTCAATATCGCAGTATTTTGAAGGGATTGAATATTTTGATCGAATCGAAACTAATCATTATATCAATTGTGTGTAATTAATTAATTAAACTAATAATGAGTGTTTTTTTTTCTATATCGGAGAAATCGGAGCGATAAAATAAAATTTGTATCAGATGTATCGTATAATTTTTTCCTCCGATAATTAACTGTCAGATATAAAATATATTCTCTGAGTTCTTTCGGCCAAAAAAAAAAAAATTTATTAAATAAATAAATAAATTTTATTAAAAAATTTATTGTTATTTGTTTTTAATTGAAACTTTACCTACAATTTTTTAAATTTATACTTTAAACGATGACTTCCAGTCGGTAAAAAAAATATCTGTAATATCTGTAAAAGTTTTTAGAGGAAATATATGAACTATTTTCATTATTCATATTGTCAAATTCATCTATTAAAAACTTACAAAACGACATATCTAAATTTGACTGTGTAAAAAATAAACAATTATATATCGCATTTTTATCAGTGTAAAATAATGTTATTATTGTGTTCGCCTACAGATGGAATAATAACAGGCGAACACAATAATAACATTATTTTACACTGGTAAAAATGCAATATATAATTGTTTATTTTTTACACAGTCAAATTTAGATATGTCGTTTTGTAAGTTTTTAGTAGATGAATTTGTAAATATATTGTATAGAAGCGGAAGATACTGCTAATTTGTAAATATTATCATTTATATTTACAAGCGTAGAAAAAATAGCGTTTTCTACGCGTGGTTAAAACGTTTTTGCGTTTCTGAACTTATTACACTCGACGCTATCGCGTCTCGTGGACAAACCGTTCAGTCACGCAAAAAGAGACGTTTTCACCACTTGTAAAAATCTACTATTGGTGTCAACAGAAAATGTTTATTCTGTTCTCAAAAATTTCTCAAAAGGATTTTTATTATTAGCTTGCTGTTTATTAATTTAATCCAAGAGGTTTTATATTGTTGCATTGACAAGGATTTGGAGAAAGTACTCGAAATTCTACTCTGACTAAGGAGCATGACAACAATTTCAACGAAGTTTCAAACACTCCTCATCATGACTGGTGTTAAAAGAAAGCTTGAACCAACTAGAGCATGGCGTTGTGCAATATATAAAAACATTTTAAGGGCGTTTCCCACACTATTCATCCAGTGAGGTATGGTGTCACCTCAAGAAGTGCTCAGGTCCAACCACACATAAGTAATGGATCCAAAACTGCATATCACCATGTTGTCAAACATCAAATTAACATACAAACACGAACTCGCAGCTAACCACAATGTGAATGTACCAGCATCCGAAAACGTAATGCAAACACTATGCAACTAAATTGCAATGGTCTCACAAACAAGATCGACGATATATTAAACTATATCATATATATGTTGTTATGCCGCAATCTGACGTGAGTTAGGACCAGTAGCCTTTATAAGCGAATCTACCCCCACTTCAGAACGAGTTCGTGTTCTGTACTGGTGAATTGGAGATAATGTATGTTTTGGTTGTGAGGTTTTAATATAACCAGCGAGCAGTCAAAAATACATTCCCTTCAAACCGCCAAACTGTTCTTTTTTTCTCCCTTATAATATGACTACTTGGTATTTCTAACATCAACATCCGCAAATACACATAACAACAAACATAATATTATTGACATTGTTCATTGTTCGTACAACTAACAATCAATATAAATTAGCACGATCCTCAAAATTCGTATTGTTTCAGTTCGTAAACAAATTCTTTACTTTAACTCTGTTATAAACAAACATAAGTAAAATCCACATAATTGTAATTGCATTTTTTATTTTTGTTGATGCTCTCAGATACAATCTGATATTGAAATTGCCTTGAATTGTAATAGTAGTAGTTATCATCTTGTCCATCTCGAAAATTTATAACGATTTATTGTCATTTCATTTTCTTTATAATTTTAATAACTGAAACAAAAACCAACACAATATATGTGGTGGATCCTTTCCCTTTATAATTGACGAAGATGGGATGAAATAGAATGACAATCTTAAACATGTTTTCGTATTAAAATTTTTTTGGTAATGAATATGGTTGATCTCCAATTTTAGAAAACGGAAACTAAAAATAATAGAAAGAAATATACGAATGTTTTTCAACAATCATCTCGCTTCGTATCCACGTAATCCACGCATTCGTTTAGAATATTTATAGAATGCATTTTGCATATTGCAAGTTAGTTGATTTTTGGATATCAAATCAAAAAAATTAAAAATAAAAATAGGTTCGATTATGATTGGATTTTCGAAATCCAATCAATGATTAAAATAAAAATCGAGTACGCGATTAAGACAAAAACAAAAATCTGTTTTGCAAAATCTTTGTCAGTTCGGAATTTAAAAGTTGATCAAAGTGAACTATTGATTTGATATTTTGTTATCATAGAATCGATGTGATTATAATTAGTTATTATATTATAATTGTTATTTTAAAAAAGAAAAATATTAAATTGAAATGTTTGTTAAAACAAAAGAAAGAAAAAATTTATTCCTTAAACCATTGTTTGTATAAAAAAAACAAAAACAAAAAGTTATTAAGTATACTATATGTGGTGAAAATTATATAGAGCAATTCCTGGAAAAATATACATATATTTTCTTCGACTCTTTTAATTTTGATGAACACAAAATATGTTCAAAGTATGCGATCGAGAAAAACAAAAAAAATTTTTGTCGCTCGCATAGTGAGCAAACTCACCTGGAAAATATAAGGTAGGGGTATCTTTAAAATGATGTAACTCGGTCAATTAATGTCGGATTTCAACAATTTTTTTTATTTTATTTATAAAAGATCAGGTTTTTTACAAAAAATATTTTAAAAAACTTAAAATATCTCATTTTTTATTTTTTTTTTATTAAATGTTTAGTTAAATTTGTTATAATAAAAAAGCTCCGTAAAATTTTAATCCCAAAAATTTATGGAAGGTAGCCCCAAGTATGTTCAATAAAATATCAAAACTAGAGGAAGCACTCTCTAATAGTTTCAAAGATATTGAATTTTGAGTAATCCAACGTCAGATAAATCTGATCAATTTTTACAGTAAAAAAATTAGTATACCCTCAAATATCAAAAATACCTGTATGATACTATACCTTATATTTTTTTAATTAAAATAAACAATTTATTCACTTGCTGAAATAATTAAATAAAACACAAACACTTTGTTTAAAGTCGGGAAAAATATAGAAAAAACCCGATCTTTATTCTTGCTCTTGCTTTTAAAATACAACTTGCCAATCACACTGTGCGACAAATGGTAGGGGTCAGTGATCCACTGGAGTTCTGTCTACTAGGAAAAGTTATATCGGTAAAAAATAAGTTATACGTGTCCCGGCGTTTCACTGGGTCACGTCTAGGAATCGAGATATATCGATTTGAAGTTAGTATGTATCATATAGGGAAAATAGTCACGTTTAGGGGACATAACTCGAGAACGACTGGTCTTATTTTACTGAAACAAATTTCGAAAAATTGAACATTACAATTCCTTTAATCTACTTGCAAACTATTTCTTTATACAATCAACAGTTTCGCAGTTATTAATAAATTCATGAAGAACAAAAATAATTTTTTGCCTAAAAATAAAAAAATTGTATTTTAAAAAACCATGAAAAATTCAAAATGTGAAAAAGTGTCAAGTCTTATTACTTTGACGTAAAGTCACATAATCTGTGCAAAAAACGAGACATAGATCATGAGAATCGATGAACGCATTTCGCTTTTATTCACAATTAAGTAAAGGTATCTCATTTTGACAAGAATATTGATTTTTCATACAAATTTTTTTTTAATATTTTTACTGGAATAAACTCCAAAATTTATTGTTTCAAATGTATTCGGACATGTGTCTTTATTTTATTATTTTATTTTATTATTTTTAGTATAATTTTGATTTTATATTTTTATATTTTTATTATATTTTATTATATTTTATTATATTATTATTATTTATTATTATTATTATTATTGTTTATTATTATTATTATTTATTATTATTATTATTATTTATTATTATTTATTACTATTATTATTATTATTTATTATTATTATTTATTATTATTTATTACTATTATTATTATTATTTATTATTATTATTTATTATTCATTATTTATTATTATTATTTATTATTTATTATTATTTTTTATTGTTTATTTATTATTTATTTATTATTTTTTTATTATTTACACATTATTTATTTTTTTTTATTTATTATTCATTTTATTTATTTATTAAATTTTGTTTATTTTATTTTTAATATTTTTATTATATTTTTATTTTATTATTTTTATTATATTTTTATTTTACTTTATTATTTTTATTTCATTTATTTATATATTTTATTTTTTTTTTTGTATTTCTTATTTATTTTATTTTAATTTTTTTATTTTTTCGTTACTTTTTCAGTATAGTATAACAGTAGATTAAAAGAATTGTAATTCTTAATTTCTAAATTTGTTTCAGCAAAATTGGACTAGTCGTTCTCGAGTGACAATTTCTCCTATTTGATACTTACTAACTTCAAATCGATATATCTCGATTCCTAGACGTGACCCAGCGAAACGCCGGGACACGTATAACTTTTTTTACCGATTTAACTTTTCCCGGTAGTCAGAACTCCAGCGGATTTTGGCTGTCGCACAGTGTAATAATTCAAACTTATTTCTAAAAATTAAATAAAAATACTTTATTATTTTTGATTAATAATCATACGTATGGCAACATAGAGTTGCCATTCGTAACAATGCCTCTTTAAATTTTGATCCTAAAAATTTATGAAAGATACTTCAGAAAGATAGATAGTATGTAGCGTTCTAATCGAATTCAATTAATCGTTTTTTCAGCTTTACACTTTGATATTCATTATCAGCTGAGCAATAGCGAGCTTCCAAACAATTATTACTAGCAGACTCGGACGATTTGAAACTATGTAGCCTATGAGTACCTTTTATTGTCCGTGGCTTGTGAGTAAGGCATCTTTGTTCTAACAATAGGTTGTGCCTATCGTAATCACCAGTCGTACAATACTCGAATGCGATATTTGTATTTGCCACTGAAAAGTACTCATAAAATGATTTTGGTGTCAAAATGGTATTTTCGTATTCCTTTCGAAGAATTTCTTCCCGTGCCATTCGCTTCACAGTACACCCAACAAGATTTTTTTGACACACTTCTGGTACAGTTGTCGGACACAGCGTCCTTTCGGACTCGTCCCTTAAGTTTACCTATTTTTTTTTTAAATCCCTCCAGCGGTTTTCCCTGCCGCGTAGCTAATGACGGCCGGACGGACAGTCGGCTGGCCGACAGACAGACATACATTTTTTTTTTTGCTTTTTTAAGTAGGTCCTAAAACGTCGAGAAATGGCAAAAAAGTGGGGGTAAGAATTTCACTTTGAGCTCATGAATGTAATACTTAGGTCTTTTAGATACTGTTAAAGAAAGCCTAAAGTTTGCAGCCGAAAATAACAAAAATCGGTATCACAGATTTCATTTTTATGATCTCAGCCGAAAGTTTCCAGCCGAAAGTCGATAATGCAGATTAGATTATTTTAGTCAAATAAAACTCCCAATATTAGCCGAAAAATTGAATGATGACAATGGTCTATAGCAATCTCTGGAAAAAATATTGGGTCAAGTTGCATGTTGGAAATCTCGGAAAATTCGATTTTCTAAATTTTGTATTAGCACTGTAAAATTCTTGTCTTTAAAGTGTTATGTCTGGAGATAGATCGAATTGATGACAATGGTCCATAGCAATCTTTTGGTAAAATATTGGGTCAAGTTTCATGTGGGAAATCTCGGAAAATTCGATTTTCTAAATTTTGTATTAGCAATGTGAAATTCTTGTCTTTAAAGTGTTATGTCTGGAGATAGATCGAATTGATGACAATGGTCTAAAGCAATCCTCTAAAGCAATGGTCTAAAGCAACATGAAACTTGACCCAATATATTTCCAACAGATTGCTATAGACCATTGTCATCAATTCGGTCCATCTCCAGACATAACACTTTAAATCCAAGAATTTTACAGTGCTAATACAAAATTTAGAAAATCGAATTTTACGAGATTTCACACATGTAACTTAACCCAATATTTTTCCAAGAGATAGCTATCAACCATTGTCATCTATTCGATCTATCTCCATACACAACACTATAAAGGCAAAAATTTTACAGTATGAATAAAAAAATTTTCCGAGATTTTCCACTTGAAGCTTTACCCAAACTTTTTTCCATAGATTACTTTTGACCTTTAAAACTTTGCTATTTTTTAGTTAGTGTTGTCTCTTTCGGATGACATTTAATTAAAAATCTACATTATCGACTTTCGGCTGGAAACTTTCGGCTAACTTTAATAGGGTATATGGGAAAGTAAAAGTTAGCAGAGAATAAATAATAAAAGTACGGTTAATTTTTTTAATTATTTTAATTACATTACATAAACATATATTTATGTGTATGCATATATACATATATATATATATATATATATATATATATATATATATATATATATATATATATATATATATATATATATATATATATATATATATATTTATATATATATATATATATATATATATATATATATATATATATATATATATATATATATATATATATATATATATATATATATATATATATATATATATATATATATATATATATATATATATATATATATATATATATATATATATATATATATATATATATATATATATATATATATATATATATATATATATACTTTATTACTTTATATAGACTTTAAAAGGTCCTTCGTACGGAGGTGTTAGACCGATTCGTACTTTATCAGTGCGAACAAAAACGAACTCGCATGTATTCAAGTTTTTGGGTATGAATATGGGTGTATTCGATTGCCGAGGTTCGACTGGAATTAAATTGCGCATTGTTGCACGAAGGTTATCCAAAAATTCGTTTGTATCCATAGTTGCTTTGGATAACTTGGAATCAAAGAATTCACCAGGAAGTTTTAATGGTTGTCCATATACAAGCTCTGCTGGGGAACACTTTAAATCCTCCTTGACAGAGGCGCGTATTCCCAATAAAATAATCGGCAGTTCTGTGCTCCAGTGAATGGTGTTTCCACGGGCTTTTAAAGAATCTTTGAGTTGCCTATGAAACCGCTCTACCATGCCATTGGCTTGTGGATGGTAGGCTGTTGTTCGAATACGTTGTGAGCCTAGTATTTTTGTAAGCGCATTAAAGAATTTTGATTCGAACTGGCTACCTTGATCAGTTGTAATCTCAAGAGGAGTACCGAATCTTGAGATGTATTTCTCGACAAATGTCTTAGCAATAGTGGTAGCGGACATATCTAAAATGGGATAAGCTTCAGGCCAGCGTGTAAAGCGATCAACAATGGTTAGTATATATTTAAAATTGTTGGAAGAAGGGAGAGGTCCGACCACATCCATATGAATGTGCTCAAATCTTCCTTGTGGAATTTGGAACGTTCCTTGTTCAGAGCGAGTATGTCTCTGGATTTTTGATTTTGGGCAAAATATGCAGGATTTTGTCCAATTTGTAATATCTTTATTTAAATTTGGCCAGAAGAACCTAGACGAGATTAACGGTTACTGGAGTGTGAAAGACCATGCAAAGCATCGTAGACTACACGTCTCATGACTTCTGGCACAAATGGACGGTTTTTACCAGTGGACGTTTCGCAGTATAAATTTAAACTTGCTGTTTGTATTAACTCCAGTTTAAATTTAGATGAGATTGGACGAGGTGAATTAAGAAGCTTCTTAAGTTCTTCGTCTTGGAGTTGAGCGTCTGCAATCTTGTGGATATCAATGGACACTTGGGCCAAAGCAGCAATATCGTGATCATCTGCTCGTGAAAGTGCATCGGCGACCACGTTGTCTTTACCTTTAACATGCTTTATATCTGTAGTAAATTGACTGACAAAGTCAAGATGGCGAGTTTTGCGTGGACTGCGTTCAGTTTTGGTGAAAATTGCCGTTGTTAGAGGTTTGTGGTCTGTGTAGATTGTGAATGATCGACCTTCTACAAAATATCTGAAGTGCTTTATTGCACTATAAACAGCAAACAGCTCGCGATCGAAAGCAGAGTATTTGACCTCTGATGGACTTAGCTTCTTTGAGAAGAAAGCTAAACATCCCAACATCCATTTTGCTTTTGCTGAAGTACTGCACCTATGGCAGTTTTCGATGCATCAGTAGTGATGCTGAACTGTGAGTCGTTCAGTGGGTGTGCTAATAATTTTGCCGAAGCTAATGCATTTTTGATTTTGGTGAAGGATTCATTAAGTGAACCTGGCCAAAAGAAATTCTTTGAACTCTTGGGCATCTTTGAAAGAGTTGCCAAGTGTGCATGAATTGGGGATAGCAATTCGGCTAAATTTGGGATGAAGCGGTGATAATAATTCACCATCCCGACGAATTGCTGAATTTGTCAAATGGATGTTGGTTGAGGGTAGTTTGTGATGGCCTCTACGCGATCCGGTGAAGGCAATATGCCGTCTGTATTAATGAGGTGACTGAGGAAGTTGAGCGACTGGGTACCGAATATACACTTAGATGTCTTAATGTTGACACCATAATCGACCAACCGTTTAAAAAGTTGTTTTAAGTGGTTAATGTGCTCTTCTTCGGTTTTGCTTGCCACTAGTATATCGTCAATGTAAACGAAAACAAAGTCAAGGTCTTTGCAAACTTCATTCATGAAGCGCTGAAAGGTTTGAGCCGTGTTCCGAAGGCCAAAAGGCATTCGAGTAAACTCGAATAAACCAAAAGGAGTTGTTAATGCAGTTTTTTGTATGTCATCGGAGGCTACTGGTATCAAATGATACGCTCTCACAAGATCAATTTTCGAAAATATTTTACAGTCATGTAAGTACATCGAAAAGTTATGTATGTGAGGGATAGGATAACGATCCAGAACAGTCACGCTATTGAGTCGACGGTAGTCTCCACATGGACGCCAATCGGTATTGTCTTTCTTTTTGACCATGTGAAGTGGAGATGAAATAGGCGAAGAACATGGTTGGCAAATATCAAGCTCGACCATATGACCAAATTCAAGTTTTGCTGCTTGGTGTTTTATTGGATCCAGTCTCCGTGTCGCGAAAAGGAAAGTCGGCCTTCAGTTACTATATAATGGACCACGTTGTGTTTCACTGTCCGGATCACGGGATATATTCCTATGAAACTGTTTTACTGGTATTACGGACAAATCGGCTCCGGTATCCACCAGAAAATGGTAATTGTTTATACAGTCTTTAACAACCAAACGACGGCTCTTTGTGTCAGCCCTACCGTTCGCCGCGACAACGGTAGGTTTGTTTAGTTTGGGACTTCCTTTGAATTATTTTGTGAATTTAAATTTTTTTCATGGTAATTACATGGCCGAATACACTTGCGTGCATTGGCACCAAATGTTCTGTGGTACCAACAGGTTGTCGATTCAATATTCTGAAATCTGTTGTTGCTTCTTGATCTCCTCTGAAATCGTCCATATGGACGAGGGGATGTGCTACGGGAGCGGTTGTTACTAGGGCTCATTTTAGCAAACATATTTTCAATCCTCGCTATTAAACGAGTTTCAAGTGCTTCAATGGATGAATGTGATGTTGTTTGAAGAAGAGTGGGCTGAATTGATGCGATAGATGACTCAGTTGCTTCATAAATAGAATCAGCGATGGAGAGTTGTTCCTCCATTTCTTTGTCCCCTACTGCTATAAGAGCGATATTTATTGATTTTGGTAGTCGGCGCAGCCACAGTTTTTTAATGATGGTAGTGTAACCGAGTTACCCGCTAGCCTTTTAAGCGTTCGATATGCCTTTGAGGGCTTCTGATCGCCCAAAACCTCACTTTGAAGCAATTTCTCGAGGCGTTGTTGCTCTGATAGTGAGTGCCGACTAATGAGTGCTGCTTTTAGCGAATCATATTTTGAACCGGTCGGTAGTTCTACGATGATATCGTAAATCGATTCTATAACATCAGAGGGAAGTGCGGTTATGATGTGATGATATTTTTTGTCATCATCTGTGATTCGCTGAAGTTTAAATTGCGATTCGGCTTGCAAAAACCAAGCCTGAGGAAGTTTTACCCAGAACTCTGGTAATCGAGTTTGAACGGAATCGATTCCGGAAGTGGGTCGGGTTTGTTTTTGTTTTGTTTCTTCTTCGTCACTCATGTTGATATGTATTTAAAAATGTTCTATTAGACTTTAGCACAATATGCAAATTTAAAGTATTCTATGTTTTTGTGTAAGCCTATAGTGTATTTGTTTTTACTTTCTATAAAAATTCTTATATTATAGACTATCAAGTTATATTTAAAAAAAATATTGTTTTGTATAACAAAACGAAAATATTTATAAAATAGTGAATATATTTTGTTTTGAATTTTTTTGAAATCTATTATTAATAAACAAGTTCTGAATGACTAATATTATATGAATGAAAATATATAATCAATGTTGTCGGCATGTACAACAATATAAACCTTACTACCAGTTTTAAATGAAATTAAAATTTTCAAAAACAACAAAAAAACTAATACACAAATTGAATTTATTTTGAAATTGAATGTTGTAAATAAATAAAATCTACTTAGTATTTGGTAGTAATAAAAATTTTGTTGTACTCACCGTTACATGAACTTATTTATTCTTACAATTGTTTTTTTTTATAATTATTATTTTTGCTGACTGTTATTCCTTATGATGATGGCGAAGATGTTAATATTTGTTGTTCACTGGTTTCCTTGTTTGTTTATTTTTGTTAAATTATTATTATGATGAATGTATATGCAATTACTCCTTGTAATGATGGCGGTTATATTAATATTTGTTGTTTATGGCTTCAATGTTAATGTTTAAAAATAATTTTCTTCATTTTGTTGTTTTTATAATATATTCCAAATTTCTTGAATTTTCTTATAAAATTGTATCATTATATTTAACTTTATTCCAGTTGTTGTTGATTTCGATCATTTACAGTTGTTTGTAACGGTTTGAACCGTGGATCGTGAATCATGAAATTGATTTATAAATTAATGCCGTATTCAAGAAATTTTTTGTGTTAAATATACGTACCTTTTACCTGGTACGTTTTACGTACCAGGTTTCATATAACAGAGCTTTCCAAATATGGTTTTTCACAGCTAGGTGCTCAAATTCGGAGTCACCAATTTAGTTTATTTAACTAAATAAAAAACTATTTTATTTTATATAGTATTTAATTAACAATTTTATTATGTTTTAGTTTATGTATAATTTCACTTGTTATAATTTTAGATTGTTACACGTAACACAGTGCTAACGCTACTGAATTATAATTTTTGTTAAAATAAAATTAATTACAATTTTAATTGGGATGTGTGCGTCGTTGTTATGTATGTTTAATGTTGTGAGTTGTAGCTACTGACGACAATACCTAAACAACTAATTAAAAAACAATAATTTAATATAGAAAAATATTAGTTCATCTATCAGAATATAGATTTAGTGAATCTAATTAAAATCAACAAATCATAGAATAATCAATTAGCTTAGGTCAAAACCTTTCGATCATATTAAATTAGTAAAATTCACCTTTTTTACAATAGATGTAAGGAAATTTAATTTATATTTGGAAATATTATGAAAGGCTTCGATTAATTATTAAAAGTTTTTGATTAAAAACTTGCATAGTCATCTTCACTTTATATTTGAACTTTCCTGTGAACGGTGAAAAATATTAATTAGCTGTGATTTTGTTAAAATAAAACAATATTTGAATATTATTTTATTGTTTTTATTTAATAACGATTTTTGGAAATTACACCCGGACATTCTCATCTCATCTGAATATAATAATTGAACCTCTGCTGTGAAATAGGAAACGCATCATTTTTGGAATAATTTGGCAATTTGTTTGTACAAACATAAAAGGCGGTAAAACTCAACAAATACAAAATAGTACAACTGGACTCGTCAAGATAAATTGTGGATACGCAATCAACGAGTGCAGCTGATATCATTCATGGTCCTTCGAAGTCGGATTTGCTGCATATAAAATCGTGAGTACAAGCCAAACTATTCTTTTATATATATAAACAATTTATACAAAAAATAATACTTAAAAACGGTGAAAGGTGATTATTTAAACGTGCCAATACTAATGAATGAATATAGTGAACACGTTATAAACTTAAGTGAAATTATATAAATACATTTGTGCGAAAATTATAAATCAAACTGTGAAAGGTGATTCTTGAAACGTGTCATTACTGAGTGAATCAATATAGTGATCACGTTATACGCTGAAATAAATATATATAAATACTTTGCGCGAAAATTACTAATTAAAACTGCGAAAAGATTATTGAAACGTGTCAATCCTGCAGTAAATATATATAAAAGATATAGTGAGCACGTTGTAGAATTCTTACAAATGGCGGAAAATAGAGCAATAAAGCGCTTCTTGAAAACATTAGAAAGTATGAAAGTGCAAGTAAATCTCTTTAGCATTAGTACTCCAATTAGTGATATAAAAACTTGCATGGCTCTGTTAGCAGACGATTGGAGAGAATTTCAAGCGCTAGAAAAGGCCGTAAAAGGGAAATTTGATGAATCACAAATAGACAACGTGGACAAAATTGAAAATATGCATCTTGAGTTGAAACAAAAGCTTGTCAAATGGGAAAAGCTTTATGAAGAGAATAATGCACAAATACAAAATAACTCGATGGATGATTTTATGCTTAATCAAAGCAATTTTCTCCAGCAAATATCATCTATTCATAAACCAGATAATGAGGTTCGTTTACCACGAGTTAATATGCCATCGTTTAATGGAGTGTATGCAGAGTTTCCCTCCTTTCGTGATCTATATGAAGCGTCTGTCCATAACAATAACAATATCTCAAAGGTTCACAAATTGCAATATTTAAAAGGGTTGCTTAAAGGTGAAGCCTATATGCTGATCAATCATCTGGCAGTGACAGAAGCTAACTACGATGAAGCGTGGGACAAGATAAAGACACGGTACAACAAGCCAAAGCATGTCATACACAACTTGTTGAAACAATTTCTGGAACAACCAAACGTACAACAAGGTTGTGCAAAGTCAATTCGTCGCTTAGCTGACGTTTCGGATGAAGTCCTACGTGGGTTGAAGGTGCTTGATGAGCGTGCTGAAGGCCGTGACCCCTGGCTAATTTATCTACTTATTCAAAAACTAGACCAGGAAACGAGAGAAGCTTGGGCGCACGAGACAGCGGGAGTCAGCTTCCCTACAATGGAGCAGTTGTTTATCTTTTTAAACAAAAGAAGTGATGCCTTGGAGAGCTTAAGTTCAATGCAGAAGACCAAAACGTATCCTCAAAGAAGAACAAGTGCTTTAGTTTCGCATATAAACCAATTAGTATGCCCGTTATGTGAAGGAGAGCATTATTTAAGCAAATGTGATCAATATTTACAGCGAACATTTGCAGAAAGGAAACAACTAGTAGTTGAGAAAAAACTTTGTTTCAATTGTTTATCTTCATCTCACCAGTCAGTGGTGTGTAGATCCAAATATAAATGTGGTAAATGTCGCAGGAAGCATCATTTGACTCTGCACTCAGAAGAAGATGTTAATAATCCACGGATCAATGCAACTCTCAACGCAAATGCATTGAATAATACTTTGGAACCATCTAGCTCAACCGATGTTCAAGCAAATGCAGCAGCCATACCAAATTTTCAATCTTTGCTACCAACAGCTATAGTTCTAGTAGCTGACAAATCTGGAAATTCTCAAAGATGCAGGTTACTGCTAGATTCCGGATCACAAGCCTCTTTCATCACAGAAGCTTGTGCGCAGCGTTTGAATTTACCGAGATCTCAAGCAAATGTTGCAGTTACAGGTTTAACAGCTGGAAAAGTAACCACCAGAGGAATTACATCAATAAATATTAAGTCGTTGTATTCGTCGGAGGAATCGATTCAAGTTGATGTTTTGATCATAAATCAGCTGCCAACGAGATTACCAAGTTTCAATTTCCAGCTCCAAGACTGTTGTTTTTTGGACGATTTAAAACTAGCTGATCCATCTTATAACCAAGTATCTGCCGTTGATATCCTGATAGGAGCTGACAGATTTTTTAGCATTATCAAAGATGGGCAGTTAACTAACTCAAATAATTCAATAGTCGCACAACGTACCATTTTTGGTTGGATTGCGGCTGGAGTTACCGGTGAAGAAAACGTCGTAAGAACAGACAGCAGCCAAGAAAGTTATTGTACTTTAAATTTCCATTTAGATGTAGACATTGATAGAACATTAAAACAATTTTTTGAGCAAGAAGAAATTCCCAATGTCCAGATTATGAGTCAAGATGATGTCGAGTGTGAAGAATATTATAAAAAGACGCACAAACGAGATGAAAGGGGTCGTTACATCGTCTCTATTCCCTTCAAAAATAATACCGCTCAGCTTGGCAACTCTATCAACGTTGCCAAAAGAAGATTTTTAGCGTTAGAAAGGAAATTTCAATCTAGTCCATCACTAAAACATGAATACGCTAGATTTATAAGTGAATATCTAAGTAGGGGATACCTAGAAGCTGTTTCTGAAGCTGATAAAATGATTGAGCAGTCTAAGTGTTTTTATTTGCCTCATCATTGTGTGATAAAACAAGCGAGTGAAACGACAAAACTAAGAGTAGTTTTTGATGGATCAGCGAAATCTTCTTCTGGGATATCACTAAATGAAACGATGTTAGTCGGTCCGACTATTCAGCCCACTTTATGGTCAATCTTATTAAGATTCAGAAAGCACAAAATTGCATTAGCAGCCGACATTGAGAAAATGTACAATCAAATTTTGGTTTGTGAAAGTGATAGTCAATTTCAACGTATTTTATGGCGAAGCGAAATAGCTGATGAGCTTAAACATTACAAACTAAATACAGTTACCTTTGGTTTATCTAGTTCGGCATTTTTAGCTATTAGAAGTATTCATCAGCTAGCATATGATAATCAAGATAGTCATCCAAATATTATTGATCATCTTATAAATGATTTTTACGTTGATGATTTTATCTCTGGTGCTGATAACATTGAAGAAGCGACGAAACTAAAAAGAGAAATGAATGATTTGTTAATAAGCGGTGGTTTTAATCTAAGAAAATGGAAATCAAATGTGCCTGAACTCACAGTGAATGGAGAGACACAACAAACCACTTTGTTCAATAATTCAGAAGAATCAAAAATATTAGGTCTACAGTGGAACGCAGCAGAAGATACTTTTACCTTTAAACTCGATTTGAAGGAGAGTAATGAGCCCACCAAACGTCAAGTTATTTCCGAGTATTCAAGGGTCTTTGATCCGCTGGGTTGGTTATCTCCTTCGATCATTTTAATGAAAATAGTATTTCAAAGGCTTTGGCTACACAAATTGGGATGGGATGATCATCTGCCAGCGGAAATATCAGAAATATACAACAAAATCCGTGTTGAGTTGAAAGATTTAGAAAAAATAAAGCTCAAAAGATACATTCCACAAGACGGTAAAATGGAATTACATGGTTTCTCCGATGCCAGCGAAAGTGCGTATAGTGCGGTGGTATATTGTAGAGCGGTAGACAACAATGGTGTTGTCTCAGTTAACTTAATGGCAGCTAAAACAAAGGTGGCTCCAATCAAGCAGGTGTCCTTACCACGACTTGAACTATGTGGTGCTCATTTACTCACAAAACTTATGCGTCTTGTGCAAGAAACAGTGAAGATGCCAGTGGAATGTTTTGCCTGGACGGACTCTACAATTGTACTATCGTGGTTGTCGAGTCATCCAGTCAGGTGGAAAACCTACGTTGCTAATCGTACGGCTGAAATCATCAATCAGATACCGAGAAAATTCTGGAATCATGTACGATCTGAACACAATCCTGCAGATTGCGCATCTCGTGGGATTTTGCCGTCTCAATTAATCAAACTAGATCTCTGGTGGCATGGCCCAGCATGGTTAAAAAATTACCAATCGACTTCTGCAAAAGAGGATGATTTTGCTGTGAATCCAGAATATTTGAAAGAAGAAAGAAAAATAACCAAGCTTTTAGTTTCCAACACCCATTGCAAGGAAGATCAAATCAGCACATTAATTCAAAAGATATCTTCCTATAATAAACTGAAAAGAATTTTTGCTTACGTTTTAAGATTTATAAATAATATGAGAAATGACAAGTTGAATAGAAGCTCGGGTTCTCTTACGGTGATTGAACTTCGGAAGGCCAACCTCATAATCATCAAATATGTACAGAGAGAAGCGTTTGCCGATGAGGTTGATTGCCTTCAAAGAGAGGTGAATATTAGAAAAAACAGCAGCATTGTAGCATTGGCACCATTTATAGATGCAGAGGGGATGTTAAGAGTCGGTGGCAGATTGAAACATCTGGACTGCCAATATGATTATAAACATCCAATGGTTTTACCAAAGGGTCATGCATTAAGTCGAATGATTGCAATACACGTGCACAAGAAAAATCTTCATCCTGGTTTGACTCTAACATTTCATCTGATAAGGCAGCAATTCTGGATAGTAGGAGGCAGAAGCAGTGTCAGAAATATAGTGAACAAATGTGTGGTCTGCTTCAGAAAGAACGCCAAAACATCTAAGCAACTAATGGGAGATCTGCCATTAGCAAGATTGAAAGCTACAAGACCATTCTCATCTTGTGGTGTAGATTATGCGGGTCCAATTGAGATTGCTACAAAAAAGGGAAGAGGTGCCAAGTTTATCAAGGGGTATATTGCACTCTTTGTTTGTATGGTGACCAGAGCTGTACACATTGAAGCCGTTACTGATCTATCTACAGATGCGTTTATAGCATCCTTAAAACGATTTATCCGATTTATCTCAAGGCGAGGTGCTCCCGCACATATCTACAGTGACAATGGATCTAACTTCATTGGAGCACGTCGAAAACTAGGCGAAATTTTTGAAAAAATTAGCAATATTAATCACAATTCTCTAATTGCAGAGTTCTTAGCACAGGATCAGATACAGTGGCACTTTATTCCACCTGTATCTCCACATTTTGGGGGTTTGTGGGAAGCAGCTGTGAAGTCAGTGAAGTCACATTTACTCAAATATTCCTCAAATACTCACCTAACGTTCGAAGAGATGACAACTATGCTTACTCAAATTGAAGCCATTTTAAATTCAAGGCCACTCTACACGACAGCTGATGATGATGCTTCTATTGATGTTTTAACACCAGCACATTTCTTGATTGGCTCAGGAAATTTTTATATTCCAGAAGAAAACATTAGTGAAAATACACCGACCAGCAGGCTTTCTAGGTGGCAAAATGTTCAACAGCGTGTTCAATCCTTCTGGAAAAAATTCAGTGTGGAGTATTTCCATAATCTACAACAAAGAAACAAATGGCGTGAATTACAACCTAATTTTAAAAATGGAGACGTGGTGTTAATTAAAGAAGACAACTTACCATCATACAAATGGATGCTTGGGAAGATCATAGAGTTGCATCCAGATGATCAAGGCAATGTTAGAGTTGTCACTGTAAAGACGTCCAAAAATATATTAAAACGCCCAATCGTTAAAATCTGCAAACTACCACAACAGGATGATGGTTAACGACTAAGTCGTTAACGAGGCGGAGTATGACGACAATACCTAAACAACTAATTAAAAAACAATAATTTAATATAGAAAAATATTAGTTCATCTATCAGAATATAGATTTAGTGAATCTAATTAAAATCAACAAATCATAGAATAATCAATTAGCTTAGGTCAAAACCTTTCGATCATATTAAATTAGTAAAATTCACCTTTTTTACAATAGATGTAAGGAAATTTAATTTATATTTGGAAATATTATGAAAGGCTTCGATTAATTATTAAAAGTTTTTGATTAAAAACTTGCATAGTCATCTTCACTTTATATTTGAACTTTCCTGTGAACGGTGAAAAATATTAATTAGCTGTGATTTTGTTAAAATAAAACAATATTTGAATATTATTTTATTGTTTTTATTTAATAACGATTTTTGGAAATTACACCCGGACATTCTCATCTCATCTGAATATAATAATTGAACCTCTGCTGTGAAATAGGAAACGCATCATTTTTGGAATAATTTGGCAATTTGTTTGTACAAACATAAAAGGCGGTAAAACTCAACAAATACAAAATAGTACAACTGGACTCGTCAAGATAAATTGTGGATACGCAATCAACGAGTGCAGCTGATATCATTCAGCTACTACAATATATATATATATATATATATATATATATATATATATATATATATATATATATATATATATATATATATATATATATATATATATATATATATATATATATATATATATATATATATATATATATATATATATACATATATATATATATATATATATATAATATATATATATATATATATATATATATATATATATATATATATATATATATATATATATATATATATATATATATATATATATATATATATATATATGTATATATATATATATATATATATATATATATATATATATATATATATATATATATATATATATATATATATATATATATATATATTTATATATATATATATATATATATATATATATATATATATATATATATATATATATATATATATATATAAAGTGACTTACCTATACGATCGAATCACTCTTTATAATAAAAAGCCCAAGCGGCACGTATATCCGCTAGAAGTAGGTAGATTTCGGGACCAGACAGCTTTGTGTACAAATAGAATTGGATATGTCAGATTTGTTTAAATAAAAAATTTAACTAGAAACAGAAAATCCAAAAAATTTATCAAACAACCAAACTAAATAAATACATAAACAGAAACTACTTTGTCAATGCAATTTCGAATAGTTTTGTTTAATTTGGTTAAAACTCCTAAATATCAAATTAAATCCTATGGTCGATTAACGTTCTAACTACATCACAACTGCCACACTATAATTTATAATCAACAACAACATCAAACAACTTTTACACTTTAAATATAATACAAATATCTAACAATTGTAAATATGTAATCAATATACATATATTTATTTCAACTAAACCACTTCCAAATATTCCAAAGAAACTATTCCCTAATTCAAAACAATAATAAATCTTCAAAACAACAACAACAAACATTCAAAACAAATTTTTTTACTTTTTGCGAAAAAAAAAATTAAAACAAAAAAAATTATATGAAATCTACTTAAAACAAAAGAAATTTTATTTAATTGGGATATTTTTGGGATTTGTTTGTAATTATATAGCGTTTTAGGGGCTTGCATGGAGTTAGTATAATGTTAATTGCATTGGAACTTCTAGGGTTAGAAAGCTGAAAATTTCTGATGTTATAGTTGCAAAGTTGCATTAAAAGCTAGTATTAGTTTAATCACAATAGACTCGAAAATGATGAAAGCAAGGCCGTTTGCGTTTGTTTTCGTTTTAATAGCCACAGGTTCTCAACCTCTGAACTTAAACAATTTATTTTTTAAGTTTTGGATAGATATAAATTGGTATCTACGTTTCTGAAGGTTTTTATTTTTGAGCTTGGTCATTTTCATCTAGATCAAGGACAACAAAGTTTAGTAAATTTTTAAAACAGCTGATTTTTCAGGAGCCCTAAATGCTAAGGTTATCATCTCACACAAAATGATAAAAAAAAGTTCAAATATTTAATATTTATCAATTTTATTTAAACTTTATGTTTCAAACGGAAGTTATAACGCTTTATATTTTTCGACTTTTAAGACTATAGCCGCTTAACCGGTACCCCGATATGGCCAGTTCGCGAGCTTGTCCAAGAAATTGTTTGCCGCAACATACACAAAAAATATTTTTGGTGTAGGTCGAAAATTGCGATCGTGAGGGTGCCGGATATTTCCGTTATACCTCATATCGTTATATATATATATATATATATATATATATATATATATATATATATATATATATATATATATATATATATATATATATATATATATATATACATATAAATTTTTTTTTCATTTTGATTTTCCGTCTCCGCTTATCATATATAGTCGTTTGGCACCAACATTTTTCCGAAATTCCGTTATGAAGCACGCTGCAATAGGTAGATTTTTATATGAAATCTACCTAAAATCTGTGTGTGGTGCGCCAAAAGAAGTTTTCACTTCAATAATAACAATAATTGTGTTTTTCTATGCGAAAAGTTAATACAAAGTATTTTAAACTACGTAACCATGAAAAGAAGTTTTCACTTAAAAAAGTAGCGTATCATCAATAATATTCCATAACTTAGAGTAAAGGGTGGTATAGTTGATTGAAAATACTTCATCCGCCAGCACCCATAAGATATCACTTTGGCTAATGAGATTGCACTGCTATTGCCAGTGATATACAATATCTCAGGATAACTTATATGCCAATAGCAAAGACTAAACTACGCGTGGTTGTCACACCCATAGACCAACAATTTTAAATTTTACAAATCTTCCTGCGGAAAGCTAAGCAAATTCATTTTTGCTAATGCGCATTGTTGCCGTTTGCAAATCACTATCGGCTAAGTGCCATCATTTTTAATTACTTTATTTATCATGATTGCCATCCATGTTTAATCATACATAAGCTACGCTTCTTTGTATAGAATTTATGCGATTTCAATAACAATGCAAATTGCAAAAGACAGTAGCAATACAACTTTAATTAAAAAACTGCGTTATAGATCAATTTTTTAAAATTCGTATAAGAAATTTTTTTATTTTTATGAAATCATAAATAAAAAAAAAAAATTTTAATGGTATTTAATAAAAAATAAAAAAAAAATGTACCACACCTGGAGTTGAACTCAGTACCTACTACCTACAGCACATCAATCGAGCACGTTTGTTTCTTTCGTTTTTTAGCATGACGGATCAGTTTAATTTACTACCTACGGAAAAATCTGTATGTGGTTGTGCCTAAAGAAGTTTTCACTTCAAAATATTTCACATCGCAGAAAAAATTGAATTTCCTAAGCGAGATGAAAACATTTTATGTTCGTGAAATTTTCCCACTCGATGCTAACACGTCTCGTTCACGAAAAAGCAGTATTTTCATCACTTGTAGCAAAATGTACTATTTCTTATCTAAAATTTTGTATTGTTTTTTCACTTGAATTCTGGCTGGAAGTAAACCAACGTCTATTTTTGTGTTACACTTCATAGCATCATTATACCCCTCAAACAACATGAAATGTAATTTAACATGAAAATATGGAGGGGCTGAAATCTCACAGCTCTGAGATATCAAGACTTCGGTCTGGGTTAAGGATTTTGATATAGTTTTCGGCAAAAAACTTTTATGAGGATATGGTTTTTAGTTTTAGGCAGCGATGTATATCAAACATAACTCTTTGTTAAAGTATTTTTTTATCTCTGTTTAAAAATTTAATACAAAACTAACACGAAACATCAATACGTTGCCGGAAAATTATAATCAAAATTCCAAAAATATTGTTAAGTTAAATAAAATCAAACTTTTTCATAGTTCCAAAAATATTCCAAAAATTAGAATAAAATCAAATATTTAAACTTTTTCTAAATTCCAATAATATTTCAAAAATTCTTAAACATTCAAACTTTTTCCAAAATTCTAAAAATATTGCAAAAATTATTACAAAATCAAAAATTGAAACTTTTTTCAAAATTCCAAATATTATAATAAAATCAAAAATTTAAAATTTTTCAAAATTCTAAAAATATTCCAAAACTTCTAACAAAATCAAAAATTAAAACGTTTGCCGAAAATCTAAAAATATTGCAAAAATTATTACTAAATCAAATATACAAACTTTTTCAAAATTCCAAAAATATTTCAAAAACTACAACAAATTCAAAAATGTCCATGTCCAATTTCATTCTAAATTACATTTACGTCATAAAAACAGCTCCATTTTTGAGAAAAAAATTGGGTAAAAAATAAATGAAATCATTTTTTGACACACTTGACATTATTTTTTGACAAACTTATAATGCCATAATTCTCAATAATAATAATAAAATTTCATTTCAAACAAACAGTTTTATTTTTGTCCAAAAAACTAGGTAAAAATAAATAAAAATCTTTTGACACACTTGACAACATTTTTTTGACAAACTTATGATACCATAATTCTCTATAATAATAATAAAACTTTATTTCAAAGAAACAATTAATTTTATTTTTTTTTTTTTTAAATTAGGTAAAAAACTAAATAAAAATCTTTCTTTTGACACACTTGACAACATTTTTTTGACAAACTTATAATGCAATAATCTAGTTTTTGATCTCACATACCAATCCCGACCATCAAGATTTCTCCAAATTTAATGTTCCTACTTGTAATCACTTAAAATGAACGTTTTTTAAGCCAAAAATATGAAAATTTGCTATTTTTGACACAATGGGAGACTGACGTAATAAACGACCTTAAAAAAATCGGCTGCCATGGTAATTATGTCGCTGTTGCGAATGACCGTGGTGAATATTCAAAGCTGATTAGCCTGGCAACGCTCCTACATGGAACATGAACGCCTTAAAAAAAAAAAAAAAAAAAAAAAAAAAAAAAAAAAAAAAAAATTAAATCTAATTCTACTTTTGGCCTATAATCTTTAAAACGGATTTGCTGGCTTGGATATCTCTTTCGATTATACCATTACTGGCTGGATGATAGGGTGGACTATGTGTAAGATTGATGCCCCTATCTTTACGAAATTCTTCAAAATATTTACTGTCAAAAGGTGGGCCATTATCACATACAATCTGATTACGATATCCAAAAATTTTTAAAATATTTTCCAATTTTTCACACGTAGCTATTCCATAGCTAAGATTGAAGGTGCTACCGTTGACTGAATACATTTCATCCAACAGCACCCTTGGTTAGTGAAATCTCACTACTATTGCCAGTGGTATGTAGTATCACACGTCAACTCATATGCCAATAGCAGGGACTGGAGTATGTTGTGTTGTCACACCCGTGGATCACAAATAAACAAAATAAACAAATCAATACAAACTGATACCTCTATGCAGTAATACCTGGGTAATCTGGGTATTTGATTTAAATCATAACTTCTTATAAGAGGTACTTAATATTAAGAGGTACTTATTAATACGAGTATGTTACGAGCCTGTATCACAAACCACTACAAGAATTCTTTAACAATAACTAGGGTCTTTCCATCTGTAGCAGCTCAAAGACTCCATCAACGGGTGTTATTTCTCTCTTCATACAATTATGAAATGAAATATCGAAAGGGATCTGGATGAGTAACGCCGATGCTCACTCACAATTGCCTTGTAAGGAAGCACTGCTACTGACAACTCAAAAAGAAATCGCAAAAGATATGCAAGCTGGAAAAAATAGCAACTGTTTTCATACATCAAATTGAATGAATGGCCTTCGGAAATTCCAATACATTTAAAATTTTCTTTAAAAAATGCGTCTTCTGTTCTAATTATTGTCTATTTAATGAAAATTGAGTAGGAGTACCAAATGCTTTACAAATAAGATTTGTAAGGCTTTGTGATATAAAATGTCGAAACTGTAGTCAACTAGTCATGGAACGAGATGAATGAAAACTGCTTGTATAGACGGCAAAACTTGCAATTGAACATAATTTGTTTTGACACGCATTTTTTGCTCTAATAGGTTATGGCTTTGCTAAATGATCCAGCTGTACGGTGATTCAATCACAATTACTGGAAACGCCAAATTTGTAAACATAAGTATGTCGAGTGTTTCGAATTGTTTCCGCTACAAAATCATGAAATAAAAGCCAAGTAATGTTCCTGAAAGCGTATTCAAAAGAAAAACTTCTAAAAGACACCTATACAATAAATAGTCCTTTAAGTGCCTTTTCCACAGCATGTCAAATCGATAGCATGTCATCTTATTAACAAAGATTAATTAATTTGGACCAAAACAAATAATTTCTTTCGCTTTCACATAACACATAACGAGTAATTAAGTTTTACTAAAACAAAGGTATGTTTTTGTAATAATGTTGTAATCTGGAGAGATTATAGGTAGATAGAACGAATAATTAGATGCAACCGATATTTTCAGACGAGCTTCTGATAGTAGACAAAGTGAAACTAAAATTACTTTCGCCTAAATGATATCTATTAAATATTGTGTGATATACAACATAAGTTTATGTTTTTGGAATGTAAAGATGTAAATAGACTGATAGATATGAACTTGATCTTCTGTTATAGCTATAATAGATACATACAAACATGATATAAAGATGAAATCATATATATTGAGTGAAATATTATATTTAATTCCGTTTATATAATTCAAGTTTTAAGAGGAGTTAGCGCATGCTAGCTGATGTAACCAAATTGATTTTTATCATGATCCATTTGTGAATTTTTATTTGAACGTTCACTGGCTTTTGCTACCATCCACACCTGGTTCAGTGAAAAACCAACAGTATAAAACATTAAATGAAAATTGAATAATAAATTTATTATAAAATATTCAATGATAAAAAAGAGCATAATCAAAAATAAATAAAATCAATTTTATGTAACACACTTTAAATTAAAATTCTGATAATCGTATTACGGAACTTCCCGTAAGATCAAAACAAACCAGTTACTGGATAAGGTATATTAAAATACCAAACATAAAAAAATATATACAATATTTCACTACTAATTTCCTTTAAAGGTAATTAATAAACCACTGGATAATTAGTAGTGAATATATACATTTGATGAGAATAAATGTTTAAAAAAAAAAAATATATAATTTAAATGCATTGTCCAAAAAAAAGTTTTATAGAATATAAATACAAATAAAAAACGAAAAATTACAAAACAAATATTAAATCAAATTGGAATAAAAAGTCAACAACAAGTGAAATTATCTCCTTTAGGGTTTTGAAAGCCCGATACACAAAATTAAGATTTATTTATTAAACGACACATCAGTTGTAATAATTTAAATAGAATTTGAATATGTGTGTAATCATATTTAAATTTAATAATATATACTAACACTCAGACTGCAAAGTGAAATAAGTTGTCTGGACCGATTCAGGAGATATTGAAAGGTTAAGATATCATTAAAATGTCAATATCAAAAATGATCTCCAACACAACAGTCAACAACCTAACCTGTCGGTGAGATTTTGTTTCTTATAAATCATTTATTTTAGTTTTAGTTGTGTATAAAAAAAAGCTACAAGGTTAATGGTTAGTAATTCTAATTTTAGTTTTAGAATTACTAACCATTAACCTTGTAGCTTTTTTTTATACACAACTTTAGTATACAATTTTAGTATACTCCAGATTAAATAAATAATATATTGGAGCAACTATATAATACATTCTTAGAAAATATATTTAGATAATGGGTGCGTTATAATAAATATTACTATGTTAATATACTAATTAATACTCAAGTGAATTTGTATAAAATGTTGTATATTTTTTGTGTATATTTTTTACTTGTTACTTATTGGAGGAAAATTAAAATAAAATTAGCGAAAACATTATTATTATTTTTATTATTTTTACTTATGAGCAATTTCACGCAAGTTCAGCAAATTTTTGGGAAATTTTGACTTGACCCCTTTTAATTTTGATTATTTTTTGTTTATGGATAGTCTTTCATAAATAAAAAATACAAGTTCTCTTAGAATTTTTTTTTTCAACCACGGGTGTTCACAGGGTGCCCCTCAATTTTTTGTTATTTTGTGATGTGAGTGCATTTTGACGAGCGATTGTAGAAAAACAACTAAATCGATTTTCATAAATTAAATGTCGTTGAATAGGTATTAGAACAAAGTTTTTAAAAATGTACACTGTTAATTTTTAACGGTGTAACATAAGAAAAAAACGGTGTAATTGAAAAAAAGATGGCAAAACCTTTTTTTTTTTTTTTTAAATTAAATTGAAGCTTATTTTATATCTAACCACTTGTGAAAGTTTGGGACTTGCATTATTTTTCGTTTTAAAGATAAAATTCTTTGTGCATATGACTATCGGGAATCAGTTTTTTTTGTTCTGAAGGAAAATTATAAAAATGGCGATTTTTAGATTCAGATTTTTTTTTATGTTAAATATCAAATATTTTAATATTAGATGAACTTTTTAAAACATTATAAAAATTATATATGTAGTACAATAAATAAAATAAATACAATTGTTAAAAATGATTTACTTATTTTACAAACAGAAGTTTCTTTTGAATCGGAAAACAGTTCTGCAATTATTTTCTTTGTATTAGATGGCATAAAAATGAAATGTTTATTCGTCACGATTAGTAATCTTATAAAAAATAATTTGACAGTCTCGACTGCAAACAAAAAAACCGTATAAATAACTAAATCGATTTAGGAACTTTTGACTGGAGAAGTATTATGTTCGTATTATGTTATTATGGTCATAAAGTAAAAGATTGTATTTTAACATTAAATTACAAATATTTTATTATTGAATAAACTTTTTAAAATACCATACAAATTATATATGTAGGTCAAAGAAAATAAATATAGTTATTAAAAATTATTAACTTATTTTACATTCAAAAGTTTATTTTGAGTTGGAAAACATTTTTGCATTTATTGTCTTAGTATCTAATGGTACAAAAGAATGAAATTTTTGAGTTCCACTTATAGTAATCACAATTTTATATCGATTTTGTATTTTTTTTTATGTTAATTGATATTGATACCTTTTTCACGAACTAAAATTTACATTTTTGATGTTTTTTGTAGCTTATAATAATAACTCTTAATCCAATACGCATGCATCGAAATAATTTTTCTTTCTTGCTTTTGGTTTGTACAGTTCAGTACAAATACACATTATTTCAATATTTGCGTAAGAATAATGTAAAATTTCATTCATTTTTATACATTTTTTGATAAAAAGTAATTTCATGCGTGTCACTGTACACTAAACTGACCAGACGTCCCACGCTGCGTGGAAATGTCCCACATTTCATTGCGTTGTCCCACGGAGAAATCTGTCCCACGAAGCGTCCCACGAAACAAATATTTCCACCACATTTGCCCGCATTATCGAAATAATCAAAAAAACATTATATACGTAAAGTTTTCGCAATATCTCAGTCAAAGCTATGGCTTCATAGTTTTTTCTTGCAGTTTGTATAATGTTTTTTAACGTTATTAACGTTAATTTAACTATTGAGAGAACAAACCAGTGCAATATTTTTTTTACTGAAATAGTGTTTTAACTATAATTTTCATAAAAATACTAAACTCAGTCTTTTTGACTTCAATAATTTGCATTTTATTTTGCAAATATCTTTCGATCTCTAAGAGATCTCTCCGTGATGAAGTTTCTTTATTTATAGAAATATCTTCCCTAAGTATGTACGAGAGATCGAAAGTATATTAGGAAAAATAAAATACAAAATATTTTACTTAAAAAGACTCACTTCTCTTTATAAATTCATAAACATTTAAATTTTTATAACATAAAAACAGCTAACAATTTTATTTTATTCGAGCACTCATTTCAACCCTTTAAAGCAGCGTTTCGAACCCAGAAAAATTTGGGTGCAGGTTCAGGTTCGGGTTCAATACATTAAAATTTAGTGGGTTCGGGTTTGGGTTCGGGTTCAAATTTGTTACAAAAAAAAACAATTTTTTCGAATTTTTTTTATGAATTCATTATTTTTTATTGAGAATTTTTGAGATCAATTAAACTCAAGTAAGTAAAGAAGTAATTGAAATTCTAAGGTATGGTTTGAAGTTTCTCAGAAAAAAACTCCAATTCACATTTTTCGTGTTTGGGATGAATTCGAACCTTCCTCGTCAGTGCCCAGCTCGAATCCTTGGGCAGACACGCTATCGATTACGCCGTTGAGACGATGACAATTTCGAAGTTGAAACTTCTTCATTACTTATTAATTTTTGCTTAAGTTGAATTTTTCCACTGTCATTAGACTCCATATTATGGAAATGATTTTACATTATATGGAATTTTTTTATTTTTATTTTTTATTTTTATTTTTTTATGTTACATTTGTTATATTTATGTTACACACATATTTATTTTGGAAAAAAATTTCATTTAATTCTCACTATTCACTATTCTCTACTGAAACAAATAATAAATCTGCGAAATATGAAATTTCTTACGGAAACCTCCTAAATTTCCTTTATTAAAAATTGAACCTGAACCGCGTTTTTGATTGGGTTCGGGTTCACATAATTTTAAAAAAAATCTTGCTCCGGAGCGGCTTCAGGGTTCGGGTTCGGTTTGGGTTCGAAACCCTGCTTTAAAGTAATATTTATAAATTAAATTGTTTATAATTTGAATATGTAAGAACGATATTCATAGGAGTAAAATTTTTGTTTTTTCGATTTCACTCCGTTGGAGAAAAATAGCACCTTCTCGTCATCCTTTATATTCATTTTTCTAACAATACATGCGCAATTGAACAAATCATTCGCAAGAATTATATATTTTTTACGTTTGAAAGCATTAAATTTAAAACAAAAATAAAAGGTTTGAGTATTTGAAAGAAAAAAATACTTATTTCAATTTAGGAGCAAGAATGATATTTTATGATTTTCACTCCTGCAGTATTTGGGAGTGTTATATTTTTTTTACACGCGCTGAAAGAACAAAGTAAAGGAGTGATATAAGGAGCGTGCCAAACTGTTTAAAACACACTTTAACTAGGTAGCTCAAAAGTAAAATTATAATTTTCTAATTGTTATAATTTTTTTCTCAATAAAAAATAAGCAACATAAAAACTTGATAAATAGTATAGATTTGTAAAAGACAGAACAAGAAGTAGTAATACAGAATACAAAAAGGATATTAATTATTTAGTAAAATTAAAATAAATTGTTTCAGTTGTTTTGCAGACTTTACTTGTGTAACATAAGTTTTGTGCTACTATAAAATTAGAAATTAGAAATTTGAAAAACTGAAAGAAATATTACTCTTGGAGAAGCCGTTTTCTCCTTCCGATTTATCACAACCAAAGCTTTCGATCGATAGATTGCACAATGTGTACTAATTCAATCGTTATTCGAAGACAAATATATATGTGCCACAACAAAATTAGAAGCCATAATTAAAAAATGTTCAGTGGATCATGTTCTGGACCAACTAAAACTAGATTTGTCTATTGCAAATTTTGCCACGGTTTATGCTGACGCATCGAATCATAAGGAAATAGAAATATTTTCGATTCTATTTCGATGTTTTAGATAGAATGACAGAGTAAAGGTTAGATTGTTGGAATTTTCTTCTTTACTTGAGCATTCGAACAAACATCAGAATACATTCTTGAAAAATTTGAAAAATTTAATTTTGTCAAAAAGTTGTAGTTTGCGCTGGTAACACTTGGTATTCGTGTTTTAGTGGTGTGTCACGTCAAGGTGTGAAACATGTTTTAAGCAAGCTAAAGTCGAATTTGTACCAGAATGTATTGGGTTTTGGATTCGCAGCCCATATTTTAAATTATGCAATGTTGTTGTAGCGACGAAAGGTGGCGCTATTCTTCCGGCTCCAAGTCCAGATTCCGGAACTCTGCTATCGCCCTTGGGCGATAGCAAAGATCTTGCTTCATCATGTTGGTTGGTTTCTCTGGACTATTGAAAAGGTTAAATAATGCTGATTTAATACTTATTGATTTAATACTTATTGATGCAAATGGCAGGGTAAAAAAATGTATGGTTATTTTACTGCACGGGGGAGACGTTGGAGGACTTCTGCGACAAAAGTAATGTCGAATATAACAAACAAGCAAATGTCACATACAACGGAACTTGCTGGCTAGCATTAATGCCAGCACTGCAAAGAATTTTGAATGTACAAACACCTTAATGAATATTTTCTAACGGTTGAGAAATGTCCAATTAAAATAAAAGAATTTTTTGAAGAATTAAATATTAAACAAAAAGTAAAGGAAAGCATTAAATAGTCAATTTATGCACAATCTAGCTAGCTCGTTTTGACCGTCCCACGTTCTCGCAATAGAATTTCTAATTAGCTAGTATTTTGAAGAATTTTTCCATTTTGTCCCACATTTTAGTGATTTGGCTCTGGTCAGTTTACTGTACGCTCTTCATACAAAAGTTAATTTTTAATATTTTGTGGCAAATAAAATGCACTGAAAAATAATTTGGGATGGGATTATCCAGAACCCCCCATAATACACTACTTACAGCTTACAATAATGAACTGATTATGATGAAAATTATGGAAAAGATTCCAATTAGTGTGAGAAGATAATTTCCATATTTTGTGACACATTGATCGAAGTGGCGAGGGTTCAACCTCTACCATACAACTGCTGACTTATCACATTTTGTTTTTAAAGTTTGTTGGGAGCATACAGACTTCATTTATTAATCAGTTTGAATGACACTTTGGAAAAAAGATAGAGACTTAAATAACAAAGAACTGACTAGTTTTTGGACAATATTGGGATAAGTAGTGCAGGGCCTCCCAAACACCTATTTACTGTGTCACCATTTTTTCAGTGTTTGTTAGGAGCACACAGCATTCGCTCGTGAACGACTTTTGATGACACTTTGGAAAAATATGCAAACATTTATGACAAGAAACTGATTAGTTTTTGAGCGATAGTGAACAAAGTGGTGGGGGTGTCCTATACACCTGTTTTTTTGAAAGCTCAATAACATCTGTACCTGATAATCGCACTGGATGAAACTTAGTACACGTGCATTTAGTACGGTTCACAACAGTTTTGCATCCCAACTTCCGGTTTTTTACTTCCGATAAAAATTTTTTTTTGCAAATTTTCAATTTTTTTCAGTGTGTTTATGCACACTACAGCCTACAATAATGAAGTGATTATGATGAAACTTTTGGAAAAGGTTCCAATTAGTGTGAGAAGAAAATTATCATCTTTTAGGACACAGTGGTTAAAGTGGCGGGGGCCTACCATACAATTGCTGACTTTTCATACTTTGTTTTTAAAGATTGTTGGGAGCATACAGATTTCATTCATTAATCAATTTTAAACACATTTTGAAAAAAAAGAAGTCTTTAATGACAAAGAACTGATTAATTTTTGGACAATATAGGGACAAGTGGGGGGGTCCTCCCCTGTTTATTGTTTCAATGTTTGTTGGAAGCATACAACATTCGTTCGTTAAGTAATTTTGATTACACTTTGGAAAAAGATGCAAATATGTATGTCAAGGAGCTGATTAGTTTATTTAACGATAGTAAACAAAGTGGTAGGGGTTCCTCCGAGCACCTGTTATTTTGGAAGCTCAATAACATACGTACCTGATAATCGAAATGGATGAATCTTGGTACACAACCATTTAGTACGGTTCACAACAGTTCTGCATCCTAACTTCCGGTTTGTCACTTCCGGTTAAATTTTTTTTTACTTTTTCTCGTACAACAGAATTTATGTTTGTTGGGATGCTACTGCTTTCTTTAATATTTTTATAATAAGAACTACGAAGTCTATAACATTGGCTTGCTTTTAATTAAAGTATTTGATGGATATTAGCTCATTGTGTATCCAGAACACTATGTTTCAAGAGCTGTGGTGAAGTCAGCCTATGTATCAGCGTCGCAATATTTTTTTTTTGATATTTTAGAAGTAGAGCATTTTAATATAGCAAAATTGATTTTTGTCAGGACCCGTTTGTGAATTTTTGTTTGTACTTCACTGCCTTATCGCTACCGTCCACACCAAATCATAATACTACTTTTTCTGCATTATTGTGCGAAATTTTATGCGAAATATTAAGATGCGAGGGGTTTGAGGGTTGCTTTGATAAAAAATTTTATTTTTCATAGAATTTAAACAAATACAAATGCTTTTTACTTTTTTGGACGTAGCTATGACAACATAATAAATAGTTGAAAAGTGATACTTTAAAGCCGCAAATCACAGTAATAAAGTAATACTTTAATATGTAGGCGAATAAAATAGTACATTATGATGCTAGGACGTAAAGCTAAAGATTTTGGACGGATGTGGAGTTTGCAAATCGAGGCGCTAGCCGAGATTTGCACCCACATTAAGTCCAAAATAGCTTACGTCCGTGCATCATATACTATTTTTTATTCGCCGCAAGCAAAATATTTTAAGAAAATTGGTTTATTCTAAATTAAAATTATAAATTTTCAAAAATTTTAAAATAAAAATATGTGGAACAAGTATCCTTTGAAAAAATATTTATTTTTTTTTCCAAATTCTATGACAACAAATGATAACAACTGTTTTAATTGGATAATGAAATTTTGAATTTGCGGGTTGCTTTGATAAAAAAATTTATTTTTCATAGAATTTAAACAAATACAAATGCTTTTTACTTTTTTGGACGTAGCTATGACGACAAAATAAACAGTTGAAAAGTGATACTTTAAAGCCGCAAATCACAGTAATAAAGTAACACTTTAATATATAGGCGAATAAAAAATACGTTTTAGTACTTTTATATCAAAAATGGATATAAATAATCGAAATTTAAATATTAATACTACAGCTAGTCTACTAGTGTATAGGCGCGCTCTTTTATCTGTTCAAAGAATAAAATAAAAAATAGTAATTTAAGTATTAAGGGCAGTAAGAGTGTTTTACCGATTGAGGATATATGTTTTGAGATCGAGACGAAGTCAAGATCTCTAATATATCCGAAATTGGGGATACTCTTAATGCCCAAAATGCTTATTACATCTTTTGCGCGATCAATAAAAATGCAATTAAAATTATTTAAATAATAAAATTCATTCACAAAATTCAAGTTTCAATGTTCTAAGGAAAATTTTTTAAAATGTCATTTCAAATAGTAAGCTTTGCGTTACATCATAATTCTATAGGTTTTTTTGTTGCAAAACTTAATTTCATCGAATATTTTTTAAAAATAAATTGCTTTTCAATCTTTTAATTGCAATATTTTTAAAAGAATATTATTTAAATTTGAAGCTAGTATATAGACGTACACAATTATTTAACTAAAAATCATTTTTATTCACACCCTGAGGTCTCCCTTACCGGTAAGTAATTACTCACCGCCTGCATGATCGGTATGTAAATACTTACCGACCAGTGATTTGTAAACGAAACTTACTGTGTTTATTTTCCAATCAATAAACATGCAAATTCGCCTAGGTGCCTGATCGTGCAAAAAATTAATTAATTCAGTAAAAAACAAACAACATAAAAATTTAAATGAAGATCGAATAATATTGATGCTAAAATATTTAAGTTATATACTTAAACAAATTTTATTTAACACATTTTCATTGGAAATGAACTTCAAACTTAAAAACGAATTTTACCCATGAGATTAATATTGAAATGATATGTTTTAAAAACTGTTTAAGCTTACCTTCCTATCAACAAATATCAGGGTAGTTCTATACACGAAGGAAGGAAATGGAGCTAATTACGGCACAACATGTTTGTTGCGTATAAGTTCTGGTAACTAGTTTTAGTTAAAGTTGATGACGTTCTTTCAACTTTTTTGAATGTGGCCAGTCAAAGAAAAAAAAAAAAAAACAAGAGTCAATATTAAAAAATATCCTTCTTACTCCTAAATTAACTCAAACTTATCTCAATATTATCTCAAAATACGAAATAAACATTTATCTAAGTCTACCCGCTTTTAAATCTTCCAGGGGACTGAGAACCAGGGGACTGAGAATTTATCAGTATTTCGCTTAAAAATGACAAAATTACGTCTAAAAAAAAAATAAACGGATTCTATACCAAGGCAATACATATTCACGACGTATAAAACTACAAAATTACCTATAATTAAAATACTTTTTACGAAAATACTTGCCAGGGGACTGATAATTTGACTGGGCAAAACACGATCTTGCTAGTAATGATGACTGTTTTGATTGATAAAACCTCGGACTAATTAAAACGCTTGCAATATTATATTTATTGAACTTTAATTAATTCCTGTGACGAGCGATAACTTGATAGAAATATGAATTTCTAATATTTTCAATGTGTTTTGATTGGGCAGGAGAATAATAACAAATTCGTGGGACAAACTTTAATAGGATATATCTTATATGAAATATAGAGTAATGTTATGATTATTTACACATTATTAAAGCATCATTACTGAAAATTATTACTACAGTGTAAATTTGTCTCTACACCCTTAGAATCATTGGTTATTTAGTTAACCAGCTTTGACTTTCAAGGTGGGACACGCCATGGAACTGCGAATTTGACTTTTTGAATAATTTTTTTTTGTGAGAAATATTAATTTCTAAACGGGTTTATTTTTGGTGACCAGCTAGAGATAGTTAAGGTTTACAAATTTCATTTGAAAAAAAAAATATTTTTTTTTTCATATTAATATACGAAATAAGCAGAGCCGTCCCAAATTCCTATGTTTGTAGAACTACCCATCAATATATTCATTCAATACTCGTTTTGCTTAAAAGAATATATTGGAAAAGCTTATAAAGAAAATTGTTGGCAAACCGGTTCAGGGGTTTGCGTTGTCTAGACATACAATTTTTGGTTTTGACTGATAAAGACTCCTAACGACTTCAACAAGAAATTCCCCATAAAAGTTCAGATAAGATTTTGAAAAGTTTCTTATAGATCTTTTAAGACTTTTCATTAAAAAAGTAACAAAAATTAAAATTCTAATAAAAGTATTACGAATGAAATAACCCGTGGATAGTAGATTTAAAACCACTGAGCTAAAATAAACTATTTAAGCTTTTAAATGTTGAGCTATGCTATTGACGAAATATAAGCGTAAAATTTTGAATATAACTTTCTAGCTTTGCTTATTTGTTGGTATAGTGAGTATTGTGCTCGAAAGCTGGGTAGTGGGTAAAAGTGTTTCCTTATAAGCTTAACGTTTTTAAAGTTTTCTGTTTTACATATAATTGTTTAGTTGTGATATAATTGTTCATACATAATTCGTGTTATTGTTGTGCAAAACTCTTCCTAAGAAAAAAATTCACAAAACTAATATGTGGAGGAATATTAAAAAATCTAGCTATGAATCTCTTATAAAAAATAATAAACTTTTTAATTTAAACATTGCTCGACTTGTAACATCAGTGGCGGAAACAAAGGTAAAAACGGTTGGAGTATAAGCGATGTTTACAAGAACAGTTTTTATGACCAAAATTAAATAAAAATTAAAAGCAGGGACTGAAAAAATTGGGTCCAGGTTCATGTTAATCAAAATAGAAAGATCAGGTTCGGTTCAGGGTTCGGGTTCAGGTTCAAAATTTAGTAAAAAAGTAGATTATATTTTATATATTTGTCATAAAACTTTATTTATTTTTCCAAAAAAAAATTCATTTAATTTAATAATCAAATATATATTTTAAAGTCTTTTGTTTTAAATTTGCTCTTTGTGGTGACAATACAAATTTCAAAGCTGAAAAAGCCCTCTCTGCGCTTACTTGCGAAGGAAAATGTTTTTGTTTTATTTTTATTTATGAACCCGAACCTGAATGTGTTTTTGGATTTAAGGGGTTCGGGATCATGTTTTATAAAAAGACTGAACCTGAACCCATTTGGGTTCAGGTTTGGATTCGGTATCAGTCTCTGATCAACACACAACCGGATTATTTGAGATACAGAAAAAATTCTGCATTTTCCTGTTATTTTCATTGTCCTCACTGTATCGTTTATCCCAAGTAACATTTTGTATATATTATAGTCACAAATTATTGTTGTTTTATTTACGGAACACATACTGTACTCAAAATAAGTTGCAGTATTTATACTTCTAGTATATTGTAAAATATTGTTTCTGATTATACAAAGTAAAGCTACAGTGTAGTAGTAAATTTATAGCTTCGAATGTAACTTTTCTGATTATGTACTATGTAACTGTATTAATACTTCTACAAAATGACTACATTGTGTAAAGTCTACGAGAGCTTATAGCTCCATTGTAAATATACTAAACATTGGTCTTGTAAATGTACTTTTACATTTACAGATTAATTACAAAACTTTATTTTATTGAGAACTTATATACTTACCGTATATTTACGGGATATTTAGATATCGAATCTTACGTCTTAATCAATTTTGGAGTTACTTGTGATTTTAAAGTTTTTTGGATTTAATTTCTAACCGAACATTATTGTAAACACTTCAAAATATAAAAATTATTTTGATGGGTAGTGGAAAGCTTTGGTATTATGAGCTAATACGTTGCTTGGCAAATAAGTTTTCGAATCACTTAATTAATATTTCAGTTACCTTTAACATTAACGACCTTCCTATTTTTAATGGCAAAAAAAAAGTTGGTCGATTTTATGTATAACCGATCATTCGGAATTCGGAGACCATTTGCATTTTATTGTGGTCCAACAATGCCAAGCTTAGAACACTATATGAGGCAAAATTTCGTAAGATAATTACAAGATACATTTAAACTTATTATATTTTAATCTGGCCGAATCGCAATGCCAGGATTACATTAACTAATTTATTGACATTTGTAAATGTAAATAATTGTGTAAGTTTACATTTACATAGTCTCCCACCCCCTGTTTATGTAAAAAAAATTTAGATATATTCCAAAGTTAAGCGCATGAGTACTGCTTGTACCAAATAAAAAATAAAAGTTACTTTTATTTATTACACAAATGTCAAAAGTTGTAAAAGGATTTATACAAAGCTTTTACAAACTATATACAAATAAATATTTGTAAAAGGAAGGTGTAAATTCAAATGCACAACAACGAGGCTAATACTAAACGTTTACATAATTTATACATGTAAACTCTTTGAATTGGAAGTTTTAATTGTATGATTATGTTTACAGATCAAACACATAGCATTTACATTACGTTAACATGTTAACATTTTAAATATGAAAGTGTAAATGTAAATAAAATCTAAATGTATATATTCTGTGCACTCTCTGTATTTCTACATAGGGCTAACTTGTATTTAAAAGCTTACAAATGAAACCTCAGCCATATCTATGCAAAATTAATATTTGACTGTATTTTAAAAAAATAACAAAATACATTTAATAAACTTTATTGGGTTTTATAACTTATATTATAAATATTTTAGAGAAATTTAAATTTATGAAAATAATAAAACAAATTTTATATAATTTTATCTCTCTAAAATAAATTGACATATAAATTTTTTTTTAAAATTATATTTAAGAATTTATTATTTTTATGGCGCATTATTAATTTAAAAGTATTTGCAAAATTTAATTAAAATTTTATTATTCGTTTGTAAATTTTGACATCCAACTATACAAAACTAGTTATGCCAAAATATAATATTTGCATTTTATAAACATAAAATATATTATTGTATTTGTATATATAATTTTTGTCTACAAAAATGAATTTATAATTTTTGCGTTTATAATTTGAATTTATTATTTAAATTTGAGTTGAATTTATTATTTTGGTTTGCAAAAAATCATCTTAACCTTCGTTTTAAAGTATGAGATTGTAACTGTTTTTTTGTAAGTAATCCGTAGTTATAAAAATCGCATACATTTTGCTGTGTTTAACACTACGTACGTGCCTGAGTGAAAATAACACGCCGACAAATAAAAAAAATTCGGCGTATTGTAGTCTAAAATTATGCATAGTAAAAAGAGCCGAAAACGAACCTAGAACTAGCCCAGGTAGTGAAAAAAAAACCGAAAAAACACAAAAATGACACCAAAAACAAGCTGACAGTTGATTAAATATAAATCAAAATAACGCCGATATAACGCCGAAATATTGAAAAAAGGCCTAAACAAAACTGAAATAAGACCGATAAACGGCTGCAAACACGCTTATATAAGATCGAAATGAAACCATCCCGGATTCATTTCGGTGTAATTAAGGGGTTTTTCAGCTTTGTTTCTGCTTTGTTTCGGTTTTGTTTAGGCCTTTTTTTCAATATTTAGACGTTATATCGACGTTGTTTCGGTTTATAATTATTCAACTGCCGGCCTGTTTTCGGTGTCATTTAGGTATTTCGGCCAAAATTATAATTATTTTTATCGAAAAGAACTCATTTTTAAAACCCTTCAAAACGACATATTTTTTTAAATCCGCTCAAGTGGTTCTTCAGCTATGGGTTCTTGAGCTATGGCTAGTTTTTAAAGCCACGGATTTCATCTATATTCAAAAGAATGTATCTCGGGGTCTTAGCTTCAGTGAGTGTATATGCACGGCAATGAGAGAAATATTGTTGTACGTTCCGTGTTCCTGTTGGTAGCAGATTCTTTCATAGACTGGGATGAATTTCATCATGGCTTCTTTTATGCGTGCAATCAAAAGGAAGCCAATACCAAAATCTCTTCGAGATAGGGTGACTACAACAGTATAGAGAGTGACTATCCAAATCTTGTTGTCCTATTATTGGTAATCCAATTTTTTGCAGAGCAACGACATCCATTCTATACCTATTTGTCTCACTTGACAAACGAGAACAACAAGACTCGACTCGAGACTTGACTCGAGAACAACTTGGCGGATGAAAAAACGAATTATAACATTTCAAAGACCAAAGTAAATAATTTATAGTAAAACATAATTGAATTTAAAATTTTTCATAGTAATTGTTATTAAAAATTCAAAATTAAAAAAATAATATGAGAATTGGAAGGTTGATGTCTCCTTTGTTTCTTATATTTTCTCCCATTATTTCTTAACCTCATTAATTTTCCATAAAAATCCAAAAAAATGGATTTTGGTGATGCTTTTTGGATATTATAGAAATTTTTAATGACTCATTATATGTTAATATAAGTCGAAATTTTTTAAAAAATTGTTATAATTTTCAATCTGAGAATCTTAAGATAAGAACGAATCCATCAACGACCTCATCCCGGAAAAAGGCTTCGTTATAAAATAGGAACCGGAAAAAACAACAACAGAGCCGAAAGCTAAAACTAAATGTTTCCTAAACGTGAAAACAGACCAGACTACCAAATCAGAACGTAGAACGTGCGCTCTCTGAGAGCCCCTAACAATCTGAAGGCTCTAGAAAGTGAGGCAAATAGGTTCAGAATGGATGTTGTTGCTCTGCAAAAAATTGGATTACCAATAATAGGAGAACAAGATTTGGTCACTCTCTATACTGTTGTGGTCACCCTTATCGAAGAGATTTTAGTACTTCCTTCCTTTTGATTGCACCCATAAAAGAAGCCATGATGAAATTCATCCCAGTCTATGAAAGAATCTGCTACCAACAGGAACACGGAACGTGCAACAATATTTCTCTCATTGCCGTGCATGCACCCACTGAAGCTAAAACCGTCCACGAGAAGGATACTTTCTACTGAAAGAGATTATGAAATCAACATTCGAATTAATTGCTGCGTAATCTGATAGTTTAAAGAGACATCTCGTAAGGAAGTGTGGAGCGTTCCAACAGCCTGCAGGCTGCATCTGAATTCGCATGTTAATGGCAAGAGAATCTCTGAGTTTACATTATCAAATATAAATTGAGAATTCGCAGTACTTTATTTCGGCATCGATCGAGTCATAAACAGACGTGGGTCTCACCGAATGATAGCACTCAAAATCAAATTGATCTCATTGCACGTTTATTTTTCAGCGTTCTGGATATGTAACCCTTTAGAGGTGCAATTATTAAAATTGACCACTTCATTGCATGTTCAAAACGAAGGTTGCACTCCTATACCCAGGGATTTTTTAAATCAATCAACGGAAACGTGTTAACATATTATCACTAAATAATGCAGCAAATTCAATCACAATTTCTTTAATCTCTTGACCAATATTGGACAAAATTGGAACGAAATTCCCTAATTGTGAGGTTATCGTTACCGGTTACTTAAACATCTACAACAAATCGTCGTTATAATTTTCTAAAACGACGGACGACAACAACATTGGAAGACTGGCTGAAGTATTTGCCACATAACAGAACCTGACGCTAATGATAAAAACTAAAAAGTAGCCAATATGGTTAGCCAAAATGGTTTTCGAAGCAAAAGATCACCAACCGTTTGAACCCCAACCTATCGTTCGAACCGTATACTTGAAAAGGTGGTGAAACGTACTTTATCGCATTAGATCTTTCCAAAGCATTTCATTAAATCTGGCATCCCAACCTGGTCAATAAGCTCGTTGCGTACAGTTTTCACCCCGCAGTCGTGAAGCTAATCCAAGAGTTAATTTACTTAATCCGTAAAACAAGACCCTTTAAAGTATTTGAAAAGCTTGGAATACGGCTACGTACGCCGTACGTAAGCCGTACAAAACTAAACCAAATGAGTGGCGCAGCTATTTGAAGATTTGGGAAGTGGCCTTTGACAAACGAGCTGATAAAGGTAAAATACACTTCGTGAGAGGGAAGATATATAAGATCCATATCTATACAGCTGTTAAACTCGATCAATAAAGAGATTTAGTGTTTTAGTGCAGTGTAAGGTCAATAATTGGTTTAACATTTGTAAGTAGTTTTTTAACCGGAGAAGAAACAAAATTTGAAGTTAGCGAGCGATAGACCAACAGTGATCATAACGCCACATGGTGAGAAATCGTCCACAAAAAAGATCGATTATTAAAGCCATGAAAGATATTGGATGGAGTACAAAATTGTTTGATATAAATATTTTTATTGGAGGCGAATAAAGATCTATGGTGATTGTGTCGTCATGAAAAAATTGAAGCAAAGATCGTTTACAAGCTCCAACAAAATCAAAATTTACTGAATATGATAACCGCCTATTTCCCACATGAGCGAGACACAGTTGATATTTTTGTATCAGCGGTATATATGGATGAGTATGTACTAAACTTTACGAAACAGGAATTGTTGGAATCAGTTTGTAGAACTGAAAATAAAAAAGCTCCTGGTGCTGAAAGCATTCTGAACGTTTAGTATAAAATGACAGTTCATGCAAAACGATTTTGTTTGATACGCCTATTTGAAAGAAGGGCTGTTTCTGCCAGAGTGACCCCATCAACGTCTATCGATTTTGTCAAAAGGAAAGGTAAAACCAGAAAAATAGTCTTCATACTACCCAATCTGTATAATAGATAAATCTGGTAAATTTTTAGAAGGTATAATAATTTGATGATTCGAACAAGCTTTGAAGATAAACAGCACCAATACGGTTTTACAAAAGCTCGCTCAACGGTTGATACAATAAAGTTTGTGATTAGTGGAGCTAGAGGACAAACAGTAGCAGGGAAAAGGTTGAACAAAAAAGCACTGTTATAACTTAACATATTAAGAAGTGACACAGGCAGATGGTCTCACATTACATCAAGAGCTCTGATGTGTAGAAGTTCCTGGGTGCATCGAAAAAATCGTAACCGATTGTTTTTGCAACAGAATGTTGAAATATTATAGCGACGATGGTTTTAAAGCGTATAAAATTACTAGTGAGGCACATCAACAGTAAAGTCTATGTTCAGTACCGTGAAACTTACTGTGTGATGGTGTTTTCAAGCTGCAATATAAACCAAATAGCTATTTAAGCTTCAAGCTGTTAAGCTTTTGAAGATGGAAGGTACTACGCCTCAGAAGTGCTCGGAACCTAGTTCCGACTAAGAACCATCACAAAAATTTCGACGAGAGGTGTCGTTTTTGTGTAAAAAAGCAGCTGTCACTGGCCTCACTGCTTCAAACCCTACTGGTTATTGCTCGTATTGAAAGAAATCCTGAACCAACTAAAACATGCGGCACTGTGCAATATGTTAAATCATTTTAAGGATAATATCATTTTAAGGACAAACTGATAATAACTGTGACTATAGAATTATAAAACTGGATGGAGGGAAGGAAAAAGTTTGGTGACATGCCTTTATCATCCACAAAACCATGTGGTTGAACCACATTACCATCAAAACCGGGAACTGATAAACACCTGCTTATTCTTTCCCGAAATTCTAGAGTAAGCTGGATCTGCCTTCTGGATGTCATCTCTTTGAGTGGAAATTACACAAGCTTCTTGTGAGAAGTTTGGTTTAACTTTTTTTATTCCACCCACTAGAATGAGGCGAAATCGAGGTTTACTAAAAATTTCTCTAAATTGTGTATTCTCGTAGAGAGGGCGTAAATGTCCGAGAGGGCGTAAATCCGGAAATGTGGAGGTACGCTACATAGTCAATATTTATATTCCACCAGTAAGCAGTTGTGATACAGGTTTTGAACCGTCCATAGGACATTTATTTTACAGCAAAGACTATATAATTCTCAAAGATGTAAATGCACACCACGATCTATGACACTCACCCTATAACGTCGATTAACGAGGCGAAAACATTGCTGATCAAAACGATGGCTCCAACTTTCGAGTTCTCAATGAACCATAACCAACAAGAATAACAAATAACTCCTACTCTTCTCCAGATGTCACACTTGCCAACATGCCCGTTACTGCCAATTGCTAAATAGAGAACTGATAGTGCACTGGGATCAGACCATGTACCGATCAAAATCAACTTAAGCCGTTCGATAAATGAAATTAAATTCGAAAAGAGGACCTATATTAATTTTAAACAAAGCTGAATGGGTTAATTTTACAAATTTAACTATAATGGAACTCAGTTAGTAATTTTTACCACTAGGATCTTGCTGCCTCTACGAAAATACACAATTTAGAGAAATTTTTAATAAACCTCGATTTCGCCTCATTCTAGCGGGTGGAATAAAAAAAGTTAAACCAAACTTCTCACAAGAAGCTTGTGTAATTTCCACTCAAAGAGATGACATCCAGAAGGCAGATCCAGCTTACTCTAGAATTTCGGGAAAGAATAAGCAAATTAATAAATTAGTTAGTTATGGAACACAAACGTAGCAAAAGTCGAGATCTAGGGAGTAAGTTAAGCTTTGGCACAAACAAAAGTACCTGGAAGGTAATTAAGGTCTTAACTCATTCACGACACCCGAGCAACAACTACATGATCTCCTCTGATTATATCCCAACCGAAAACCCCACAGAAAATGCGAAAATTCAACACACATTTTACAGAAAAGCAACGTTAACATGAAAAGGAAACTAGGTCAATATTAAGATATCTGCACAAATTGAACACAGAAAATTTAGAGAACATCATAATTTCCGAAGAAGATATTGAGAATGCTATAAAGAAAACTAAGCCATCTAAAGCTATTGGACCCAATGGCATCTCAGCCATTATGCTCAACAACATTTGACCCAATAGAACTATCTTATTACCACTACCATGAACTATCTCTCTACCGTTTGTATGGCTATTAGCAAATCGAAGTCCATAAGACTTTATATCTTGAGTTATCTGAATTTTGTATATCGCAGCGAATGAAGATCGTTGTAAAAAGTAATACATTAAATGATAATGGAATGTGTGATTACTGTGAAGGGTGAACGATTAAGAATTTGTATTTTTGGATATTAAAATTAACACTTGCACTTGAATTGCTAGCCCGGATCTTGAATCCTGGGATTCTGGGATCCCGACACATTTTTACGAAATCCCGAAATCCCAGAATTATTGAAAGCAAGTCCCGGGATTACAGGATCGCAAATTTGCCTGGATTAATCAATAAAAACACGCCATCCTGTTAAAAAATAAGTTATATTGATTTCGCATGGAGTGATCAGTTTTTGTTGATTTGCAATTTTTTTTGTGAAGCGGTGATGTATTAAAAATTATTACTGTTCATTAAAAACTTATCACTTCACCGTTTCTCAGTCAGAATTTAATTTCAGTCCCACCTATTGGCATATGAGTTACCGTGAGGTGTTCTATAATACAGGAAATATTAGTGAGTTACCACTAGATGATTCCTTAGGGGTGCTGGCGGATGAACTCTTTTCAGTCAGCGGTAGCATCCTAAATCTTAGTTATGGATATTTTTGATGATATTTTTCTCGATTGCTTTCTCGAAGTAATAAACTTTCATATAACTCTATATATGTGGGCTCTAATCCTTGAAGAAGAGCATACGTCACGATCAATGAGTATGTCACTAGTATAGCTCGTGGATTGACGAATGTCTCAATAATACGCATAAAAGAGAAAATAGCCGAAACATCTGGAGTATTAAAATATTTGCAGAATGGAAACATATTTACCGTTCCATGTCGAAGAAGGTATTAGTATTTAAACGATTATTTAACGTTACATGTAGCAGCAGACAAGGGATGTTAAACGGATGATTGAGCTTCTTACACTGTTAGATCATCGAGCACAGATTACAACCACAATGCAACTAAGGATGTGGTTCAAGTCAATTTATTTAAGGAATATAACTTGGAAAAATAAACTGCCAGGCAGTAGTAATCCAAGTTTAATACAACACTGTTTTGGTCAGAATACAACTACATAAAATATTAAACTGGTCACCATTATTGGAAGCAAAATGGAAATATTTCAGCAAAGCGGTCATAGGACATAGATCACCTCATTTGCACCAAATGTATAATGATTACAGATTGACCATTCCAACAACAAGTGTGGAATCGAAACGGGCTTTTTTAGCCTCCAAAAAGTTGCTTTCAACAAGAAATACGCAATCATATATCTAAATAACTAAATCTAAATATATCTAAGGAAAATCGAATCAAGCCACCAGTAAAATAAAAAATATGAACCTGGTGATTTCTGTTTTCTTGAAACTTCGGTAATCGTTTGAATAATTAAAAAAAGTAATACGTGATTTTATGTTTTCCTTAGTTTTGATACGGGGCGTCACGAAATATGTTAATAAATTTAACGACAAGGAAAGTTTAAAATTAAATTGTGCTCAAACGGGTTAACCGTTTTTCACATTTTTCTTGTTTGAAAGATACTAACTTTTTTTTTTTTAATATTTTTTAAAATGTGTTGTGTAGTAGGTATTACAATATGTATCACAACAACACATAAAAATCTTTTAAGACCAAGGTCCCACAACAACATGCGTTCTAAGAATGTTAATGGACGCAAATCTTTTTTTTTGTTTTATTTTTATTTTTTTTTTTGTTAAATAATGGATAACTAAACAATAAATCCCATTACATATAAAATATGACATAGGCCAATATTTCGTGAAAGGATAGGGAAAATTAAAATAAAATAGGAAATAAAAAGCAAATTTGTTATAAAAATTTGCAGGAACAAAACTAAAATGGGTTTGCCAATAGTCCAGCTAATGGCATAATCCTTGATTATGTAATTTACTATCATCCTCAATGATTAAAGCTCAGATATTTTTGTATATGACGGCTCGTTTCTTCGAGCAAGCTACAGTGCGCCATTATCAAGGAATATTCATTAGCTAGGACTGAGAGTGCTACCGTTGACTAAATACAGTTCATCCGCCAGCACCCCTAAGATATCACCTTGGCTAGTTATATCTCACTATTATGGCCAGTGGTATGTGATATCTCACGTTAACTCATATGCCAATAGCAAGAACTGGAGTACGCAGGCTTGTCACACCTGTAGATCAAAAACAAAAAATCAAATTAACAAATTAATATAAAAACTGATCCCTCCATGCGTTTAGGCTTTATAAAAATTTTATGCTGATAAAAAAACATTACATACATTTTAATATGATTTTTTTTTCAATTTTAATTTGTGAAATATAACCATTTTAAAAACGACCTGTTTTCTTTTCTTTTTATATTTTAAAGATTTATTATTTACCCAAATATTATGTCTAAATAACACACTGCACAATCGAGATGTATCGGTTTGAAGTTAGCAAGTATCATATAGGGGAAATTGTCACGTATGGTGGTCTTTTTTGACATAACTCGAGAACAACTATTCCGATTTTGCTGAAACATATTAAGAAAAATTAAGAATTACAATAAAATTTTTGGTCTGGATTTTTTGCACATTTTCTAGAATAACTTAAAAACTGTGCACCGCAAAATTCTAAAAAAAAAATTGCATAGTTTCTGAAATTTGGTGCTCTTTCAAATGACTTCCCACTCGCTTGGGTCAAAAAAGTTTTTTTTCACCCTTCCTCACCCCAATCCCTTAAAAGCACAAAAATATAATTATTTGAGAGTTTGCTTTAATTTTCGTTCAGAGTTTATCAAACTTCCTGTCTCTGTGAATTTTTTCAAATTTTTCTGTTAATTAGACTCGAAATGCAAGGGGGGACCAAGTTTTTGTGTCACTTTATTGATAATAATTCAAAAACTATGCATTGCAAAATTCTAATAAAAATAGCAATATTTCTAAAATACAGTGCTCTTTCAAATGACACCCCACATGACCTGGTTTCATTGTTGTTTTTACCCCTTAACATTCCCACCCCTTTAATAAACATAGTTATGAGTATCTGCCACTTTTCTATATTTTTCATTAAAAACCTACTCATTTTTAGATTTTTAAAAACCTACTCATTTTTAATTTTATCATTCCAAATATATATCAAGATTTACGATGAAGTAGGGTCGGAGTTAATCGGGGCAGTAAAACATCGAGAAAATGTCATTTTTCAAAATTATACAAAAAATGGTGAGGTGTAAAATTCCAAAATACATTTTTAAATAATGCTGAAATGAAGCCCTTTCATATGATACTCTACTTGTCTCGATAAAAAATGTATGTTCTCAAAGGCTTTACATCGTACCTCTTTAAAACAAACGAACACAACTTTATTTATTTTTTAACCCGCCATCTTGTGTGGATAGGTTAGTTTTATAAGCACCTCAAATTTCAAATTCATCTATTGATCAATTCGAACTATTGATTAATAGTTCACGAGATAATCGAAATAATCTGAAAAAACACGTTGACCTCTCACCAATAGTGTTCCGTATAAAAAACGGAACCCTAAAAATATTTGCAAAGTTATAGGGCGCTGTTATAGTGGCACTCACATTTTCTTTCACAAACAAATTGTTCAAATAATTCTTAATTCAATCAATATTTTATTCTCGCGTCGACGTTATTTCTCGTTTTAAAAATAAAATTCTTACAAAATTTCTATTTCCGTTTTTTTTCAAAATTTTTTTAAACATTTCTGTGCAAACGGGTGTTTTCAGTAACCAACAATAAAGCAACCAAAATTTGCAGTTTATTGGCTCCTTCTTCTCTTAATAGAATATTATTTTAAAATGATATTATTTTTTAATGACCTTGTAATGAAGTCTAGACCTGGTAGTGATGTCATTAACAGGAAGCAATTAAAGGTCTGCGTGCCTTTTGATCCAGCAAGCTTCAGCCATGTGTGTCCGAGAAGGAATTTCCTCCAGTTCTATACAAATAATCAGATGTGTAAACTTTAAATAGGCAAAAACGAAGTGCTTTCTACTCTCGTGTAATAACAGTAAGTATTTTAAGTATCTCAAGTCGTTGAAAGCTGATATCTTTGCACATTACAAAACCGTTGCAAAGACAAGGCCACCGTTCTCAACACACATTAAAAATCCTACATTTGGCTTTTATTAATAAACACTGGCCAAATACGTCATTTACTATACAAGATGTAACGTTGTGGATTTCTGGTATTCCACCTTAACTGTAATGTTCATCATTTATGATGGGATCTTAATTTAAACACTGCATCTAACCTCATAACGTTAACAGAATCTCCAATTGATACATGTGGTGGGCAGCACATTTCCCGACTAGGTGACAGCCGCTGGGTCTGAATCTTCCACCATTCAATTTGGAGCATGAAAGTGCTGCGGTTTGGGATATTAAGCTACTTTTAAACAAAAATATTTGATTCGATTCTATTTAAAGCACAAAACTATTTTATAAAAACAAACTGATCCAACAAACAACTGTTAAGTATTACATTAAAATACCGTTTCCACCTTCCTATTTTGATAACGTCCAGTTATCCGGATGATCTGATGTTATTGATCATCCACTCAAACCCACCCAGAACCGAATTTGATTTCCCCAGTAATAGAAGAAATCCCTTGTTTGCAATGGAGCTGAGAGACAATCAAATCACATAATTGACACATATTTAATTTTACCTTAACACTTTTATTAAATTATGTACGAACTGGTTTTAAACAAAACATTAGAAAAACTATGTATATAGTATACACGATCCATCCATTAAGCAAAACAAAACAAAAATTGAGCGTATGCACTAAATTCTGGTATATGTATATATATATGTATATATATTTGAAATTTTATAATACCTAGAGATACAATTATTAATATAGAATTGCATACAAATTCAAAAAAAATTTTAAGTAACCTAATAACTAGAATTTTGTAAATTAGTTGTTACCTCTGGTATATGCATTACATTTATATACCTATATTTAAAAATCATATGTAAATTTATACAAACAGAAAAAACAATAAATAAATTAATCTTTCCTTTTTTTCAATAATTAAGATGCTACAATAAATACATGTTATCAATTAACATTACAACAAACAAAAAAAAAAAAATAAATAATTTACAGTCTGTAACGCAGTATAACCTAGTGATGGGTAAAACTGTTATTTTTAAATAACATAAACAACTGTTGTTGCTATTTAAAAACAACTGTTTTAAATAACAGGTTAGAAATAACAGTTGTTATTTTTTTTTATTTCTGTTTCTACCACGTTCGTATATTGTAGATTTTATATTTTTTCGTTCAAAATGTAAAAGGGAATAAAATAAATAGTAGATTTTTATACAAGTGGTGAAAACGTCTCTTTTTGTGTGACTGAACGGTTTGTCCACGAGACGCGATAGCGTCGAGTTGAATAAGTTCAGGAACGCAAAAACGTTTTTACCATGCGTAGAAAACGCTATTTTTTCTTCGCTTGTGAATATAAATGATAATATTTACAAATTCATCTACTAAAAACTTACAAAACGACATATCTAAATTTGACTGTGTAAAAAATAGACAATTATATATCGCATTTTTACCAGTGCAAAATACTGTTATTGCCTGTTATTATTCCATCTGTAGGCGAACACAATAATAACATTAATTTACACTGGTAAAAATGCGATATATAATTATTTATTTTTTACACAGTCAAATTTAGATATGTCGTTTTGTGAGTTTTTAGTAGATGAATTTGACAATATGAATAACGAAAATAGTTCATATATTTTCACTAAAAACTTTTACAGATATTACAGATACTTTTTTTACCGACTGGAAGTCATCGTTTAAAGTATAAATTTAAAAAATTGTAGGTAAAGTATAAATATAATAAAATTTATTTATTTATTTAATAAATTTTTTTTTATTTTTTTTTGGCGAAAAGAACTCAGAGAATATATTTTATATCTGACAGTTAACTATCGGAGGAACAAATTATACGATATATCTGATACAAATTTTATTTTATCGCTCCGATTTCTCCAAAATAAAAGAAAACACACTCAGTATCAGTTTAATTAATTAATTACACACAATTGATATAATGATTAGTTTCGATTCGATTCGATCAAAATATTCAAAATATTCAATCCCTTCAAAATACTGCGATATTGACAGAAATAAACACAGCAACAGAAACAGTAAATCAAATTCAATCTCAAATATTCAATTATATTCAATCCTTTAAATAACCACCACCTGTAGGCGACCACCGAAACTTATTTACTTTCAGTCCTAGTGACTGAAAACATTTTCAGTCACTACTTAGAAAAAGTTTCCCTTTCACATAGGTTTTACTATATATTAAAATGACATTTTCGTAGCTTGAAGTAGAAAAATCTATTTTTTTTAACTATCCGTTTACCGTACTGTAGTGTACATACATACATATTTTTGTTTGTTTTATTCTGGTTAGTTTTCGGCAATTGTTTGATAAGAAATGAAAAATTTTAGATAATGATCTCTATTTTGGTAAATAATTTTTTTTAAATTATTTAATAATGAATAATTTTTAATTTGTTATGCATGAATTAAATTATGAAATAAATAAAATTATTTATTGTTATTTATTTAAAATAATCTATTGAACGAATTTAGTTAAAATTAAAATAAATAAATAAATATAAATTAACTAATTTTTTTTCGATTTTTATTTATATTAATTAATTAATTTTAAATAAATTTTTTTTGTACATATTCCGACTGATAAGGGCAAATCTACGTTTTCCTTTTTTTATTAAAACAGTAAAAAACATAAGTCGTGTTCGATTTGTCTGAAGTAACTGTATTATCTGAAAAAAATGTATCAAATTTTTGTTGTTATTTTTCGTAAACTAAGCTATTTCATATTCATATCGATTATCACATTCATATCACCTCACTTATTTGCATACAAATTTTAACAAAATTAAACTAAAAGAAAAGAAAAACCAAAATATTATAAAAAAAATCTCTAAGTATATATGAGCAATTTCACGAAGATTCAACATCGTTTTGACTTGACCCCTTTTAATTTTGATTATTTTTTGTTTATGGATAGTCTTGGATAAATAAAAAATACGAGTTCTCTTAGAATTTTTTTTTTCGACCAGGGGTCTTGACAGGGTACCCCTCAATTTTTTGTTATTTTGTGATGTGAGTGCATTTTGACGAGCGATTGTAGAAAAACTACTGAATCGATTTTCATAAATGATATGTCGTTGAATAGGTATTAGAACAAAGATTTTAAAAATGTACACTGTTAATTTTTTAAAATAATTTTTAACGGTGTAACATAAGAAAAAAACGGTGTAATTGAAAAAAAGATGGCATAGCCTCTTTTTTTTTTTTTTTTTTAACAAAATTGAAGCTTATTTTATATCTAACAACTTGTGAAAGTTTAGGACTAGCTATATTTTTTGTTTTAAAGATAAAATTCGTTGTGCATATGACTGTCGGGAATCAGTTTTTTTTGTTCTGAAGGAAAATTATAAAAATGGCGTTATAAACTAAGAGATTTTTTTTTATGTTAAATATCAAATATTTTATTATTAGATGAACTTTTTAAAATATTATAAAAATTATATATGTAGTACAATAAATAAAATAAATACAATTGTTAAAAATGATTTACTTATTTTACAAACAGAAGTTTCTTTTGAATAGGAAAGCACTTCTGCAATTATGGAATAAAAAATGAAATGTTTATTTGTCACTTTTAGTAATCACTTGTCACTCTTATAAAAAATAATTTGACAGTCTTGACTGCAAACAAAAAAGCCGTATAAACAACTAAATTTATTTAGGAACTTTTGACTGGAGAAGTATTATGTTCGTATTATGTTATTATGGAATCATAAAGTAAAGGATTGTTTTTCAACATTAAATTACAAATATTTTATTATTGAATAAACTTTTTAAAATATCATACAAATTATATATGTGAAAATAAATATAGTTATTAAAAATTATTTACTTATTTTACATTCAAAAGTTTCTTTTGAGTTGGAAAACATTTTTGCATTTATTGTCTTAGTATCTACTGGTACAAAAGAATGAAATTTTTGAGTTCCACTTATAGTAATCGCATTTTTATATCGATTTTGTAATTTTTCTTTTGTTAATTGATATTCATTTTTATCGGCGTATCCAAAGTTCATGGTAGATTCCCATTTTAAAGCCCATTCGAAAAGTTTTTTTGGTGTATCAATAATATTATCTTCGCTCGCCATACTATAACGGTGTGCAGCACGCTTCAGTGTACCACCAATTCCATCACAAGGTCCCGTTCCATGGCTGGTAGCATGAAAATGCCATTCAGCGTCAACCTTAAAGTCTTCTTTATGGTGGCATAAGTTAATTAGGTTATGTTTATTTTTGTATTGAGAAGGTGCACCGTCAGTGTTATAAATTATTTTTGTAATATTAGAATTTATATGCGTTTTGATGAATTCAATAAGTTTTGTAATGAAAAGATGGACTGTAGTACTGTTGTGATCGTTTATATCCGAAATGAGTATAAAACTTCGGTGCTGTATATATTCACTTGTGGCACTTTTAAAATAAATGACAAATGGATGAATAGTAGCTTGTGAATTATTATAATAATAGCCTTGAACCGCTTTCTGAATTATGAAGCCGTAGTTTTCAGAAAAATCCCCTTGAACGAAGCACTCTCCTGCTTCTAATTTTTTTTTTTTTCCTCAATGAATGTAGATTGTTGTTTTGCTATAAAGTTGTGTGGTATCAAAATTTGTAAACGGTAAATAAATTTTTTCATAAATTCTTCTACAGTTTCTATTAAAGTATCCAAATTGCATCGATCAGTGGTATTCCATTGTTGATATTTGACTTGAAGGATTCCTTTAACGTCAAAATCATTTAGTAATTTTTCTTTCAGTTGTCACAAATAAAGCCCGCCCGGAGAGACTCTGCCATAAATGTAAATGATAGCCTGAAAGTTTCCGATTGGGGTGACTGAAATATGTTCAATTTTAACTCAACCGAAACATGACTATTGATTGTTGCCAGATCAACGACCGAGTTTGCCAAAGATATTTCGATTATTGTGTTTCGATTAAAATGTCGCAAAATTTTGCTGAACTTGACTGAAATTGCTTTTTAAAAAGTTCATTTAATAATAAAATATTTGATATTTAACATAAAAAAAAAATCTGAATCTAAAAATCGCCATTTTTATAATTTTCCTTCAGAACAAAAAAAACTGATTCCCGACAGTCATTTCTAAAACAAAAAATATCGCTAGTCCTAAACTTTCACAAGTTGTTAGATATAAAATAAGCTTCAATTTTGTTTAAAAAAAAAAAAAAAAAAGAGGCTATGCCATTTTTTTTTCAATTACACCGTTTTTTTCTTATGTTACACCGTTAAAAATTATTTCAAAAAATTAACAGTGTACATTTTTAAAAACTTTGTTTTAATACCTATTCAACGACATATCATTTATGAAAATCGATTGAGTAGTTTTTCTACAATCGCTCGTATGTCGTAAGTATGTCGAGTGTTTCGAACTGTTTCTGCAACAAAATCATGAAATAAAAGCCAAGTAATGTTCCTGAAAGCGTTGTATTCAAAAGAAAATGATAAAATTCCAAAAGACACCTATGCAATAAAAAGTCCTTTAAGTGCCTTTTCCACAGCATGTCAAATCGATAGCATGTCATCTTATTAACAAAGAGTAATTAATTTGGACCTGAACAAATAATTTCTTTCGCTTTCACATAACACATAACGAATAATTAAGTTTTACTAAAACAAAGGTATGTTTTGGTAATAATGTTGTAATCTGGAGAGATTATAGGTAGATAGAACGAATAATTAGATGCAACCGATATTTTCAGACGAGCTTCTGATAGTAGACAAAGTGAAACTAAAATTACTTTCGCCTAAATGATATCTATTAAATATTGTGTGATATACAACATAAGTTTATGTTTTTGGAATGTAAAGATGTAAATAGACTGATATGAACTTGATCTTCTGTTATAGCTATAATAGATACATGTGCTAAACGTAAAACGTTATAATAAAAACCAAACATGATATAAAGATGAAATCATATTTATTGAGTGAAATATTATATTTAATTCCGTTTATATAATTCAAGTTTTAAGAGTGGAGTTAGCGCATGCTAGCTAATGTAACCAAAGTGATTTTTATCATGATCCATTTGTGAAGTTTTATTTGAACGTTCACTGGCTTTTGCTACCATCCACAACTGCCCGACTAGCATTATGTAAGGGCTCTGATCTGAACCGGATACGGCTCTCCCTACTACTGATACGGACCGTATCAGGCACACTGAACAGGTCCTAATCAGTAATGTAACGCCTCAAACTATCCAAACCGTCCTACTAGAAACGGACCAGGACCGGATCATTTAAAATAGGGAATTTTCTTTAACATACATTAGAAAAATTAGATAATTTTCTACTACATACATTAGACAAAAAAGTTTATAAAAATATTCTAACTTTATACTTACCTAAATGTATTCATAACGGAGAGAAACGATAACTAAAGTATAATGTATATGTGAAATTTCGCAAACTATGTATATCTAAAGTGGTTAATACTCTAGTGTGTTTTAATCATATGAAATTTATTAAAATGAAATAGGGCTCAGATCAGGACAAATAGGGCAAACCTTAATTGGCAAATCAGATATGATTCTGATCCATCCGTGATTACTAATAGGGGCCGGATGCAAATGCCCTATTATTATTTACCTTATTACACCCTGATCCGGTCCGGATCATAATAGAGCATACCTGAACAAATTGCTAGTCGGGTGGTTCAGTGAAAAAACAACAGTATAAAACATTTAATTAAAATCGAATAATAAATTTACTATAAAATATTCAATGATAAAAAAGAGCATAATCAAAAATAAATAAAATTAATTTTATTTAACACACTTTGAATTAAAATTCTGATAATCGTATTACGACGATTGAAATAACCCGTGGATAATAGATTTAAGATCACTGATCTAAATTAAATTAAGAAATTATGTTTATAAATGTTGATCAAATAAGTGTAAGGTTTTGAATATAGTTTTCAAGTCTTACTAAGTTGTTGGTAGTGAGTAGTGGCCAAAAGTTGAGTAGTGAGCTAAAGAGTTTTAGTTTCATTTATTTTCGTTTAAAAAGATTTCCTGTTTTAAGTTTCTTTATGATATAATTGTTCATATACAAACGTGTTATTGCTGTACATAGCTTTTCTTACGAAAAAAATTCACAAAATAAAATGTGGAGAAATATTAAAAAAAGTCAGATAAGTGCGAATAAAATTCGCTCGTCAAGGGTTCCGTGAATGTAAAAGAACACAATATCAAAAATTATTGACAAAAAGTTGTGTTGTAATGTCCTTATATTTTCAGACCATAGATACATAACAAAATAAATGTTAAATTGTAAATGTCAATAGTAAATTACAATCAAATCTACATTGATCAATTATGGCAAAAAAAATGTTCATTCAGGTTAAATATTATACATAGATGTTTTTGGTAACTTAAAAAAGATTCAATTACACCAGCTTGTAAATGGATTAAATTTGATTATTTTTTCGGTCAATCGAGTGTTGAAATTTAAGGGGGTGGAAAGCTACATACTAAAAATATTTTTTTTCAACAACACAAACACTCTGCATTGCAAAATTCTAAAAAAAATTGTAACATTTCTTAAATTAAGTGCTCTTTCATATGACACCCTACTCATTTGGGTCAAAAATGGTTTTTTTCCCTCCCCACACCCATCCCATAAACACACAGAAATATAATTATTTGAGTCTTCGATATGATTTTCATTCAAAATTAACCAATATTCCTGTCTCTGTGAATATTTTCAAATTTTTCAGTCAGTCATCGTCGGAAGGTAGGGGGTGGCACGATCTGAATTTTGCCCTTTCTTATCCATAACTAAAAACTGTGCTGTAGTTTTCATACAAAACTTACCAAATTTCCTAACTCTGTGAAATTTTCCAAATTTTTCTGTCATTTAGTGTCGAAACGTATGAAAGTATGAATTTTGCACTTTTTCGACAGTAACTCAAAAACTGGGCACCGCAAAATTCTAAAAAAAATTGCAACAAGTTTTAAATTAGATGTTCTTTCAAATGATTCCCCACTCGCTTGAGTAAAAAAAATTTTCCTCTACCCCGGTCCTCTAAACACACAGAAATATAATTATTGGAGACTTCGCTATAGTTTTTGTACAAAATTTACCAAATTACCTAGCTCTGTGAATTTTTACAAATTTTTCTGTCAACCAGTGTCGAAACGTATGGGGGGGAACGGTGTGAATTTTTCACTTTTTTCACAATAACTCAAAAACTGGGCACCGAAAAATTCTAAAAAAAATTGCAGCGAACTCCAAATTAGATGTTCTTTCAAATGACACACTCGCTTGGGTAAAAAAAAAATTTTTTTTACCCCCTCTACCCCGGTCCTCTAAACACACAGAAATATAATTATTGGATACTTCGCTATAGTTTTCGTACAAAATTTAGCGAATTTCCTTACCCTGTGAATTTTTACAAATTTTTCTGTCAATCAGTGTCGAAACGTAGGGGGGGACGAACGGTCTAAATTCGCACTTTTTTTGACAGTAACTCAAAAACCGGGCATTGCAAAATTCTAAAAAAAAATGCTATGTTTTTTAAATTAAGTGTTCTTTCAAATGACACCCCACTTGACCACATTTTAAATAGTGTTTTTACCCCTCCCCATTTCCACCCCCTTAATAAATCTATGTATGAAATATGACAATTTTTATATTGTTTATTAAAAACGTACTAATTTTTCTATCATTCCAAGTACATTTGAAAATTTTCGATCAGACAGGTTCGGAGTTAATCGAGGTAAGAAAACACGAAAAAAACGTCATTATTCAAAATTATACAAAAAATGGTGAAGTGTAAAATTCCAAAATAAATTTTTATAGAATACTGAAATGAAGCCCTTTCATATGATACCCTACTTGAATCTTTAAAAAAATGCATTTTCTCAAAGGTCTTACATCGCAGCCCTGTAAACCAAACGAAAACCACTTTAGTTTTATTTGTATCCGTCATTTCATGTGAACAGATTAGTTTTATACGCATGCCAAATTTCAAGTCCATAGCATTTATAGTTTACGAGATAATCGATATAATGTGAAAAACCCGTTTTACTAGTGTTCCGTATAAAAAACGGAACTCTAAAAATCTAGTTATGATTCTATGATAAAAAATAATAAACTTTTTGATTTAAATATTATTCGACTTGTAACATCAGTTTCGGAAACAAAGTTAACTACAGAGTAACTACAGGTAGTGATGCACCGAGTATTCAACAATTACCGGTCCCAGTCAACAGTTACCAATTACCAACAATATCCGGCTTACCCGGTCCAATTTGGAAATACCCAGTTTTTACTCGGAACCGGCAATTTCTCCATTACCCGATAGCGAGTAAAAATAAAATTAAAAGGTTCTAAAATGTGTAAATTAAATTTATTCTTTTAAAATAAAATAATAAAAATATAATAATATAAATCAATCGTAAATATTTCGTAAAAAAAATTAACATTATTCACTGTAACTGTGAATCGCCATTGTAATTAGAAATGGACTTCCCATCAAAATAACTACAACTTTCAGAATTTAATTTATTAATTCAATTGATTTTGAAACAAATGCCTCGAAAAAAACAAAATAATCAAGAAATGAAACACACCTTCTCGTTTTTCTCCTTTTTGCTAAAAAAAAAATCCGGATTCCTAAGGACCTTTCCAACGATATATTTATTGCCTCATATTTTTTGGGGTAAAAAACTTTAAGTGGTACCACAAAAATAGTGCTTTGCTTACGTATTTATATATGGATTTATATATAGATAACTATATATAGCTGGGTTTTAGTCAGCAAACTGTGAATGGTGTTATTAACCATTCACAATAAGAATTACTTCGGTCTGAAAGACCTAAGTATTACTTTCATGAGGTAAAAGTGAAATTCTTCCCTCACTTCTTTTGGCATTTCTCGACGTTTTAGGACCTACTGATTCTAAAAGAGCAAAAAAAAATGTATAAAAATAGGTTTACTCAATGGGAAGAGCCGATAGGACGATGTGTTCGAAAGCTGTACCGGAAGTGTGTCAAGACAAGGAAATTTGCTGGTATGTGAGACCAAAATCTAGATTATTGCATCACAGGTTTGTCAAAAAAATGTTGTCAAGTGTGTCAAAAGAAATTTTTATCTATGTTTTTACCCAATTTTTTGGAAAAAAATAAAATTAATAATTTGTATGACATGAAAATTTATTATTATTATAGAGAATTATGGCATTATAAATATGTCAAAAAAATAATGTCAAGTGTGTCAAAAAATGCTTTCATTTATTTTTTTAGCCAAGTTTTTGGAAAAAAAATGTAGCGGTTTTATGACGTAAATGTAATTGAAAATCAAATTGGACATGGAAATTTTTAATTTGTTTTTGAAATATTTTTGAAAAAAAGAATTTTGAAAAAAGTTTGTATATTTGATTTTGTAATATTTTAATTCTTACCCCCACTTTTTTGGCATATCTCGACGTTTTAGGACCTACTGATTCTAAAAAATCAAAAAAAAATGTATGTCTGTCCTGCCGGCTGGACGGATTTCAAAAATTTTTTTTTCTAAAAATAGGTTTACTCAATGGCAAGAGCCGAAAGCACAATGTGTTCGATAACTCTACCGGTAGTATGTCAAAAAATCGTCAAGTGTGTCAAAACAAGGAAATTTGCATATTTTTTGCTTAAAAAACGTTCATTTTAAGTGATTACGAGTAGGAACATTGAATTTGGAGAAATCTTGATGATCGGGATTGGTATGTGAGACCAAAATCTAGATTATTGCATTATAAGTTTGTCAAAAAAATGTTGTCAAGTGTGTCAAAAGATAGATTTTTATTAATTTTTTTACCCAATTTTTTGGAAAAAAAAAACCAAATTAATTATTTGTTTGAAATGAAATTTTATTATTATTATTGAGAATTATGGCATTATAAGCTTGTCAAAGAAATAATGTCAAGTGCGTCAAAAAATGATTTCATTTATTTTTTAGCCAATTTTTTGGAAAAAATGTAGCTGTTTTTATGACGTAAATGTAATTGAAAATGAAATTGGACATGGAAATTTTTGAACTTGTTATAGTTTTTGAAATATTTTTGGAATTTTGAAAAAAGTTTGTATTTTGGATTTTCTAATAATTTTACAATATTTTTAGAATGATGGAAAAAGTTTTTATTTTTAAGAATTTTTGGAATATTATTGGAATTTAGAAAAAGTTTAAATATTTGATTTTATTCTAATTTTAGAAAAATTTTTTTGAAATTTTGAAAAAAGTTGCAATTTTTAATTTTGTTATAATTTTTGCAATATATTTAGAATTTTTTAAAAAAATTTTTATCTCTGATTTTGTAATAATTTTTGGAATATTTTTGAAATTTTGAAGAAAGTTTGATTTTATTTAATTTTTACAATATTTTTGGAATTTTGAAAGAAATATGAATTTGTGATTTTGTAATATTTTCTCAAAACGCTAAATAGAGAGGTTTTTGAGTAGTTTGCTGAATGTATCATCTTTTCACTAAATTATGTTAATTTATGATCTGTTATAATTTTCCGGCAACGTATTGATGTTTCGAGTTAGTTTTGTAATAAATTTCTGCACAGAGATAACAAAATACTTATACTTTAACAAAGAGTTATGTTTGATGTACATCGCTGCCCAAAACTAAAAACCATGTTCTCATAAAAGTTTTTTGCCGAAAACTATATCACAATCCTTAACACAGACCGAAGATTTGATATCTCAGAGCTGTGAGATTTCAGCCTCTCCATATTTTATCATTTGAATACTGATTTTTATAGCTCCTTTAAGAATTATGACAAAACTTGTGCTCAATTGCAACAATGGTAATACAAATTTTGAATTGAGAAAAATTGTGAATTTCAGTCTCTATAAAATATTTTCCAGCTTTAATCATAGAAAAAGCAATGATTGGATATCATAAATGATGTATTAAAACTTAAAACTTATTACATTAAAATTAACAATTTAACTACAATAACATCAATTTATTGAATACGACACATATAACAAGCAATTATTTTCAGTGTACAAATTTTTAAAGACAGGCTTTACCTGTCAATTTATAAAATGAAGAATGTCCGAACCCAAGTTTTCAACCATTCAACTTTAGAATTTAGATTAAAGAAAATGTTTGTTGAGATGTCACATATTTAAGCTTTTTTTGTATTCAAAAACAAATGTTATTTTTAAAATTTTAGTTGTACAAACAAATGATTAATTTCACAAAATTGATATTTCTGGTATCGTGAAATGGTTTATTTATATTTTAACAAGTTTGAGATTAAATTTGAAATTTATTTTTAGTATCGACTCAACTCCAATAGGTCGATACTAATTTTATTGTAATAATTTTATTGTTAATTTTATTGTAATAAGTTTTAAATTTTAATACATAATTTATGATTTCCCATCCTTGCTTTTTCTATGAATAAAGCGGGAAAATATTTTATAGAGATCGAAATTCGTAACTCTTTTAAATTCAAAATTTGTATTACCATTGTTGGAATTGGGCACAAGATTTGTCTTCTTAACGGAGCTGTAAAAATCACTTGAAAGTAGAATTCTTTACAATCATTCTTTACATTTTTTACATTCTTTTCATTCTTTACATGCCTTACATTCTTAATATTCTTTACGTAAAAAACTATTCTTTACTAATTCTTTACATAAAAATGTAAATTATTATTAATCGTATATATTTATCCACAAATTAAAAGAAGAGCAGGTACATTTGAAAGCAAGAGAGACAATTAAATATTTATATCCAAACTATTAATCCAAGAAATAGCATTTTGTGTTAACTGATGTAATTCGATTAGATCACCATTGAACCTTCTAAGGATGCATTCACTATGGATGTGTGTAATGGATTGCATAGGATACCCACAATCACATCTTGGAGAGATGTTGGGATCGCATTTATTAAGTTCAGCGTTAGTTACCCCATGGTTACTTCGTATGCGATTAATTTTAACTTAACAACGACGAGATTCACTGAAACCAGGAACTTTAACAGTTGGATCGGCAATTATTTCTTTGTTCACGAAATCTAAGTTAGTTAGAAGATCTATCCATCTATCTTTAGCTGAGTACTCAGTAATATTACCAATAGATGTAATTTTAGACCATAGAGGGAATCTTGATACAAGTCTATTTTGGGTTCTGTTATTCAAATCAATATGAATCGGCAGGTTATCGTTACTTAGAATCTTAGTTACTTCTCGGACCAGTAACATTTCTCTTCTTAATCTTGGAGGGGCAATATTTGATAAAATTGGAAGCCATGGAAAAGGTGTTGATTTGATAGTGCCTGATATAATTCGCATACAGGAATTTAGTTTAGTATCAATATGTCGAGTGTGAATACTGTCAATCCACACAGGAGCACAATATTCCGCCGTTGAATATACAATCGCTAGAGCAGAAATTCTCAGAGTTTCAGCATTAGCATCCCAGGAAGATCCAGACAACTTCTGAATAATATTGATTCTTGACTTAAGTTTTTGACCTAGTTTTAAGCAGTGGAATTTAAAAGTAAGCGATCTATCAAGTGTCACTCCTAAGTATATTGGTGTTGGGTTGAAAAAGATTACGTTTTCCCCGATGCAGACATTGAGTACATCGTTCGCATTATGATTTGATAGATGGAACTATGACACTTCGGTTTTCGAATGATTAACTTTAAGGCGCCATTTTTCATAATAGCTAACTAGTGTTTCCTAGTTGATAGTGAGTTATATGCAAATTGAATTGAAATTGCCAGATCATCTGCATAAACAAATTTCCGTGAAATTGTATCAGGCATATCGCTAGTATAAAGATTTAACAATATAGGAGCAAGTACAGATCCTTGTGGGAGTCCATTTCGAATACTTCGGATTTTACTTTTTTTGTTTCCTAGATGAACCTCAATTTTTCGATTAGATAATAATGCTGATATTATATTCAGAGTTTTGAGACATTTAATGACTTTGGCCAATTTCAGCAATAACCCCTTTTTCCAAACTGTGTCGTATGCAGAGCTCAGGTCAATAAACGCAATAGCTGATTGCTTTTTGTCTTGAAACCCTGCTTCAATATGTGTGACCATAGACAATACTTGATCACAACAATTTCTTCCAGGGCGCAAACCAGCTTGGTGTTGCGGCATACTTAAATCGATAATATTCGATATTCTGTTATAAATGATTCTCTCAAATAATTTATAGACTACAGAGAGAAGAGATATTGGGCGGAAGCTTTCTGGAAGATGTGTTGGCTTTCCTGGCTTCGGAATTGGTTTACTTTTGCCATGTTCCAGATTTTAGGAATTTTTCCTTTGTTATAGCAATCGGAAAAAAGATTTGAAAGCCATTTTTTTGCATTCTTTGAAAAATGGGCGACAAATTCTGAAAAAATGTTATCAAACCCTGCTGCTTTATGAGGTTTCATAAATAATATTGCTTTATCTACTTTTTCGATAGATACTGGATTACCAAATGGAGAGTCTGCAATTCTAGATTTTGTATTCCTGTACTGATTTATAACTTCTCTTTTTCTATTTTTTGAAATTGGAAACTTTGAGTTTTGAACCATTCTGGAAGCAAGTGAATTTGGATTAACCGATACAACTGTGTGATTGTTGGTTTAATTAGTCACCAATTTTTTTAATAAATCCCAGGCACCACTGCTAGAGTGCGAGAAATTCATATTTTCAACAAGGTTAATCCATTTATCTGTTCGTGCTTTATTTAATTCAACAATAAGTAAATCACCAACTTCACTTGATTCAGATTCTTGGTATGAATTCCAAAGTCTTTCGCATTCTTCATTCCAATTAGGGATATACATTGATATAAATTTTTTGGCAGATAAAATAACAACAGCAACGAATCTATCATAATTTTGGATTGTTGGAGGAAACCAACGAATGTTCATATCAACAGACTTAGCAAATCCTGTCCAATCAGCTTTCTTAAAATTCCATCTAGGCTTTGGAAGGGATGTATAGATAGGAATTTTAATGCCAACATCTAGTATTACGCATCGAAGTTGACTTCTTGGAAACAGTTGTAAAACTTGCTTTGTAACCGGAAGTGCTACACCAGAATTATCCATGGAAACAAGGCATAAATCAGGATTATATCCCTAATTCCATCTACCGGATTGAAAACTGGCTTTCTGTTTAGCATCATAAATGAGGTGAAGTCTATTTACAGTTGACCAATTTATGATAAATTCTCCATTGTTGTCATCGTTGTTGTATCCCCATAAAGAATGATGACTATTAAAGTCTCCCATGTTGGAAGAGAAGGTTGGCAAAGGAACAACCCATGAAATTCTGGGAGGTTTATAAACATTTAAAATTGTAACTCCACTAACACAGACAGCAATCAAAGCTATTTCATCTTCATACGACTTGAGCACGACATGACATTCATCGCTTATGTTGTTTTTAATTAAAGTAGCGATACCATGATGTTGATAATGGATACTTTCAACATAGGTGAAATCGACAATATTGCCACATCTTGCAAGTTGATTATTGTCTTTTAAATGTGTTTCTTGAAGAAGAAGAACATCGCACTTTTGTTCTTTAAGAAGTCTTGCCAAATAATCTACCTTTGATTTGGTTAGTCCCTCAACATTTATTTGGCAGATCCTCAAAGTAACTCCAATTGTCCTGTTTTGAGGCTGAAAATCTTCATCCAAAATTTCTTCCTGTTCCAAAATGACTTCTTCTACATTTGTAGCACCGGGAGATTCAAAGAATAGGTCCGGTGTATATGTTGATGACATTTTAATTTTTCAATTCTGGTGGACCGTTACGATTGTCAAAATCCACAGGTATGTAAAGAATTATTCTTTTCATGAAAATGCACAACTGGTTTGAACACGATTATTCGTAAAACAAAAAATTGTTGTAAGATAGCAGACAAGAAAAAGACACGTTTTTGAAAATAAGTCAAAAACTTGTAATAATATGAAGGAAAATTCATTTTTCAGATCACACCTCACTCATCACGACCAAAAAAAAATGGTTTTCAATCTTTAATCTTTACATCGTTGCTTTAACCGTGAGTTTTTTCAATTGTTTTGCCTTTTGTCTTGCCTTTTAAGATTCAGGTAAGTCCGTATTCGTCTGCAGCTCATTTACATACCAAGATATCATGCGTTTGCTAGATATCATCGTTTGCGTTACGAAAATAACTCGTAGTTTTTTCACATTTTCTTGAAAAAACTCAAAAACTAAGATAGAAATAGTTTATAGAAATGTCATTATAAATGACTGACATAATGACAAACAATATGGAAGTTTAATGACCTTGATAGCATTATTTAATCTCATGATATTTGCAAGAGATGATTTTCAGTTTTTTGGAAACCACTAAAAAACAAATGATTTAATTTCGTTAAAAAAGAACTGGGCTCTAAGTTACGCCAAGATACATCGATTGCGACCATTTTCGTTAAAATCCACCCATCCGTCGTTGAGAAAGCACAACACACACACACACACACATACAGACTGCCAGTTAAAAAAAGTCTAAACAGCTTCAGGAGGTCATGAAACGTAAAGATATAAAAAAATTCCGATTTCGAAAATCGACCCCAAAACAATAACTTCCCATATCGGGAAGTTAAAAAGTTCTAGAATGTGTAAATTAAATTTATTCTTTTAAAATAAAATAATAAAAATAATAATATAAATCAATCGTAAATATTTCGTAAAAAAACATGTGCGTAATTCACACGTGGTAGAAGTGAAACCTTCAAACATTTTGGGTTCAAGATAATGAGACGAATGTAAAATTTCCGAAAGATAGCCATTCCACGTCATCGCAACAGTATTTGTTCTAGCATGTGAACTGACCCCCTCTGATTTTGATAAAATTTCATATACAGATAGCCAATGAAAAAATTAAAATACCGTTTCTTTCAAAATATTAACTTTTGTTCTAGGGATGACACAGGGTGGCGGCAAAGTAACTTTTCCACTGAAAAGTTAGTAGTATTTATGAAATGATTTTCGTTCTTGTAAAACCAATCAACCAACAGAAAATCGATTTTCATTTAAGTAAAAGAAATAAGTTTTGCTGGTTTTGTTTATTTAAACTAGTAATCGAATTTATGTTTTAACATTTTACTTCGGTTTGAAAGACCTAAGTATTACATTCATGAGCCAAAAGAGAAATTCTTACCTCCATTTTTTTTTTGCATTTCTCGACATTTTAGGACCTACTGATTCTAAAAAAGCAAAAAAAAAATGTATGTCTGTCAGTCGGCCGGCCGGCCGTCCGTTCGTCCAGCCGTCCGGCCGTCATTACCTACGCTGCATGGAAAACCGCTAAAGGGATTTCAAAATATTTTTGTTCTAAAAATATGTCTATTCAATGGACAGGTCCGACAGGACGCTGTGTTCGATATCAGCAAATTTTCAAATTTTTCGCTTAAAAAACGTTCATTTTAAGTGATTACGAGTGGGAACATTGAACTTGGAGAAATCTTGATGGTTGGGATTGGTATGTGAGATCAAAAACTAGATTATTGCATTATAAGTTTGTCAAGTGTGTCGAAAGAAACGTTTTTATTTATTTTTTACCCAATTTTTTTAGGAAAAAATAAATTTAATAATTTGTATGACATGAAATTTTATTTTTATTATAGAGAATTATGGCATTATAAGTTTGTCAAAAAAATAATGTCAAGTGTGTCAAAAATAATTTCATTTATTTTTATCCAATTTTTTGGAAAAAAAATGTAGCTGTTTTTATGATGTAAATGTAATTTAAAATGATATTGAACATGGAAATTTTTGAATTTGTTATTGTTTTTGAAATAATTTTGGAATTTTGAAAAAAGTTTGTGTATTTGATTTAGTAATAATTTTTGCAATATTTTTAGAATTTTTGAAAAAGTTTCAAAATTTGATTTTGTTATAATTTTTGCAATAGTTTTAGAATTTTGAAGCAAATAGAATTTTTGAATTTTTTATATATGTATTTAGAATTTTGAAAAAAGTTTCATTTTTTGATTTTGTAAGAATTTTTAGAATATTTTTAGAATTTTGAAAAATTTCAAATTTTTGATTTTATTATAATTTTTGGAATATTTTTGGAATTTTGAAAAAGGTTTGATTTTATTTAATTTAACAATATTTTTGGAATTTTGAAAGAAATATAAATTTGTGATTTTGTAATATTTTCTCGAAACGCTAAATGGAGAGGTTTTTGAGTAGTTTGCTGAGTGTATCATCTTTTCACTAAATTATGATAGTTTTTATCTGTTATAATTTTCCGGCAACGTAATGTTTCGAATGTTTCGAAACGAAATGTTTCGTGTTAGTTTTGTAATAAATTTTTAAACAGAGATAAAAATATACATGAACTTTAACAAGGAGTTATGTTTGATATACATCGCTGCCCAAAACTAAAAACCATGTCCTCATAAAAATCCTTAACCCAGACCGAAGTCTTGATATCTCAGAGCTGTGAGATTTCAGCTCCTTCATATTTTTATTATTTTTTTCATCGTTTTTACTTCACCACAATTTTAAATTGTGTGAAGTAATGCAATCTATCGTGAAAAAAAAAAATCTTACATACCCCAAATTTTGTTTTTTCTTTTGTTTTGGACCATCCTCTATCCAAATAGCCAATAAAAATTTTGGTGTACGTCTGTGTGTGGGTGGGTGGGTGGGTGGGTGGGTGGGTGGGTGAGTTTTCTGCATAGGATCTTGATGAAACTTTGGCAAATGATACAGGTTCACTTGAAAATAGAAGATCTGGATTCATTTTAAATTTGGACAAAATGGCGGGGGGTCTCCCGAACACCTCTAAGTTTAAATCTTGAATAACTTCTGATCTCGAGCTATGATCTTATTGAAACTTAGTATATAAGGTTTTAATACTGTTTCCCATATTTCTGCATACCAACTTCCGGTTTGTCACTTCCGGTTAAAAAGTTTTTTTTTCAGGTGTTTATCCCTACTGTAGCCTACAATTACCGATCGATTTTCATGAAACGTTGCGAAAAGCTTTTAAATAACATGAGAAAGATTTTATCAGCTTTTGGAGCACATTGGATAAAGGGTTGGGGGGTCCACCATACAACAGGTGGTTTTTTCCACAAAGTTGTTATGTTTGTTGGAAGCATAAAACATTCATTCGTGAATGAATTTTGATGACACTTTGGAAAAAGATGCAAACATGTATGACAAAGAACTGATTAGTTTTTGAGCGATAGTGAACAAAGTGGTGGGGGGTCCCTGGAGCACCTGTTTTTTTGAAAGCTCTATAACTTCTGTACCTGATAAGCGAATTGGATGAAACTTGGTACATGAGTATGTAGTACGGTTTAAAATAGTTCTGCATCCCAACTTCCGGTTTTTCACTTCCGGTAAAAAAAATTTTTTTGTACTTTTTTGAAGTTTTTTCAGTGTCTTTATGCACACTACAGCCTACAATAATGAAGTGATTATGATGAAACTTATGGAATAGGGTTCCAATTAGTGTGAAAAGATAATTATCATGTTTTGGGACACATTGATCAAAGTGGTGGGGGGTCTACCATACAAATGCTGACTTTTCACACTTTGTTTTTTAAGTTTGTTGGGAGCATACAGACTTCATTCATTATTCAATTTTAATGACACTTTGGCAAATGATGGAGACTTAAGTAACAAAGAACTGATTAGTTTTTGGATAATATTGGAATAAGTGGTGGGGGTCCTCCCGAACACCTGTTTAATGTGTCACACTTTTTTCAATGTTTGTTGGGAGCACACAGCATTCGTTCGTGAACGAATTTTGATGACACTTTGGAAAAAGATGCAAACATGTATGGCAAAGAACTGATTAGTTTTTGAGCGATAGTGAACAAAGTGGTGGGGGGTCCTTGGAGCACCTGTTTTTTTGAAAGCTCTATAACTTCTGTACGTGATAAGCGAATTGGATGAAACTTGGTACATGAGTATGTAGTACGGTTTAAAATAGTTCTGCATCCCAACTTCCGGTTTTTCACTTCCGGTAAAAAAAATTTTTTTGTACTGTTTTGAAGTTTTTTCAGTGTCTTTATGCACACTACAGCCAACAATAATGAAGTGATTATGATGAAACTTATGGAATAGGGTTCCAATTAGTGTGAAAAGATAATTATTATGTTTTAGGACACATTGATCAAAGTGGTGGGGGGTCTACCATACAAATGCTGACTTTTCACATTTTGTTTTTTAAGTTTGTTGGGAGCATACAGACTTCATTCATTATTCAATTTTAATGACACTTTGGCAAATGATGGAGACTTAAGTAACAAAGAACTGATTAGTTTTTGGATAATATTGGAATAAGTGGTGGGGGTCCTCCCGAACACCTGTTTAATGTGTCACACTTTTTTCAATGTTTGTTGGGAGCACACAGCATTCGTTCGTTATCGAATTTTGATGACACTTTGGAAAAAGATGCAAACATGTATGGCAAAGAACTGATTAGTTTTTGAGCGAAAGTGAACAAAGTGGTGGGGGGTCCCTGGAGCACCTGTTTTTTTGAAAGCTCAATAACATCTGTACCTGATAATCGAATTGGATGAAACTTTGTACATAAGCATTTAGTATGATTTACAAAAATTCTGCATCCCAACTTCCGGTTTTTTGCTTCCGGTAAAAAAAAATTTTTTTTACTTGTTGGCAGTTTTTTCAGTATCTTTATGCACACTACAGCCTACAATAACGAAGTGATTATGATAAAACTTATGGAAAAATTTCAATTAGTGTAAGAAGATAATTATCATCTTTTGGGACACATTGATCAAAGTGGCGGGGGATCTACCATACAACTGCTGACTTTTTACACTTGGTTTTTAAAGTTTGTTGGGAGCATACAGATTTCATTCATTAATCAATTTTAATGGCACTTTGAAAAAAGATAAAGACTTTATTGACAAAGAATTGACTAGTTTTTGGACAATATTGGGATAAGTGGTGGGGTCCTCCCGAACACCTGTTTATTGTTTCAATGTTTGTTGGAAACATACAACAGTTTTCTGCATAGGATCTTGATGAAACTTTGGCAAATGATACAGGTTCACTTGAAAATAGAAGATCTGGATTCATTTTAAATTTGGACAAAATGGCGGGGGGTCTCCCGAACACCTCTAAGTTTAAATCTTGAATAACTTCTGATTTCGAGCTATGATCTTATTGAAACTTAGTATATAAGGTTTTAATACTGTTTCCCATATTTCTGCATACCAACTTCCGGTTTGTCACTTCCGGTTAAAAAGTTTTTTTTTCAGGTGTTTATCCCTACTGTAGCCTACAATTACCGATCGATTTTCATGAAACGTTGCGAAAAGCTTTTAAATAACATGAGAAAGATTTTATCAGCTTTTGGAGCACATTGGATAAAGGGTTGGGGGGTCCACCATACAACAGGTGGTTTTTTCCACAAAGTTGTTATGTTTGTTGGGAGCATAAAACATTCATTCGTGAATGAATTTTGATGACACTTTGGAAAAAGATGCAAACATGTATGACAAAGAACTGATTAGTTTTTGAGCGATAGTGAACAAAGTGGTGGGGGGTCCCTGGAGCAACTGTTTTTTTGAAAGCTCTATAACTTCTGTACCTGATAAGCGAATTGGATGAAACTTGGTACATGAGTATGTAGTACGGTTTAAAATAGTTCTGCATCCCAACTTCCGGTTTTTCACTTCCGGTAAAAAAAAATTTTTTGTACTTTTTTGAAGTTTTTTCAGTGTCTTTATGCACACTACAGCCTACAATAATGAAGTGATTATGATGAAACTTATGGAATAGGGTTCCAATTAGTGTGAAAAGATAATTATCATGTTTTGGGACACATTGATCAAAGTGGTGGGGGGTCTACCATACAAATGCTGACTTTTCACACTTTGTTTTTTAAGTTTGTTGGGAGCATACAGACTTCATTCATTATTCAATTTTAATGACACTTTGGCAAATGATGGAGACTTAAGTAACAAAGAACTGATTAGTTTTTGGATAATATTGGAATAAGTGGTGGGGGTCCTCCCGAACACCTGTTTAATGTGTCACACTTTTTTCAATGTTTGTTGGGAGCACACAGCATTCGTTCGTGAACGAATTTTGATGACACTTTGGAAAAAGATGCAAACATGTATGGCAAAGAACTGATTAGTTTTTGAGCGATAGTGAACAAAGTGGTGGGGGGTCCTTGGAGCACCTGTTTTTTTGAAAGCTCTATAACTTCTGTACATGATAAGCGAATTGGATGAAACTTGGTACATGAGTATGTAGTACGGTTTAAAATAGTTCTGCATCCCAACTTCCGGTTTTTCACTTCCGGTAAAAAAAATTTTTTTGTACTGTTTTGAAGTTTTTTCAGTGTCTTTATGCACACTACAGCCAACAATAATGAAGTGATTATGATGAAACTTATGGAATAGGGTTCCAATTAGTGTGAAAAGATAATTATTATGTTTTAGGACACATTGATCAAAGTGGTGGGGGGTCTACCATACAAATGCTGACTTTTCACATTTTGTTTTTTAAGTTTGTTGGGAGCATACAGACTTCATTCATTATTCAATTTTAATGACACTTTGGCAAATGATGGAGACTTAAGTAACAAAGAACTGATTAGTTTTTGGATAATATTGGAATAAGTGGTGGGGGTCCTCCCGAACACCTGTTTAATGTGTCACACTTTTTTCAATGTTTGTTGGGAGCACACAGCATTCGTTCGTTATCGAATTTTGATGACACTTTGGAAAAAGATGCAAACATGTATGGCAAAGAACTGATTAGTTTTTGAGCGAAAGTGAACAAAGTGGTGGGGGGTCCCTGGAGCACCTGTTTTTTTGAAAGCTCAATAACATCTGTACCTGATAATCGAATTGGATGAAACTTTGTACATAAGCATTTAGTATGATTTATAAAAATTCTGCATCCCAACTTCCGGTTTTTTGCTTCCGGTAAAAAAAAATTTTTTTTACTTGTTGGCAGTTTTTTCAGTATCTTTATGCACACTACAGCCTACAATAACGAAGTGATTATGATAAAACTTATGGAAAAATTTCAATTAGTGTAAGAAGATAATTATCATCTTTTGGGACACATTGATCAAAGTGGCGGGGGATCTACCATACAACTGCTGACTTTTTACACTTGGTTTTTAAAGTTTGTTGGGAGCATACAGATTTCATTCATTAATCAATTTTAATGGCACTTTGAAAAAAGATAAAGACTTTATTGACAAAGAATTGACTAGTTTTTGGACAATATTGGGATAAGTGGTGGGGTCCTCCCGAACACCTGTTTATTGTTTCAATGTTTGTTGGAAACATACAACAGTTTTCTGCATAGGATCTTGATGAAACTTTGGCAAATGATACAGGTTCACTTGAAAATAGAAGATCTGGATTCATTTTAAATTTGGACAAAATGGCGGGGGGTCTCCCGAACACCTCTAAGTTTAAATCTTGAATAACTTCTGATTTCGAGCTATGATCTTATTGAAACTTAGTATATAAGGTTTTAATACTGTTTCCCATATTTCTGCATACCAACTTCCGGTTTGTCACTTCCGGTTAAAAAGTTTTTTTTTCAGGTGTTTATCCCTACTGTAGCCTACAATTACCGATCGATTTTCATGAAACGTTGCGAAAAGCTTTTAAATAACATGAGAAAGATTTTATCAGCTTTTGGAGCACATTGGATAAAGGGTTGGGGGGTCCACCATACAACAGGTGGTTTTTTCCACAAAGTTGTTATGTTTGTTGGGAGCATAAAACATTCGTTCGTGAACGAATTTTGATGACACTTTGGAAAAAGATGCAAACATGTATGACAAAGAACTGATTAGTTTTTGAGCGATAGTGAACAAAGTGGTGGGGGGTCCCTGGAGCAACTGTTTTTTTGAAAGCTCTATAACTTCTGTACCTGATAAGCGAATTGGATGAAACTTGATACATGAGTATGTAGTACGGTTTAAAATAGTTCTGCATCCCAACTTCCGGTTTTTCACTTCCGGTAAAAAAAATTTTTTTGTACTTTTTTGAAGTTTTTTCAGTGTCTTTATGCACACTACAGCCTACAATAATGAAGTGGTTATGATGAAACTTATGGAATAGGGTTCCAATTAGTGTGAAAAGATAATTATCATGTTTTGGGACACATTGATCAAAGTGGTGGGGGGTCTACCATACAAATGCTGACTTTTCACACTTTGTTTTTTAAGTTTGTTGGGAGCATACAGACTTCATTCATTATTCAATTTTAATGACACTTTGGCAAATGATGGAGACTTAAGTAACAAAGAACTGATTAGTTTTTGGATAATATTGGAATAAGTGGTGGGGGTCCTCCCGAACACCTGTTTAATGTGTCACACTTTTTTCAATGTTTGTTGGGAGCACACAGCATTCGTTCGTGAACGAATTTTGATGACACTTTGGAAAAAGATGCAAACATGTATGGCAAAGAACTGATTAGTTTTTGAGCGATAGTGAACAAAGTGGTGGGGGGTCCTTGGAGCACCTGTTTTTTTGAAAGCTCTATAACTTCTGTACGTGATAAGCGAATTGGATGAAACTTGGTACATGAGTATGTAGTACGGTTTAAAATAGTTCTGCATCCCAACTTCCGGTTTTTCACTTCCGGTAAAAAAATTTTTTTTGTACTGTTTTGAAGTTTTTTCAGTGTCTTTATGCACACTACAGCCTACAATAATGAAGTGATTATGATGAAACTTATGGAATAGGGTTCCAATTAGTGTGAAAAGATAATAATTATGTTTTAGGACACATTGATCAAAGTGGTGGGGGGTCTACCATACAAATGCTGACTTTTCACATTTTGTTTTTTAAGTTTGTTGGGAGCATACAGACTTCATTCATTATTCAATTTTAATGACACTTTGGCAAATGATGGAGACTTAAGTAACAAAGAACTGATTAGTTTTTGGATAATATTGGAATAAGTGGTGGGGGTCCTCCCGAACACCTGTTTAATGTGTCACACTTTTTTCAATGTTTGTTGGGAGCACACAGCATTCGTTCGTTATCGAATTTTGATGACACTTTGGAAAAAGATGCAAACATGTATGGCAAAGAACTGATTAGTTTTTGAGCGATAGTGAACAAAGTGGTGGGGGGTCGCTGGAGCACCTGTTTTTTTGAAAGCTCTATAACTTCTGTACGTGATAAGCGAATTGGATGAAACTTGGTACATGAGTATGTAGTACGGTTTAAAATAGTTCTGCATCCCAACTTCCGGTTTTTCACTTCCGGTAAAAAAAATTTTTTTGTACTTTTTTGAAGTTTTTTCAGTGTCTTTATGCACACTACAGCCTACAATAATGAAGTGATTATGATGAAACTTATGGAATAGGGTTTCAATTAGTGTGAAAAGATAATTATTATGTTTTAGGACACATTGATCAAAGTGGTGGGGGGTCTACCATACAAATGCTGACTTTTCACACTTTGTTTTTTAAGTTTGTTGGGAGCATACAGACTTCATTCATTATTCAATTTTAATGACACTTTGGCAAATGATGGAGACTTAAGTAACAAAGAACTGATTAGTTTTTGGATAATATTGGAATAAGTGGTGGGGGTCCTCCCGAACACCTGTTTAATGTGTCACACTTTTTTCAATGTTTGTTGGGAGCACACAGCATTCGTTCGTGAACGAATTTTGATGACACTTTGGAAAAAGATGCAAACATGTATGGCAAAGAACTGATTAGTTTTTGAGCGAAAGTGAACAAAGTGGTGGGGGGTCCCTGGAGCACCTGTTTTTTTGAAAGCTCAATAACATCTGTACCTGATAATCGAATTGGATGAAACTTTGTACATAAGCATTTAGTATGATTTATAAAAATTCTGCATCCCAACTTCCGGTTTTTTGCTTCCGGTAAAAAAAAATTTTTTTTACTTGTTGGCAGTTTTTTTAGTATCTTTATGCACACTACAGCCTACAATAACGAAGTGATTATGATAAAACTTATGGAAAAATTTCAATTAGTGTAAGAAGATAATTATCATCTTTTGGGACACATTGATCAAAGTGGCGGGGGATCTACCATACAACTGCTGACTTTTTACACTTGGTTTTTAAAGTTTGTTGGGAGCATACAGATTTCATTCATTAATCAATTTTAATGGCACTTTGAAAAAAGATAAAGACTTTATTGACAAAGAATTGACTAGTTTTTGGACAATATTGGGATAAGTGGTGGGGTCCTCCCGAACACCTGTTTATTGTTTCAATGTTTGTTGGAAACATACAACAGTTTTCTGCATAGGATCTTGATGAAACTTTGGCAAATGATACAGGTTCACTTGAAAATAGAAGATCTGGATTCATTTTAAATTTGGACAAAATGGCGGGGGGTCTCCCGAACACCTCTAAGTTTAAATCTTGAATAACTTCTGATTTCGAGCTATGATCTTATTGAAACTTAGTATATAAGGTTTTAATACTGTTTCCCATATTTCTGCATACCAACTTCCGGTTTGTCACTTCCGGTTAAAAAGTTTTTTTTTCAGGTGTTTATCCCTACTGTAGCCTACAATTACCGATCGATTTTCATGAAACGTTGCGAAAAGCTTTTAAATAACATGAGAAAGATTTTATCAGCTTTTGGAGCACATTGGATAAAGGGTTGGGGGGTCCACCATACAACAGGTGGTTTTTTCCACAAAGTTGTTATGTTTGTTGGGAGCATAAAACATTCGTTCGTGAACGAATTTTGATGACACTTTGGAAAAAGATGCAAACATGTATGACAAAGAACTGATTAGTTTTTGAGCGATAGTGAACAAAGTGGTGGGGGGTCCCTGGAGCAACTGTTTTTTTGAAAGCTCTATAACTTCTGTACCTGATAAGCGAATTGGATGAAACTTGATACATGAGTATGTAGTACGGTTTAAAATAGTTCTGCATCCCAACTTCCGGTTTTTCACTTCCGGTAAAAAAAATTTTTTTGTACTTTTTTGAAGTTTTTTCAGTGTCTTTATGCACACTACAGCCTACAATAATGAAGTGGTTATGATGAAACTTATGGAATAGGGTTCCAATTAGTGTGAAAAGATAATTATCATGTTTTGGGACACATTGATCAAAGTGGTGGGGGGTCTACCATACAAATGCTGACTTTTCACACTTTGTTTTTTAAGTTTGTTGGGAGCATACAGACTTCATTCATTATTCAATTTTAATGACACTTTGGCAAATGATGGAGACTTAAGTAACAAAGAACTGATTAGTTTTTGGATAATATTGGAATAAGTGGTGGGGGTCCTCCCGAACACCTGTTTAATGTGTCACACTTTTTTCAATGTTTGTTGGGAGCACACAGCATTCGTTCGTGAACGAATTTTGATGACACTTTGGAAAAAGATGCAAACATGTATGGCAAAGAACTGATTAGTTTTTGAGCGATAGTGAACAAAGTGGTGGGGGGTCCTTGGAGCACCTGTTTTTTTGAAAGCTCTATAACTTCTGTACGTGATAAGCGAATTGGATGAAACTTGGTACATGAGTATGTAGTACGGTTTAAAATAGTTCTGCATCCCAACTTCCGGTTTTTCACTTCCGGTAAAAAAATTTTTTTTGTACTGTTTTGAAGTTTTTTCAGTGTCTTTATGCACACTACAGCCAACAATAATGAAGTGATTATGATGAAACTTATGGAATAGGGTTCCAATTAGTGTGAAAAGATAATTATTATGTTTTAGGACACATTGATCAAAGTGGTGGGGGGTCTACCATACAAATGCTGACTTTTCACATTTTGTTTTTTAAGTTTGTTGGGAGCATACAGACTTCATTCATTATTCAATTTTAATGACACTTTGGCAAATGATGGAGACTTAAGTAACAAAGAACTGATTAGTTTTTGGATAATATTGGAATAAGTGGTGGGGGTCCTCCCGAACACCTGTTTAATGTGTCACACTTTTTTCAATGTTTGTTGGGAGCACACAGCATTCGTTCGTTATCGAATTTTGATGACACTTTGGAAAAAGATGCAAACATGTATGGCAAAGAACTGATTAGTTTTTGAGCGAAAGTGAACAAAGTGGTGGGGGGTCCCTGGAGCACCTGTTTTTTTGAAAGCTCAATAACATCTGTACCTGATAATCGAATTGGATGAAACTTTGTACATAAGCATTTAGTATGATTTACAAAAATTCTGCATCCCAACTTCCGGTTTTTTGCTTCCGGTAAAAAAAAATTTTTTTTACTTGTTGGCAGTTTTTTCAGTATCTTTATGCACACTACAGCCTACAATAACGAAGTGATTATGATAAAACTTATGGAAAAATTTCAATTAGTGTAAGAAGATAATTATCATCTTTTGGGACACATTGATCAAAGTGGCGGGGGATCTACCATACAACTGCTGACTTTTTACACTTGGTTTTTAACGTTTGTTGGGAGCATACAGATTTCATTCATTAATCAATTTTAATGGCACTTTGAAAAAAGATAAAGACTTTATTGACAAAGAATTGACTAGTTTTTGGACAATATTGGGATAAGTGGTGGGGTCCTCCCGAACACCTGTTTATTGTTTCAATGTTTGTTGGAAACATACAACAGTTTTCTGCATAGGATCTTGATGAAACTTTGGAAAATGATACAGGTTCACTTGAAAATAGAAGATCTGGATTCATTTTAAATTTGGACAAAATGGCGGGGGGTCTCCCGAACACCTCTAAGTTTAAATCTTGAATAACTTCTGATTTCGAGCTATGATCTTATTGAAACTTAGTATATAAGGTTTTAATACTGTTTCCCATATTTCTGCATACCAACTTCCGGTTTGTCACTTCCGGTTAAAAAGTTTTTTTTTCAGGTGTTTATCCCTACTGTAGCCTACAATTACCGATCGATTTTCATGAAACGTTGCGAAAAGCTTTTAAATAACATGAGAAAGATTTTATCAGCTTTTGGAGCACATTGGATAAAGGGTTGGGGGGTCCACCATACAACAGGTGGTTTTTTCCACAAAGTTGTTATGTTTGTTGGGAGCATAAAACATTCATTCGTGAATGAATTTTGATGACACTTTGGAAAAAGATGCAAACATGTATGACAAAGAACTGATTAGTTTTTGAGCGATAGTGAACAAAGTGGTGGGGGGTCCCTGGAGCAACTGTTTTTTTGAAAGCTCTATAACTTCTGTACCTGATAAGCGAATTGGATGAAACTTGGTACATGAGTATGTAGTACGGTTTAAAATAGTTCTGCATCCCAACTTCCGGTTTTTCACTTCCGGTAAAAAAAAATTTTTTGTACTTTTTTGAAGTTTTTTCAGTGTCTTTATGCACACTACAGCCTACAATAATGAAGTGATTATGATGAAACTTATGGAATAGGGTTCCAATTAGTGTGAAAAGATAATTATCATGTTTTGGGACACATTGATCAAAGTGGTGGGGGGTCTACCATACAAATGCTGACTTTTCACACTTTGTTTTTTAAGTTTGTTGGGAGCATACAGACTTCATTCATTATTCAATTTTAATGACACTTTGGCAAATGATGGAGACTTAAGTAACAAAGAACTGATTAGTTTTTGGATAATATTGGAATAAGTGGTGGGGGTCCTCCCGAACACCTGTTTAATGTGTCACACTTTTTTCAATGTTTGTTGGGAGCACACAGCATTCGTTCGTGAACGAATTTTGATGACACTTTGGAAAAAGATGCAAACATGTATGGCAAAGAACTGATTAGTTTTTGAGCGAAAGTGAACAAAGTGGTGGGGGGTCCCTGGAGCACCTGTTTTTTTGAAAGCTCAATAACATCTGTACCTGATAATCGAATTGGATGAAACTTTGTACATAAGCATTTAGTATGATTTATAAAAATTCTGCATCCCAACTTCCGGTTTTTTGCTTCCGGTAAAAAAAAATTTTTTTTACTTGTTGGCAGTTTTTTCAGTATCTTTATGCACACTACAGCCTACAATAACGAAGTGATTATGATAAAACTTATGGAAAAATTTCAATTAGTGTAAGAAGATAATTATCATCTTTTGGGACACATTGATCAAAGTGGCGGGGGATCTACCATACAACTGCTGACTTTTTACACTTGGTTTTTAAAGTTTGTTGGGAGCATACAGATTTCATTCATTAATCAATTTTAATGGCACTTTGAAAAAAGATAAAGACTTTATTGACAAAGAATTGACTAGTTTTTGGACAATATTGGGATAAGTGGTGGGGTCCTCCCGAACACCTGTTTATTGTTTCAATGTTTGTTGGAAACATACAACATTCGTTCGTTAAGTAATTTTGATTACACTTTTAGCGATAGTGAACAAAGTGGTGGGGGGTCCTCCAAGCACCTGTTATTTTGGTAGCTCAATAACTTCTGTACCTAATAATCGAGTTGGATGAAATTTGGTACATACCCATTTAGTAAAGTTTACAACAGTTCTGCATCCTAACTTCCGCTTTGTCACTTCCGATAAAATTTTTTTACTTTTTTTCGTACAACAGAATTTATGTTTGGTGGAATACTACTGCCTGCTTTAATATTTTTATTATTAGAACTACGAAGTCCATAATATTGGTTAGCTTTTAATTAAAGTATTTTATGGATATTAGCTCATTATATATCCAGAACACTATGTTTCCAGAGCTGTGGTGAAGTCAGCCTATGCATCAGCGTCGCAATATTTTTTATAGAAATTAGTTATTTGTGTTTTTTACTACTTTCCTGTAAAATATGAATTCAGGCTTGCGGTATAGTTTTAAATTACGAATGTTCAATGGAACTATTGCTTGTAATAGATTTAATTGACTCGTTGTTATTTTGATTTGGTAAATGGAAAATTTATTTAGATTGGATGTAGGGATCGTATATTGGACTTTGGATAGTAACCAATTGGACTTTGGGTTATAGGAATTTGTGCAACAGCTGCATTGTTGGAAAAATTTTTTGGAATGTTTTATCAATTGAAATGTGGACATAAAAAAGACATTGTGTTATTTTTTATGTGAGAGATTTTTGGCTAAACGGTTTCTTATGTCATTTGACTTTAAGAACACTTTGTATGGAAATTAATTGAAATTGAATTTGCAATCATAGACTGAGAATTAATTGAAAGATTTAATTTAAAGATTTTAATGTAAGATGATGTAGCAGCTGCGGGTTATTATGTCTAGACTTTTTTATTATGATCAATGGGACAACTGTTTGGGATAATTGGGATAGTTGTTGTTGTATAGAATTATTGTAGGTTTGTGTGGGTGTTTGTTTTAATGGGATGGATCAGTACAGTTTATGGTCCACCATAAAACGTTGTTGCCTTTCTGTGCAGTTTTTGTGAAAATCTTCCTTTTGCCGTTACATCAAGGCACGGATTTCGAAAAGGTTGAGAGTAATATTTACCCTATTGGCTTATATAAGAACTAGTTTCTGAGCTTCCATTAGTACATCAATCTCATTGTCAAAATAGCTGTACTTAGCCTCAATTTTAAGTAAATGACACATTATGGCACAATGATTTTGTTGTGTCTATCATTGATATCACCAAAACCATTCGAGGACACGATCAGCGACTATAAGGAGAAAATTCCTAGAATGATACCTACGATTTGAAGAATAAAGTTTACTTAAAGATTCCGATCCGTTAAATGAATTTCTTCACTTTCCGAACATCAAATCGAGCAGTAAAAACAAAAAAATTTTTTGTTAAATTTTGTATGATGTGTAAAAATGTTTTTCATTTTAAAGTGAACCATTGTTTCAGGAAGAAGTTAGTGGTAGTTAGATCTGTTATCTGTATCAATATAAATTAATATTAATCTTCATCTGTAAACGTTCTATAATGGTGGATGGGCCAATTGGTTATGCTACCACTGGTGGATGTGGCTATCGTAAAAAATACGACTATTATAGGTGAAATTTGGTAATTGAACTTCGAATCTAAAGTAATTTTAAAAAAAAACTGTTTTACAGAAGAAGTCTAAAACTATTAAATTCAAAATATATCTTAAATAATAGGAGATTCTTGTATGAGCTTAGAATGAAGGTAATTCTTCACGAGGATGAAGCTTCGCGAAACGAGCGTAGCGAGTGGAGGGAATCATCCGAGGGAAGAATTGCCATTATCCTAGGCGAATACAAGATACAATTCTATCCACGACTGTAAAATATTTCGTTTAATTTCCAGTTTTAATGCAAAAATTTGTTTCGCCATATTGAAATAAAATATAAATACATCAAAGATAGCGAAAAACAAAACAAGTTAGTTGTTTAATTTGTTAGGGAAAGTTTAATAAACTATAGAACTCAGGGTTTCCAACCCGAACCGAACCCGAATCCTGAACCCGCTCCGGAGCAAGATTTTTTGAAAATTATGTGAACCCGAACCCGAACCCAATTAAAAACGCGGTTCAGGTTCAATTTTTAATATAGGAGATATAGCAAGTTTGCGTAAGAAATTTCATATTTCGGAGAATTTTTTTGTTCCAAAGAAGATTATTTCGGTTATTATTTGTTTCAGTAGAGAATAGTGAATAGAGTTTTTTCTTTAAACTTCAAATCTTAAACGTCAAAATTTGTGCATGTAAAATAATTAAAATTGATTGATTTTCCTTGCAAATATGGTTATTTTGATTGCAATTAAAAGTGTTTTAAAAGTGAATTTTTGAAAACAATAATTACTAAAATTGTTAATTGTGTTGTGTTTTTAAGTTTTTAATGCATTAAGGATACCAAAATAATAAAATCGCATTAAAATATGGAAATTAAATTAACCTTCAGGTATATTATTATTATGATTATTACTCATTTATTTCGGTTTATTTACAAAATTTTTTTGCAAAATCTAACAGTATCAAACAATCATAAAATTGTTAGTTTTTGTAAAATTTTTTTGTAAATAAACCGAAATAAATGAATAATAATATACCTGAAGGTTGATTTAATTTCCATGTTTTAATGCGATTTTAATTATTTCAGTATCCCTAATGCATTAAAAACTTAAAAGCACAACACAATTAACAATTTATTTAATTATTGTTTTCAAAAATTTACTTTTAAAACACTTTTAATTGCAATCAAAATAACCAAATTTGCAAGGAAAATCATTCAATTTTGATTATTTTGAGCTGTCAAAATGCTTTCGGTAAAAAACTCTATAGTGAGTGATAATGGTTATCACTGACAAAACGGTAACACGTCCTGAAATCCAGGCCAATCCTAAATCTTTAAAATAAAAGAACAACTTCAAATTAAATCTCATTTAATGTTTAACAATACAAAATTTTTAATGGACTGTATATTAGGTTGGTTGACATTGGTTTGAAGAAACAACAATTCAATTTTGAAGGCTGCTAATGCAATTGCGTTAATAACATCACATGGTGAAGACTGGAATTCATTTACATTGTAGGTTGAAGACTGAA